>PVIA01002906.1:127516-188945 GCA_004024845.1 Tonatia bakeri | reverse complement strand
GTAGTCAGACTTCCATTTGGTTCATTTCTCTCTGTTCTGGTTGTTTCTTTTTTCTCAATTTTTGTTGTCCTTAGTTTTGGTTGCGTGAGGAGGCACAGTGCAACTACCTATGCCTCCTTCTTGGCCAGCTCCCTTGTATATTTTTGTCATGTAACATAAATAGTTTAACTGGGATACACTGTTTGATTATTTAGCATTACTTTTCTAAAGTAAAAGTTACTGCTAAATTTTATTCCACATATATAAAAATGTTATTAACCTGGAAACAGCCCAAATGCCCATCAGTAGATTAGTGGATAAAAAAGCTGTGGTACATTTACACAATGAAATACTACATGGCTGTAAAAAAGGAACTCTTACCCATTGCAACAGCATGGGTGGACCTGGAGAGATTATGCTAAGTGAAATAAGCCAGTCAGGGAAATAAATACCATATGATCTCAATCCTATATGGAGTCTAATGAACACAATAAACTGGCAAGGAAAATAACACCGGAGGCATAGATACAAGGAACAGACTGACAGATCTCAGAGGGGAAAGGTTTGGGGGAGCCGGAGGAGATTTGCCAAAGTACACATGTGAATAGCACACAAACACAGACAGCAATGTGCTGAAGGCCAGGAAGTGGGCAGCTGGGTGTATGGGCGCAAAGGAGAAGAAAAAGGGACATGTGCAATAGTGTCAACAGTAAAAAATGGTATTGAATTGCTTCATCAAAATTATACAGAGACCCCTCTATTTACTTATATATTATATACAGGGAACTATTTTATGTTAAACTAACACATCTGGGTTTTTATTTTGTTATTTTTTAAATTTCCATGTACAGTTGCTTCTATTTTCTGGTTGCAGTATTATTTCCCTTAAATTATTATTTATTTGTTTATGAAGTACAATTATATTTCTTTCTCTCCCTATTATTTTTACTCTTTTTTTCTCTACCATGTGTCCCGGTATCAAACTAGTAACTCATAACTAGATAAAGAACTTTTTATAGGATCAGAAGTTATCATAGAAAAAAAAATCTCTTTACTGTTGGAGTATTGGTATGATCACCACTAATTTTGCCATATGAAGATTCTAATAGGAAAAATATCACTTAGTTATATAAATATTAATATTTTATATTAAATATATGAAAATCACTCTAATCTGTAAACTGGAAAAGAACCATAACCCAGACTGACAAATACTCCAAAAATGTGGGCAAAGCATAGGAGGTTCTATTTAATCAGAAAATGAATGCACATGAATATACATGTATATATACATATCTAAAAATAATATAATGTGTATGTCATTTATTATTAGTTATATATTATACTTTATATAATATGTGAAATTTAAGTAATATATTATATATGTTATATATATATATATATTTCATCACACATTGAAAGACTACCACCCAAATTTTTAACTGCTAATGACTAAAGAATGAGACTGGCCCATGGACAAAACCAAAGAAAAAGTAAGATTGAGGGTGGGAGGCAAAGGGTTAGGTGGGGTGGGAGAAAGTGCTGGCAGAAAAATGGAGACAACTGTATTTGAACAACAATAATAAAATGATTAAAAAAGGGATAAATTTCAAATCATATTTTCTTTTTTGTTTTCATCTTCCTTTTCTTTTCTATCAATGTTCAAGTACAGTTGTCTCAGTTTTTCCCCCACCACTTCCCCCCCAGCCATCCTCCCTCCCCACCCTCAGTCCTAGCCCCCTTTGGCTTTGTCCATGTGTCCTTTTAACATGTTCCTTGACAACCCTTCCCACTTTTTCCCCTATTACCCTCTCTTAACTCCCCTCTGGTTACTGTCAGTTTGTTCTTAATTTTTAGGTCTCTGGCTATATTTTGCTTGCTTGTTTGTTTTGTTGATTACCATATTTTTTGGACCATAAGACTCACCTAGGTTTTAGAGAAGGAAAATAGGAAAAAAATTTTGAAGCAAAAAATGTGTAAAATATTTAAGAACACAAATAACATAATATTTTACCAATATAAATGTAAACAGAACTCAATAGCAGCATTAACAACTATTATTCCTCCCAAATTTGGGGGCAAAAAAGTGTGTCTTACAGTCCGAAAAATACAGTAGGTTCCACTTATAGGTGAGATCATATTGTATTTATCCTTTATTGCCTAGCTTGTTCCACGTAGCATAATGCTCTCCAGTTCCATCCATGCTGTTGCAAGGGGTGGGAGCTCGTTCTTTCTTTCTGCTCCATAGTATTCCATTGTGTAAATGTACCATAGTTTTTTTGATCCACTCATTTACTGATGGGCACTTAGGTTGTTTCCAGCACATGGCTATTGTAAATTGTGCTGCTATGAACATTGGGGTGCATAGGTTCTTTTTAATTAGTGTTTCAGGATTCCTAGGGTGTAGTCCCAGCAATTGAATTGCCAGGTCAAAAGGCAATTCCATTTTTAGTTTCTGAGGAAATTCCAAACAGTTTCTCACAGTGGCTGCACCAGTCTGCATTCCCACCAACAGTGCACTAGTTGTGATTTCTCCACAACCTGGCTAACACTTGTTGTTTGCTGATTTGTTTATGATGGCCACACACAAGAATAAATTTAAAATGCATTAAAGACTTAAATATTAGACCTAAAACCATAAAAATTCAAAAAGAAAATATAGTCAGTAAAGTATCAAACATTGCTCATAGCAATATTTTATCTGATGTATCACCCTAGGCAAGGGGAACAAAGGAAAAAACAAATAGGACTAAATCAAGCTAAAAAGCTTTTGCACAACAAAAAAGACTATCAAGATAATAAAACTACAACCCATGGAATGGGGAAGCATATTTGTTAATATATCTGATAAGAGGTTAATATCTAAAATTTATAAAGAATTTACAAATCTCAACACCAAAAAACCCCAAACAAACCCAATAACAATCCAATTAAAAAATGAGCAAAGGACCTGAATAGACACTACTCCAAAGCACATAAACATATGACCAATAGACACATGAAAAGATGCCCAATGTCACTAATCATCAGAGAAATGCAAATTAAAATCACAATGAGATATCACCTCATACCTGTCAGAATCATTATCACCAATAATTCAACAAACAAGTTCTGAAAAAGGATTCAATAGTAACTTTATCAGCTTCAATTCTAGCTTAATATTTGTAATATTATTTCTTTTTCATTATTGTACCTATGTTATAAGAGTATTTAGATTATTTTATAATCTTACTTGCTATTTCAACAACTTCCTAGAGGTTGTCTGAAAGTACCAACTTATATAGGAATTGAAACTTGTAAATCATGTACATAAAGATACTATAATATTCTTTAATGTGATATATATAAATAGTCATTTATCATGGTAACTTTGACACATTTGTTGAATATTTGTTGCCAAATAATATTTTACATGGAATAAATCATAATTTAATATAATTGTTCTATAGCTACAGAAAAATTTTATGGTCTTTAAAAAATTAGCATTTAGTCCAAAATGCTGTTTGATGGAGGATATTTTACTCTATTGTTAATCTGAAGTTATTACTCATATCAAAACTACATTGTAACAGTAAACAGAGATGGCAGCTTTAATATGATCTTTGTGAGTGAAAAAGCAAAAATTCCAAGCATTTAAAAAATATCTCACTTTTCATATAACAATAGAAAACAGGTATTTAGTAGGGAGCACGTATACAAGCAACACACACTATAAGATTTGGGTATTTCCAAAATACAACGTGTAAGACTGTTTTGCCAAGGAATTGATTTTAAGGAATTAGTATGAAAAAATAGATTTCATACTGATTCTGCTACATGGAAACCATAATCTTAGCATTAAATAATATGGCAAAATTTGCCAGGTTCTTGTCAAGACAAGAAGAAAAATAAGTACAAAATAAGGAGAACCCATGACTTCATTTAAATAAAGGTTTTATAAATTTTACTGGGAATATGGAGCCCTCAAAACATTACAGGCAATATACTGTATGAATATAAGTATGACATATACGGTTCCTTTTTCTCTCATATTGCCACAAATCAAGGCAACAATTCCTCCTGTCACATGTCAATTGCTGTGTATAAATGTTACCAGAGTAACATAGATGCATTTTAAAGCATGTTTAAACTTTTTATTTCTACTTCATCACATTCTTCTATTGCTAAATGAGTGTGTTTTATTTTCATAGCAAGCCAATTTTGATATCATTATAAAAATCTTTTAGCATTTCTCTCCTTGTTTTTGTTTAGAATACATGGATTTTCCACTTATTAGCTAATGCTTATATTTTTCATGTGTAGGGTATGAATTATTACAAACACTTCCCTCAAACTCATGCTCAGTTAGTTAATAATTAAAAGTTCACCTGTGTAATATGTAGGTAGACATTTGCCAATATCACCTGGTAACGATTTTTTTCTTTTATGTTTTGCAGTGTGTCCTACTTTCGCTATGAAGTCTTCTGACTTTTACTTCTCCAGATATATATTTAAAAATGACTATATGGGGATGTGGGGCAGCTTTTATCCCAACTTTTTATAGCTGATGCTATAATTACCAAAAGAATGAAGGACATAATTGTTTAAGAATTCTTTAAGAATCCTACATCATCCAATAATTATTCCCTAAACCAAGAACTGCCTTAGTTATGTGTAGTTTTTTTTTCCAGTTGAGAACATGATTTGATATATTAAAACAAAGCATAAAAGAAATAGTTTAAAAGTAAACACTAAAGTTAGCCTGTTAGGGTCAAATGCAAATTCATATACTAATGATAATGTAGCACATAAGTGCAAATGGTATGATTTTCTTCTTCCATTTGTGATGACTTAGATGAATCTGAAGACATTACACCATGTGAAATAAGCTGGACTAGGAAAAAATAAAATTTGAACTTACAGTAGACGGCAATTACCAGAGGATGGGGTGTGGGGAAAAAGGAGAGATGAAAAAGAGAAAGTAAAATGTTGGTTACCAGAGTCTGAGGGGAGAATCAGACTTCTTCTTATTATTAAATAAGAAAAACATCTACCCCAATTTAAAAGAAACTATGCACCCCAATGTTCATAGAAGCACAATTTACAATAGTCAAGTACTGTCAGAAGCCTAAATGCCCATTAGTAAATGAGTTGATCAAAAAACTGTGGTACATTTGCATAATGGAATGAATACTATGCATCAGAAAGAAAAAAGGAACTCCTCCCTTTCATGACAGCATGGATGGAACTGGAGAGCATTATGCTGAGTGAAAAAGCCTGGTGGTGAAAGAAAAATACCATATGATCTCACCTATAGGTAAAACCTAATCAAGAAAACAAATAAGCAAGCAAAATATAGCCAGAGACCTGAAAATTAAGAACAAACTGACAGTAATCAGAGGGGAGGTGAGAGAGGATATTGGGGAGAAGAGTTGTCAAGGAACATGTATAAAAGATCCATGGACAAAACTAAAGTGGGGTACGATTAAGGGTGGGAGGTGGAGTAGGTGGGGCAGCAGAAAGTGGTGGCAGGAAAATGGAGACAAGTGTACTTGAACAACAATTAAAAACTCACAAAAAATGACAAAAAATAAAAACATATTACTTTGGATAAGGATATAACTTCTGGTACAAAGAGGTATAAAACAGTGCCCAGTATGTTCTGAATGTCTTAAAAATTAATAAACAATTTCATAAGTTACTCAACTTAGAGTAATTAAACATCAACCATTAAAACCATATCTAGCACCATAAAAAGCTATCAAATATTGTTATAAGAAAACTTCCATGATGTAGGGTGAGAGAAAAGTTTCTAGCCCCACTCAAAGCAGATATTGTCTCTTCTTTCTTCAAGAATTTTTAAATGAATATTCTGTCCTACAGTTTTCTGATACACTCTGATCTCATAGTGTCAGCACAACATACAAACAAATAAAAAAGCAATCAATATAAAGGGACTTCAGGGTAGGTGTATAAAGCTCAATAATTGATATAAATTACTGAACATGTTGAAATGAAGCAGAACATTTTCAGAATTGAGCTTCAAATGTTGAATATTTAAAAGATTTTGAATAGGTATATTAATAAAGAAGAGATGTTTGAAAACAGACTAAGTCACTAGGATAAGAACTTGTTCAACACAATAATAACTCTGATCAAGAAATAGTTTTCAGGGACATGATTAATATTTATCATGAGATTTTTAGTAAGAGAAGACTAGAAAACATCAAAATTTAATTTGTGTTGTTTATAAGTGATTTTTATTTATATATGTATTTAACAATGGTTGAATATTTTAATTTATCTTATTCCTCTTACCTAGTATATAATAAATCCATTCTATTTTGATTGGTTTTGTGTGAGGTATAATATCTAATGTAAAGTATGATGAGTCTATTTGGATTTTAAAGTTGATAGTGTTGATAGAATTTTTCCTTCCATGGGTCTTGCTTTATTTGCAAGATATAATTTCCCATTTAATTAAAAACATTTTTGAGATTTAATATTATTCTAAGAAGCAAGAGCAGATTAAGGTAAAATAAACTATATGTAATAGATTGCATATGTTATAGGCAACAACATACTATAGTTAATGGTATTTCTTACAACAGTTTCTGTACTCCATATACCAAAGACATTCTTAGTTCATCATAAAAATATAGATATATTCAAAATAATCATTTTTAAAGAGTGACAATGAATCTCAGTGTTGAGTGAAAATATGTGAGATGAGATTAAAAACATCACTACGATATCCAACCCTGGAAATAGTACCTTTTTTGTACTAAGAGAGTAAATTCCAGATTTGCTTATCACACTTACAAACAAAAAAGTAACTGTGAGAAGATGATATGTAAATCAGCTTGACTAGCAATCATTGCACTCTGAATATATATATCAAATCATATTATTAATATATACCTTAAATATATATTTTTATTAAACATATATAAAACATTACTACAGAAACATTACCTAATTTCAGAAGTAGACTGAGTTATTTTTAAGTAAATTCTTTAATACAATATTTTTTGTTTAGAAAAAATATAAATATTTAACATTAATTCTAAAACAAATTATGATTCCAGCCCTGGCTGGGGTGTCTCAGTGGATTGAGGGCCAGCCTGTGAACCAAAGGGTCACCAGTTCGATTCTCAGTCAGGGCACATGCCTGTGTTGCAGGCCAGTTGGGGGTGCAGGAGAGGCAATCACACACTGAGTTTCTCTCCCTTTCTTTTTCCCTCCCTTGCTCTCCCTCTAAAAATAAATAAACAAAATCTTCAAAAAATAAAATTTTGATTTCAATATTTTTTGAAAAGAAAATCATTGAATATAGAGTAGTATAATGAGAAGGAATAACTAGAGGACAAAATACTTTTTCCCCAGATAATTGCTCATTTTAATTTAATATATATTGAATAATATCATGGAAAACATAATAATAATTATAATGAAACATTAATTTTGATTGTATTTTTAACATCATAGTCATAATTTAGCCATAATGCATAGTAAGAAGTTTTAGTGAATATCAACATTTTAAGCATAATCAGATTTTATATGTCAAATATGAGTTTGGTCATATTTAGTATATAAATTTCCTATTAAAAACAACAAATCATCATTTCAATCAATGGTACAAATATACTACTATGTTCTTCATAATTTTCAATAAATTAATAAATTTAAAATATAAAACTTGTATATATTAACAATTTCTTTATAATACCTTAATACAAATCAAAATTTACATCTCATTTTTTTAAATTATGTCCTTCCACAATAAATATTTTTAGATGAAGCAAAGAATAATGGGTATTAATCTTTATTTTTGGTAAATATATCCAGTAAACAACTCATTTGTCACTCAGAGTATTCAAACCAGTTTCCAAAATTTATTTTATTAATGAATTTGCCTAGGCAGAGATGAGTAGGAAGGAGACCAGTTACCCACTTTAAAAATATTGATTACTGTAATGTACCCCAGAAAAAAGGGGTATATTTCAATAAAATTTTAATAGAAAGTGAAACAACAGAAGAGGAATGTATCTAAATATGTTGCTGTTAAACAATATAAACTATCCCTGACCAGTGTGACTCAATTGTTTGGGAGTCATTCTGCAGATGGAAAGGTCCCAGGTTCACTTCCTGGTCAGGACACAAGTCTGCTTTACAGGTTTGGTCCCTAGTGGGACACATAGGAGAGGAAACTTATTGATGTTTCTCTCTCATGTCATTGTTTCTTAATTTCTCTCTCCCTTTCCCCTCTCTCTAAAAATAACTAAATAAAATCTTAAGAATATATGCTAAAACAAGTATATTTCATAACTTTTATAAAAGTGACAGAAATTTCTTGAACCATTGGCCAGACACACAGTTCATATATTGCAGTCTTTACTACATCCTTAGCAAATGTTCTTGTTAGCAATATTTTATTAATGACAAATTTAGACTTAAAAATTTCAAAACCTTTTTTCAAAATCAAATAATTAGGTGACCAAGTATAGTCTTATACTTAGTATTAAATGATACCAAACAATTTTTCTTAACCACCATTTACATTTGGCCTCTACTGGAAAATTCTGAACATAGAGATGTATTTATTTAAGAGTAAGGCCTTTGACTAGGTATTGGGTCGGCCAAAAAGTTTGTTTGGTTTTTTCTATACTATGCCTCTAATAGGGTTTAGTTGTCTTTAATTTCATTTGAAACAGTTTTGTTAGATTATACTGTGACTGCAGTCATATCAGTGTGCACTTAAAAAACTTATTGAAATTACTGAAAATTGTGCATCCTATTTAATATTGAACATGGAATAAAATATACAACATTTTCAATGTATTACACTTTATTATTTCAAAAAAAGTAAAAATGCAACTAAAATTCAAAAAACAAAATACTTGTATGGAATATAGAGAAGGTGCTGTGACTGATCGAATGTGTCAGAAGTGGTTTGTGAAGTTTCTTGGTACTATTGATATTTTGGACAAATAATTCTTTGCTGTGGGGCTGTCTTATGCACTGGACAATGTTTAGCAGGACCCTTGGCCTTTACCCACTGGAAGCCAATAGCAGGAGATAGCTAACATATTGAAAATATAAAAATAAATAAAGTTATTGGTAAAAATGAAAATATGTCTTTTATGGAAATAACATAACAGACTTTTTGGCCAACCCAATAGTTACTAATGAGGAAAAGGACCTAGAGATGTGAAGAACTGTAGGTTCCAGGCAGAAGAAACAACCTGAACAAAGGGAGTGGAAGAAAAATAGCATCCTAAGGATTTGGGGGACACACAATGGAAAGGAACCTGGCTTTATTTATAGGATATTTTGTACCATCACTGAATGCTCTCAAAAAAAGGAGATAACATAGTAATACCAAGCTGAGTTTAAAAAGTCACAACAGAGGTCTGGGTTGGAGATAAACACTTGGAAAGAAGACTGGTGCAATATGATATAACTGCCAATAATTTAAGAAAGAGCAGTTGGAAGAATTTGTAAGAAATTAATTGTAACAAACAGAGAGAAGGGAACCAAGAAGATTATAAGCAATTTGTCAATTTTGTTTTCTTCTGAAGAATGTTCTCCCCCCTCCTCCCCTTATGTAACTTCTTATTTCTTCACTCTTCTCAAACCACAGCCTCCCTCTTTCTTTCATTTTCAACTACTGACCTTAACTCATGCATTGGAAAGAGAAAAGGAGCAAAAGAAGGGAGGAGAGAGAGGAAGGTGGAGAAAAGTCATCAGCTCATAACCTGCTCTTTTTCTCTCTTTTAATTCAGAAATATTCATTGTCTTGCTAATAGATACAATCCCTCCTTTATTTCCTGGTTTACAACCACACAACACTCTTAGAGAGCTCTTTGCCATCCATTTTGTCCCCTACCTAAATATACAACCCTTTCCATCAGCACTCATCTTAAAACAAACAAAAAAAATGCACAAAAATTTAAATATCTCTTGACAAGATATCCTGATTCATCTTTTTTAACATTTATTTTCTAATGCTTTCTGCTCTTTATCTTTTTGCACTATCATCCCTTCCATCTGCAGTCACTTTCATCATGCCTGAGTATCTTGTACTTCCAAATTTTCTCTGGTAAGATCTATTGATAATAGACTCTTTCAGTTTTTTGTTTGGCTGAAAATAGTTTTATTTTATACATGTTCTTGAAAGTTAGGGTCTCTGGATATAGCATTTTTCAAGAATGCTTGAAGGTCAGGGACTCTGGATATAGAATTCTTAATGAACAGTTAATTTCTTATAGCACATTGTAGACCATATTTCACCTACTTCTGGCCTCCATGTTTGGGTTACCACATTAGCTGTTATTACAATAGCACTCCTAAGTTCTATGCTTTCCCTCTGCCTCTTTAGTATATTGTTCTTTACTTTTATTATAATGCTTTTAATGCAATTTTTTAAAAGTAACTTGGGGTCCTTGGACTTGTTTCTATGGTGGAGTACAATTTGGTAAATACCAAGCAATTTTCTCATTAAATACAATTTTTTTTCTATTTTCAATCACTCCATTATCACCTCCTGGAACTTTGATTAAACATACCACAGTCCTTTCATTCTATCTGCCATGTTTCTTATTATTGTTTTTCTTTCTTTTTTCTTCACTCTTCACTTATCTAGAACCTTCTAGATAAGTTTTTTGGATCCTTCAATTTTCATTTCTCTTTTACCTCAGTTTAATCTGCATTTAACCTTTTTTATTTTACTTGTTATTTTTTTATTCTAGAAGACTTAATTATCTTATACATCTAGTATATTCTGAAAGAAAATATTTTTGCTAAATTATGGCTTTGGCTATTCATGGAAAACTCTTAAAAATGTTTTCGTCTTTTTTGTTTTGGCAGATATGTAAACATTATGTTACAGTAGAAAGCCTACTTCAAATCCTCGTCAGTTCCACTGATCTAAACTAGCCAAATATGATCCTTAAGATGTCTTTTTCTACTCAGTTAGAATCTAATGTAGCCAACTGCATAATTATTTTCCTCAGACTATCATGTTTTTTGCTTGTATCATTTTCCCTTTATGCACAGAAATTATTGATATATATGAGGACTTTACATCAACAAATTATAGAACTCATCTCTTATGCCTGTCATGTTCAAACAGCTTAGGAGGTTAACTGGTTTGTCTAAATTTATCTTATATGCTCTACCTGTGAATCATATGATGTTTAAAAGAAATATTAACTTTAACTAAAATGAATTATTCTCCTTTTCTCTAATGAAGAAATTAAAGTCAAACAAATATACAAAATCATCTTTCTTACACAATTTTCCTTGAGTTCCTGATAGTCTCATGCCAAGTACTTTGATGTATTTCACTAAGGGAATCTTGCATCAAACAAGAATAATTGAGTCCTTCCTAGTTCATTCACTGTGCTCAGTTATTGGTTAGAAATAGTCTAGGGAAAGTGTGTCCTCATATAAACACATAATAAGTAGAATGTGCCAAAGTCAGAGAGTGTCATTTAGCTATATTCCCTATAGCAGGGTCTCTTGAAGTGAGATCTGAGAGATGAATCTCCATGGTTGTTTTGTAGGTCAAGGAAGAACTTGCATCTGAGCTGTGTTAGAATGATAAGAAGGGATGAGTAATTGACGAATTTAAGCTGGTCTTTTTCTCTCTTTAATGTATCAAAAGCACTCAACAATGAACACACAATTCTAAAGTCTTTATTATTATTATTTCCCTTTTATAATTCAAATGCCAAAATATTGAAGTATGTAGTCTATTCCTTTCCCCATGTATTCCTTCCCAATTTACCACCTTCTTGAGTTATCATCTTTATGCTGGAGTGCTAGTGACACTGTTGACTATGTTATATCAAGAAAGCAACATCTGCACGATGTAGTGTATGTATGGTAGAACCAGTGGAACCCATGCTCTTATGCTCACCACCTCACTTCACCTCTTTTTGCCGTAAAGTGTCTCTAATAAATTAAGGCGATGTTATCTAGGATCCTGTAAGTCACACAACCTTTTGGCTTTGTTACCCATAAAGGAAATAAGGAAATAGTGTCTATCATTCATGTCTAGTTGAAGTGCTGCCACTGGCTTTTTCTAACAGAATAGTGTCCCTAATGTAATTGGGAGCCCAGTTCTGCAACAGTACCTCTTACATTTAGCATCATTCTGTAGAGAACATTCACCAGTAGGCTCCACTATGACAGTAGTGTTCTTGTCAATTAGATTGTCACTGTAGTCATTGTAAATGAGGTGTCATACCAGACTTGTCTAGAAAAAAGAAAAGAAAACAGCATGTGGTTTCTTGCCTTGCATTATAATATACCTCTTTTTCTAAGATGGTGTTTCTTTTTTCACTTTCTGCCTCCACCCTTATGTAAGCTTCATTTTGTTTAATATGGGCCATTGTTCTCTCTCTCTCCATATATATATATGTGTGTGTGTATGTGTGTGTGTGTGTGTGTACATATGGGCAATTTTTCTCTCTCTCTCCATATATATATGTGTGTGTATGTATGTGTATACACATAATGTGTGTGTGTTTTAGTTTCCAAGGGCCATCTCAGCAGTATATCAGAACTGGCTCTAAGAATCTTTCTAGAGCATTAAATGCCAAGTCAGAGGACAGTGTTCAGATACTGACAAAAATCATTATTCTGTTTTAAAGTACACATGCACACACACACACACCTGGTTCAACACTCATAAATATCTACTCCTAGTTTGATTATGCTGAAACCATAGTTATTGACCATAGTTATTGGTTTTCTGGCAATGGGAGAAAGTGGAGCACATCCTAAGAAGTGAAAGAATTGTCCTGACAATACATTACATCAGCTAAGACTTCTTTATAATGTTTAAGCAAAAGGCTGCTATTATCTTCAAGCAAGGAGTACTTAGGCATTCAAGGATCCTGGTGTTTCTATGTTTATATATCCATCCCAAACCTCTTACCTCCCTTCTTTACTCTCATGGTGTTGACTTTGAAGTAGGTGATGCTTCTAGGCTGATAATTCATTCTTCTCTGAATTTCACTTACACAACTATGCCCCGTGCCTCATTGCCCAGCACTCTTCACCCTCTAGCTGCAAGAAATGGGGTTTCTTTAAAAACTGCCAAATATACATTTTGATCTTTGCAAATTACTTTAAATGGTTGATAAATTGATCTGAGACCATCATATTCTCAGATTATTATTGGCACTTAGCAACAGCCATCCAATTCTACTGTCCTTATAAGTGTTCTTTCTCTCATAACTCTTAAGCATCTAACTCATAGCATTGCTAATATGTCCTCTTTTTATAGTATCCTATTCCAGTTTTCATAGATGAGGTCTTGCATTACATTACTAGAGCATTCCAAGAACCATCAATACTCTGCTTGCAACCAGCAATGAGATCCTCATGACCACCTAATATCAAATACTCAGAGATGACTACCTACAATGACTCCTGGCATGCACTATTTTAGGTCAAGTATCCTAGAAGCAGAGTGTAAGACAGAAGATTTTTTTCCCCTCAAATGACTTACTGGAGAAAAGCTCTCAGGAGGAGGAAAAAAAGTGATACAATAAAGGTCAGGAGACAAATTATAAGCAATAATGTCATTTCAGTTTTAGACTAGTTTGCCCGAACCCATGTGGAATCTGTAGAGTACAAATTGCACCAATAAGTCAGTGCTACATTGTAAAAGTTGTCTAGAACCCTACAGCAGTCAGTCACTAGCCAAGGTCTGACCTCAAAACATAAGGGTTGGGGCTGTAATAGAACATTCGCTGAGGTGGGTGTTATTTGGTTGAGATAAATTTTCTGGAGAAGTGGGCAGATAGGATTTGTTGTCTGTTAAGCATAAGCCTCAGAATAGTTGGGAGACAGATGCACCAGCTGGCTAAGGGGATCTGATGGGGCATATTCAGCATCACCTACCAAAGTGAGAATCACTAAATCTTAAGGTAATTTTTGTGAGGAACACAACTCTTTCAATTACTTCAAGCCCATGACACAATTAACAATAATGGACCATGTATATGGAGATCAATTTTCTTTAATGAAAAAAAGCAAGAAAAAAATAGTAAATTCCCTAATGAAGATAGATTTTCTATGGATGTATAGAATAAAGCTGTGCTGAGTTTATAAATGAGAGATCATAACAACTTTTTTGGGTTATGTTTCACAATAGCAATTCCACTTTTATTCTCAGCATTTTATTGGTGAGTTACAAATTTCACCCAGGGGAGAAAAATGTGTCATGATAACATAAAGGATATGTACTTTTAAGCTAAAACTGTGTATCTTATAATGGGTATTTACTGAATGACTCTTTTATGGCAACTAACTAAAATGGTAAATATTCATTAACATTCATTGACTTTAGAGAATTCAAATGATGAACTGGAAGACCCAAGGGAACTATTCTTAATACAGAGATAGTTACTGATCTATTACTTAGGTCTAAAGTCCAAAAAGCCACAAATTTGCTATCATCTTCAGTACTATTTACATAGTTTGCAGTTACAACAATTAGAAACTAATTAAAAAGATGGTGGTGGTGATAATTTCAAACATGAACTACATTAAATCATGGTTGTTACATGATTTATTGTGGTCAAAAAAGAAATTGACTTTCTTAAGTACAAGTCACTTTAATTAAATGAGTGATCTGTATATTTACTTAATGAGATATATTACTACCAATCTACAAATTATTCAATGAGATACATTATTTTACCATTCATAGGCTCAAGGAAGAGTACATTTATTAAGACTAGATTCAGTGAATATGTGGATTAAAAAACTGGTTCCTTTACACAATGAAATACTACACAGCACAGAGAAAGAAGGAACTCCTACCTTTTGAGACAGCATGGATAGAACTGGAGAGCATTATGCTAAGTGAAATAAGCTAGGCGGTAAAAAACAAATACCATATGATCTCACCTATAAGTGGAATATAATTAACAAAGCAAACAAATGAGCAAAATAGAACCAGAAACATGAAATAAAGAACAAACTGACAGTGACCAGAGGGGAGGAGGGAGGCAGACAATGGAGGAAAGATGGGGAAGGAGCACATCAAAGAATATCTATAAAGGACCCATGGGCCTGGGCAATGGACTGGAGATTGACTGTGGGAGTGGGTCATGGGGAGGGCAAGGGAGAGCAAGTGTTGTGGGGGAGGAAGTGAAACAACTGTAACTGAACAGCAGCAACAAAAATATGTCACTAAAAGTGCCCTGGAAACAAAACAACAACAACAACAACAAAAACAAATAACAACAAATAACCTAGGTTCATAGAATAATATATTTCTTGAGACTAGATTATCTGAGATTTATTGTACTATTTCATAACTTTTATGAATCCTAATTTATTTATTTCTCAAGAATTGGTCTACTGAGTAAGGAATTGAAGTTATATTTTATCTGTACCCAAGTACATGCTTATTGATTTTAGAGAGGAGAAAAAGAAGGAGAAAAACATCAGTGTAGGAGAGAAACATCAATCGACTGCCTCTTGAAACTACCTCAGTCAGGAATGGAACCCACAACCTAGGCATGTGCCCTGACCTAAAATAAAACCTGCAACCTTTCATTTATGGGATAATGCTTCAGTCAGGGTGAAGCCTTGTTTTAGTTACTGATCATTACAATGTAAAATCATACCTAGAAGATACGGGGGAAGGGATTAAGGAAAGTGAAATCTGGGTGGTAGCTGTATCGGAGTTTTTTGTTTTTTCTTAAAATTTCCATTCATGGTTTACATACAGGTGTTAGAAGACAAAAGAGGGGCACGTAGTCAGGCCAAGTTCAATAATAATTAAAAAAAAAGGCTGAGAGACAAAAAATAGCAGCTAATAAACATCAATATCAAATAAGTATCTGGAATAATTTTAAAAAGTGATAAAAATGCCCAAAGGGAAAACAGTAAATATAGTGGAAACTCTATCAAAGAACATAAAAATCCTGATCTCCATAAGTAACAATATAAAGGCTTGGTAACATATTATGTGCACCAAGAATGATTGTGACAAGAATAATAGCAAAACAAAATCACTATTAAGCCACAATATTTAAATATGCCACATTATCACTTACTTCCTGCTTTGATGCACTGAGAATGGTAAAACATTACTTTCATGATATTTCTTCCCAGACTGTATAACCTGAATCTAATCATGAGTGTACATAAGATCAAGCTAAATCAAGAGATATTTTACAAAATAACTGGGCTGAAATTCTGCAAAATAACTGCCCTATAATTTTCAAAGATGTCAAGATTAGAAAGACTAAGAAAATCTCAGAAACTGTTCTAGATTAGTTGAAACTAAAGAGATATGACAACTAAATTTGATGTGTTACACTGGATTGGATCCTGGACTAGAAATAAAAATCATTTTGCATAAAAGGACACTATTGGAACAATATGTGACATATGAATAATGTCACAATGGCTAGATAATAGTATTGTATCAGTGTTCCTTATTTTCTTCATTATAGTGTGGTTATATAAGAAAATCTACTTGGTTTTAGTGAATGTAAATTGAATTATTTTCAGGATTAGGTGTATCCATCTACTCTGAAAAAGCTAATCAAATAATAGCATACATGTTTATATAGAGAAAAAATTATGAAGGGAATGTGAAATATTAATATCTGGGGAATCTTTATGAAAGTTTTATAAATGTTCTTTGTGTTTTTCTTGCAAAGATTCTTTGTCTGATATTATCTGAAAATGAAATGTTTAATAAATAAGAAATCACAACAAGTAGGACAAACAGAACTTACTTTAAATGCAAAGGGTTTATATTTTTGGTGACATAAGCCAGTTGGTGAAAGACTAATATGTCATTTCACTTGTGTGTGGAATCTAATGAACAAGATAAACTGACAAAATAAAAACAGAGGCATGGGTACATGGAGCAGACTGTCAGAGGGGAGTGGGGAGCGGGGCTGGATGAAAGAAGGTGAAAAGGTTAGCCAAAGAACATATATGCGTAACCCACAGACACAGACAACAGTGTGGGGATGGCCTGAGGGAAGGAAGGGTGAGGGGAACGAAGGTGGGCAAAGGAGAGGGATGGGGACATCTGTAATAGTGTAAACAAAAAAATAAAGTGAAAATGAATAAAATAAAAGAGTATAATTGTATAATAGCCTTAACCTATTAGCATTTTGGAATTTTTATAAAGCACTGATACTGGGATAAGTAATATCATAGGAACGTTTAAAGAAATTGGAGGTGGGTTGGCCAGAGAGGAGGGGCAAAGGAGGGAAAATTAGAACAAGTATAGTAGAATAACAACAAATATTATAAAAATAAATTAAATTAAACAATGAAAAAATGGAAGCATACAGAAAAAAATCAACTTCAAAACACCAGCATACTCACATGCCAAATACTAGTTTTACTGCATCATTTCTTTCCTGGAGCATAGAACTCAAGCTGAAATTCGAATGTATGAATTTATATAAACAGGACTGCAGGTGCAGTCATGTTCGTGGGGGTTAAAATTTCTCAGCACTTTCCTATAATTAACTAGTAGTAATTTAATATGATGGGGAAATTTAGGCCTCATTTTTAACTAACTCTAATTTAAATAATTATACTGTACAGATAAATCCACTATTTTGGTTATGATATGATGAATCATCCATTGCACCTTCATTTCTATTCTTGAAATGTCTGAGTCATGTCACTTTGTACTGTACAGATGTTTCTTTTTAGTTTCAGTTCAGTGGTGAATGACGTGACTTAAGCAGTCCATCACACATTGTGCTTCTGTCACACAGAGAACTGGCTGCATGGCCAATTCATGAATTTCAATCCTAAAACTTTAATGTTTACAAACCTTCGAAACTTTCAAATCAGTGTGGGATAACATGTTTTTTTAAATACTCCTTTCTCTATCATTTGGTAAAGCACAAAAATACAAGTCAAACTATTATTTATTGTACTGAGTTTTGATTATGATATATGTATCAATTTATGTTATTATTATTGTATTCCAAGTATACATGATTCAATGCCTTTATTACTTAAAACAGCTAAATACCGTAATTAAAACTACTAAATTGTCCCTGCCTCAAATAGTATCAGGTAAGAAAAATATACCATGAACATCTTACAAATATTGTCTAAAATGACTGTGGTATTAGAAATAGTATATCAGTTATTTCCCATATAAGGCAAATATTTTCAGATAGAAAATAAACCTGTAAAATTAGAAGTTGTTTGAAGAGCTACTTCTGGAAATCATTCTAAATGTCAAAGGATAAAGCTTATGTAGCTTATAATGAAATTACACTGCTTAGAAACATATTTAGGTGTTGTTTCTAATGAATGTATTATAATATAAATCCATCATACATAATTTCTGCACCACACTAATCATTCTGGAAGTCTTAGAACATTGGTTAATTCTGGTTCCCTATGGTTACTATAGATATGATTTTATTTTATGTATAGTCAGTGTTTATTATGTGGTAATTTTAAGATATCATATATACTAATAGAAATTGAATTTGATTATAAGTAAGAAAATTATTTAACTATTAACTACTTAATAGATAATAACTATTTAAGAAGCATGAAATAGAAACCCAAATGCATTAACATCAAAGTCATACAAAAATATTAGATTATCAGTAGTTCTTATTTTGGCTTAGTAGATAAATCATTGCTATAACTGGGATGTTATAAATCTAGAATAAACTGGCTATAGAAACAAATGAACAATTTCAGCCTTAGGATTTCTGCATCTTGATCTTTAAAGTGTTTAGTCTAGATAAAACACAAAAATCCCTTCTGTATAAAAATACCTTTGACTATTTTCTTGGTGAAAATAAAGAAACTTGATCTATCTTTTCTTGGTAAAAGTGATTATCAATCATATTTGTTAGGATGTTAATTGGTATTTAGTTTAAAAATATGTTTTGGATTGATTTTTTAAAATAATTGTAACCTATTTTAAGAACTCAAAGTAACAACAGCCTTAATTTTCAAGAGTACATTTCCCATGAAGCTATATTCAAAATAGGAAAACTTTTAATCACAAATGAAAACAAAACATAATTACAAATTGCAATTTCCTTTAGTATGTTCTGACTAAATTTATTTGAGGAACAGTCATTCTATGCATTTTCCCAGGTGATTTATTACTAACATGGTGTCATATGACAAAAAAGCAAGGTCAATGGGATTGAATAAAGAGGTAAATTTAAAGGTATAATTTGACAGTTATTTCAAATAGCATTTCTAATTTCCTGTCCTCAAACCAGTCCCAGGTCTTCAGTTAGAAAAAGTTAAATAACTGCCTGATACTTTATCTATTAATATAGTGAGAATTCAATCAGATGAGAAAAATACATTTTAAATAGTAAATTATAATACAAATGTTAAATACTACATTTTCCCCTTGAGAAAAAATTTTGTTTATTCAGACTTTAAGTGACATTTATTTTCCAGAAATATAGAGCTATTTAACCACTTAAAACATGTATGCTTAAAAATGATTATTACAGATATTGCCCAAAATTTTGCTACCACTTGATATCACTTTTCCTGTGTCTTTGCCATCACTTGCTTTATAACAACAGATGTTATCTCTTTCTTTACCTTAGTTTGGTTTTGTTTTCATTTAAATTTTGATCTGGTTTTTATTTACAGCATGTTAGAATATTAGAAAAATATATCTCATGATCATGACAAATCTTTGATTAAAATAAAAGTTGTATAATAATTTTCTTTTATAAATTCATAAATATTAGAAAATTTTATTAGATTCCACATATGTGTGAAATCGTTTGGTGTTGGTCTTTCTCTGACTGGCATATTTCACTTAATGTACAAACTAAACTAACAAGGAAAATGGGGACAGACTCATAGATGGAGAACAGGATGACAACCCCTGGTGGGGAGAGGATAGGGGGTGGAGGGATTGAGCATAAAGGAAAAAGGACTCGTGGACATGGACAACAGTGTGGTGATTGCTGGGGAAGGATGGTAAAAGGGGATTAAATGGTAATGGAAAGAAATACAATAAAGATATCAAAAGTTGAAATTTAAAAAAAAGGAATATTTCCTTTTTCTCCAGAGTTTCATCTGAATTAAGGTGAATGTTTCAACAGGCCAACCATATTTGTGGGCAAAACCAGGCATGATTCTCAGCTGTCCTCAAATACTGGTATTTTAGCTGGTCTTTAGTTTTTATTTCACTTAGGTCACTATCATAAAAGTCTTCATGATCTTCCAACACGTGTCCTCAGGTATGGTGGTTCTCTACATTCTGTAGTTCCTAGCCCATGCTGTGACCACAGAGCTCTACAAGGCCAGCAAAGATCAACATCTCTCACTGCTTGCCCATAAACGCAGAGGAATCATCCTTTTAAAGGATATGAATCCAAGAAACTCTACAACATTATCCAATGTCATATAGCAGTACCAACAGCCATTTCTTACTGCAGTCTTGCACCTTTCTAAACATAAACTGAAGTTTCTCTGTTTTTGAAATGTTCACATCTCTGGAGATTAGGTCTGTTTCCATTTGCGGATTAACACCTTGAAATAGCAGACATAAACCCCGTTCTCACAGGAAAACTGACTTTTAACTGCCTTGATTCACTTCTGAGCTTTTTCCTCGTTTCCACCCCGAGAATCTCTGTCTAGTACCTGGAGTTCCCACACATGTAAGGGCTTTCTTTAGTCAGCTGAAATGGCATGTGTTTTAGGTAAGCTTTTCTGGATGCAAAGCCTGTGACAAAAGTATTTACTTTTTATCTACTTTGGTGATTTTTTGCAAAAGTACCTGGGAGTGTGTGAGGAGGGATAACGTAGCAGGGGAAACGCTAAGCAAGCATGCATGTGTCCATCTCCTCTGAAGACTAGCTTCAGTCTGATACCACGAAGAGGCTCTAGAACACAAATTACACAAGTTTGTCCTGCCTTGAAGCCAGGTCATTTGCTGAGGTCTAGGGTGCGTGAAAGGTAGCTCCCTCCCCTGGTTGGAGGAGAAGAGTGCAAAGGCTCCAGAGAAAGTGTACTTAGAGTTGTTAGAAGCCAACCTAAAGGTGGGGCAAAAATGCAAACAGTAATTAGAAAAGCAATAAAATAACTTAAAAATTAAAAAAAAAAAGAAAGCATCCTGGCAGTGGCTTCACCAACCCTTAAAGGAACTGTGGTCATTCATTAAAGCATAGCTGACTGTTATTACCCATTTCTTTGAGTTAATCCAAAGGAGGACTCTGCTGTACAGAGGAAGATGTAGAAAAAATTTTTGGGAGGTGATCCCAGAAAGTACATACAAGGAAATGAAGAGTATGGGACAAAGAAGGGAGAGAAGACAATAGTGCCTTAATGTGCTTGTTAATGTTGTGGGAAAATGGACTGGAGCTCTTTAATAAGCCTGGGGCCCTAACTCCCCCTCTTACTCTGAGTTAGTACCCACTAGCTGCTAAACAACCTCAGTTCACAAAGCTCTCAGGTAGAGGAGGAGAAACGTGCTTGTAAAATAGAAAGCTGTTCATGTGCTGCAAAAAATCTATTTTAATTACCCATAAATTAGGGTGGGCTGTGGGGCATCAATTGCATATTCCATGGTGTCCCTCATGTCATCCTGTTCCACTCATGTTCGTTCAACACTGAGGCCCCAACGTGGAGACTCAATCTGTACTCACACTTCCAGGTGAGAGCATCTACCTCTAAAAGATCTTAGATGGGAATGATAATGAGAAAAACTATTCTTAAAGCTGTATAGCGAGTTGCAATACCATATTTTGTATTCATAATTTTTTCCTCTGCTATTTTAAAATACTATTTCTCCTGGTAAGCATTCTATTTACTGGCTTAGATGCATTGCCTGGTGAGGTAATTTGGCCCCTAATTCCTGAGGAATCTGATTTCCTGAGTACCCTGCTGTGAAGCAGGAGGTCCAAACCAGGGAGCTGCACTTATGTCCATGATATTCTGGGAAAAAGTACTCAGAGGACCAGCAGATGTAGACATGCTGTGGATATGCTAAGTATGGCTCTCTTTACAGGGGAGTGCACCCATGGTGGCAGATCTGTGTGACAGTGACCACACCCTGACTCCAGCCTTGGTGCTACTTACAGCATTAGGGAGAGAGGAGTCATGTGTAAAAATTCTACACTTTTGTGATAAGCACAGGAGCCTTAAAACACAGAGACCGTGAAAGACTGGGGCATCCAGATACAGGCTGTTTTCCTCCTTCCTCATGGCTGTGGGTCAGTCAGCCATCAGTTCTCTGAGGTCATGGAGGGGCCATGTCCTGAGTTCCCCCCACCTGTTTATATTTCTCTGTGGTTACTTCACTTGCCTATGCACTGCACTGTTTTTTTCAAGGAATGGAAGTGCAAGTAAATGTCCCTAACAGTCCTTGGATACTAGACTGTCTTTTCAATGGCCTGGTTTTGGAACGGCAACCTTAGTATATCAAGACGATGTTTTATTAACTCTTCCAAGATAGGAAATCCTTTCTTTGGCCTTTGACATATGGGCATAAGAATTGCAGTGCTTTTTTGTTCTGAAGTTCTTGTTGCGTTCTCTGGGGAAAGTATTCTACCTCTGGGAAGTAGATTCTCTAATTGTTCAAACTCTGTAGTTGCACAGATGGAAACCCCAAATTCCCCAAACAGAAATGATGAACGGAAGGACATTCTTATTTCTCCTTTTTGGTGCCCAGGCTTGTGTATTTTAGTGAAAACAAAGCAGATGCACCATGAACAGTTGTTGGTTTAACACACATATCAGGATATCCCATCTCCAAATTGTATGTATACTCATCAAGATGATGCTTTTTCTTAGCCTTCAATAGGCCATCTCAAAGACCCATTAGCAGCTTTGATCCACTAGTCAAAGATCCACTGAAAGATGATCACATAGCCTTCATTGTTTTGCCTTCACTGTGAAGTGATTCTGTGGTCTGAGGCTCAGTTATGTGTGATCCCATGACTTCAAGTCCTCGGAAAGTGGCATTGGCAAAAACAATGTGAACAGTCAAGGGAAATTCATTTTCAGAATGAATTACAATCTAGGTAAACATGAATCTTTTCTCCTCTTTTCAAGAAAGAAAGTGCAATGTAATCAACTTGCCTCCATGTGACTGGTTGATGCTCCTGAATACATGATGTACTGAGGGTTAAAGGTTCAGGAGAATGAATTTAAGATGGGTCTGATGCTCACTGCATTCAAAGTAAAGAGCAAAAATAGGGGCCAGAATGATACATATCCATCACCTGTCTCCACATATCTGTATTCTAAGAGGGCCATGGTAACATTTTGGGTCTCAGGTAAAAAGTCCCTGATTCTAAACATCCTCAAAATATCTGGATTTGAACCAAAATTAGGGGGAAAATACACCCCCCCCACACACACAGACATGAATACACATACTTGCCTCTTCATTTTAGAACAAGATCAATATTTAAGCACAGTGAGGGACTGTGATTTTTCTATATTCTAATTTATTACCATGCATTTCAGTTACTTCTTTTACAGTTTTTATGGAGATACTTCATCTACAAAAATAAAAGTTTTATTTCTATTTCTCAATAGTTTGTGATTCATTTGCTAAAATACTACAGAATGATACTTTCTCTTCAAAACTTTGTGTAGTTTATTAATTGAATATTGACAC
The DNA here is from genome assembly GCA_004024845.1 of Tonatia bakeri. Lineage (NCBI taxonomy): Eukaryota > Metazoa > Chordata > Mammalia > Chiroptera > Phyllostomidae > Tonatia > Tonatia bakeri. The sequence goes on along the minus strand of PVIA01002906.1, from coordinate 165,346 downwards.
ATTATTCTGCTATAGAATGCATTGAGTTGTGATTATATTCTAATTTTTCAAGAATGCATGTTGAGTAAGATGAAGTTTGATCTATAAAGATAATTATGAGCTTTTCAACCTCAAACTGAGCTATTCATTTGCACTTAATGAATTTGCTTTTCAGGTGATTTTACTTTGGTTGTTTTGATTTATATCATGAAAACATAGGCCAACAGAACAAGCACAATCATCTCAAAATTAATTATAAATTAATTTATATAAAGACTGGAAAAATAACACATAATTAGCAAGACTTCCCAATGGTGTTCTAAAAATTATCCCCCCAGACAAAATAAAAGAAGATTATGTCAAATTATTTTAAGAGTACACACTTCTAATTATAAAATTGTGGGTATGTAATGCACAGCATGAAGACTATAGTTAATAACCTGATACAAACAGGTGGCAAAAGACAAATACCAAATGATCCCACCTATAAATGGAACCTTATCGACAAAACAAACAAGTGAGTAAAATATAACCAGAGACCTGAAAATAAAAAAACAAATTGACAATAACCAGAGGAGAGTGGGGAGGGGATAATGAGGAGGAAGGGTCATCAAGGAACATGTATAAAGGACACATGGACAGACCTAAGCTGGGTAGGATTGCAGGTGGGAGGTGGGGTGCTTGGGGCAGGGTGAGTGGTTGGGGAAGAATGGAGACAACTGTATTTGAACAATGATAAAATATAAAATAAATAAAGGTACTAAGAGAGTAAATTTTAAAAGTTTTCACCACAAACACAAAAATAATTATAACTATGGAAGGTGATAGATGTCTAACCTTATTTTGATATTTAGCAATATATATATAAATAATTACATTATATACCTTAAACTTACACAATGTTATATATCAATTATGTCTCAATAAATTAAAAATAAAATAGGTTAATATTTTGTGTGAAATTGTATAAAGAACATCACATTTTGAAAAAGTGACTGGAAAATTTGCTTTTGTGAACAATTATTTTATTTCCTATCCGGAGAATGTAGAAGACTCTTGTCTGTTAGGATGCTGTTAGCTGCTGAAGGCATGGCCAGTGGATCTAGTTTCCACTGACGTTTGCAGCATAGTTATTCTTTTAGAGCCAATCGACAAAAAAATATTTTTCCTATCATCACCAAACTTATGACAATCCTGGAGATAAATCATTTCATTTTGAATGTAGTTGTTTTGTTTTAAAGTATTAAGAAGATAATAAAGAATGATGAGCATAGTCTGCCTTATTCATGTTATTTTTCACTCTGCTGGTAGAGATGTTAAAAGATGATAAGAAGCCCTGACATATGACGGGAAGTGATGCATCATAGAGACACAGATGGAATCTGTTCAATCCATGGCTCACAGCAGGCTAGAGACTGGCAACTCTAAACACAAACAAGTACATGCTTCACAAAATGTTGGCAAGGGCAAGCAACCAGGACTGATCCTGGCAGTCTATGCTTAATTTGAAAATGGCATATGTTGATGTCCTTTGGCTAGTTCACACTTGACAGATGTCTTTTAACTGGGGCAAATAGAACATGAAAGAAACAATTCATGCTTCAACTAGACTCTGGCCTGCACTCTCCAGTAGAAAGTCTGTTTCAGCAGCGGGCTCTTTTCTCACTCTTTCCTGATATCTACCCATCTTCTTTTCTTTTGTATGTTATTGATTTTGTTATTGTTCTAAAATCCTTCATTTCCATAATGAAATACATTCATGAAATTATTCAAATTACTTCTATAACTTTAAAAATTTGTTTTGATTAAATATATTTTTCTTTTTTTCCATACCTCTTGTTTTTGAATTGCTTGAGAGCTTATTAGGTGATAAGCTAGTGTGTGTTTGTAGATCACAGGTGAACAATAAAATAAGATCTTTGATTTTGCAAGGTTTAAAGCTTACTATATTACACAGGAAGGCAGTCAGGTAATTAAAATTAGGCCAAATTAATTTGATGGTAAGACAATTCAAAGATGCTATAAAAATGTATAAGACGGGTACCCTCAATGTACATATCAAAATTTTCCAGACAAATTGACTTATTTCATGTCTGAATGTTAAATAAACATTAGCCAGATGGATGTGGAAGAGAGAATTACAGGGAAAAAAAGACAATGAGCACAAAATATTCTGTCAAGACATTGCATCCCTCAACATAGATTTTCACAAATAAGAAATACAGAAGGTTGGGGCTAGAATATAAGAGGCAGGGGTGAGATTTGGAAGTACTCATAAGTAATGTCAAAACATGATTTATTTTCCACTTATAGAATGTCACATGTAGGAATTTAGTTTCAGAGACAGTGTACAAACAATAAATAGTGGTATCTAGAGTATGGTGTTGGTGTCCTTAGTCTTAATCACTTTACTGTCCTCAAACTTGGTTTACTCAGCTGAAATATAAATGATAGTCTTAGCGGTACGTACTTCACAAGATTGTCCTGAAGATTACATTAGTAAATATATGTAGAGAACTTTAAATAGTGTTTGATAAATAGTAAACATTAGATAGTAATTATTATTTACTACAGTACTGATACTTTAATTGTATATATGGATATATGAATGGGAAATGTAAAAAAAAATACTACATTAGTCCAACAATAAATGGTACACAAAAAATTAAAACATAGGCAGAAGGGATAAATGAAAGTGGATAGATTTTAGAGGTATGGCACAATACAATGAAAATACTCAGTGGCTGACTGAAAGTGAAGGGGAGGAAGAAGATATGATTATGGATGACAAAGCCAACAGATGGCATTTGAAAAAGATAATTATAGTGTCTAAAAGTGACAATGTTGAACATTTGTAATATACAGGAAATTCTGGGAACTAGCAAAAAAAAGGACAAAAAAATAACAGAACTGACAATGTTAGAAAAAGTCTAAAAATGTAACATACCACTTCACACTGTTACATTAGAAAGTTTCAGAAAGTTGGAAAAGCCAACAAAAATGTAGGGAAGAGGAAACATTGCACCCTGTCATTCAGAGTTAGAAATAAGATTACCTGATCAAAATCAGATTATAAAAATCCCTGGGTGTAGAACCAAGTAAAATTCTGAAATGGGCCCACAAAGTAACATATAATAGGATGTTCATTATAACATACGCTATTGAATGAGAAATGAATCATAAAACAGTTAGGTAGACATTTACACTGATTGACTACATGGTTGTACTTTAATATTGTCCTCAATGATCATGTATGGCCTTTCTTAGTTCCATACATACATATGGAACATGCATATAGAGTCCTGATTTTTGTGTGTGACTTTATTTCTTTGGTATGGAATATGTGTTGCTTTGCTACATTAGCATCTAAATTGGTCTGTGATTTATTGTTTTGGCCAAGGAATAGAGAGCAGAAGTGAAACTGATAGTCTGTCAATTCTGAGCAAAACCTTTAACAGCCATCATGCTATTTGACCAAGTCCCAGAGGTTGGTCTTTTTGCTTTTTTTTTTTTTTTTTCAGAATGTTGAATCTACATACAGCAAAACTAAAAAGCCTCAGAGATTCTGGAGTTCTGGAGCAACAATGTGAGCAAGAACTCTACATATATTGTTTACATCCCCTGTTATCATGGTGATCATCTTGTTGTTGATTTTCTCTACCACTTATAAACTCTTCAAGGTCAGAGAGCATTTTACCTATCTTTGTGTTTCTCACAAATAATTATTCCTGCTTCTTGTAGGTATTCCATGTATTTTAAGGTAATTAACATTATCTCAGCATCAAGTTTAGCTATTCAGTAATCATCATTATGTGAAGGAGCAAATTTTCAATAATGTCACTCCTCCACATCTTCTGCATTATAGATTTCATCAGTTGACCGTGTCTCTCCTTTCTTGGCTCTTCCGTTGCACTTTTGGTAAAGGAGGAGTGACAAGTGATTAGCTGGGTACCGGGCATTTCTGGGCCTCACTTGTGACCAGGTGTTCACCAATCACATACTACCTTTACATCACAGAAAACTGAAAATAGTTTAAGTGGTTTTAATTCAGCACATGTGATGGAACGTACCAGTGGATTAGAGTTGGCATCTGATTTAAAATTTACTTGTATCCCTGGTCTAGGGAAGAAAATGAGAGGCTTGGATTGAGGATAATGTTGCTTTTACCTAACTCACTTCAACTTCTTGGATTTTGCATAATTAATTTGAAAGATTACTTGAAATTGCAACTGATTTTAAACTATTTTAAAATATGTAATTTAAAATAAGTTCTTATTTTCAGTAAATTTTGTGACTTATTTTAGTCTAAGTTTTATTTTAACTTTTAATGTCTTATTCTTTTCAGTATCATTATAGTAGAAAAGTAAAAATTGGTGTTTTTTTAATAATGAATTCGTGGTGAATACTCTAATTATATGTTTTAGCATTTGGACCTGCATTTATATTATGATAAATGTTATTTAAAATTGGATTTTGTAAACATTCAATATAAATTTATTTAAAATAAGATTTTTTAAAGCCAAAAAAGGTAGACCTAACACCATAAAAATTGTAGAAGAAAATATAGACAGAAAAATTTTGGATATTACTCATAGCAATATTTTATTGACTGTATCTCCCCAGGCATGGTAAACAAAAATAAATAAACAAATGAGCTATACCAAACTAAAAAGTTTTTGAACAGCAAAGAAAAACATCAACAAAATAAAAAGACAATCCCTAGAATGGGAGCACATATTCACTGATACATCTGATAAGAAGTTAATATCCAAAATTTATAAAGAGCTTATTAAACTGAACACCAAAAGAAATAAGACTCAACACCAATAAACAACCCGATTAAACAAGGGGCAAAGGACCTGAATAGACACTTCTCCAAAGGTGACATACAGATGGCAAGAGACATAAAATGATGCTCATCATTAGAGAAATACAAATTAAAACCACAATGAAATATCATCTTACACCTGTCAGAATGGCTATCATCATCAATAAATCAACAGACAACAAGTGCTAAGATGTGGAGAAAGGGGAACACTTTTGCACTTTTGGTGGGAATGCAGACTGGCACAGCCACTGTGGAAAGCAGTATGGTTTCCTCAAAAAATTAAAAATGGATCTGCTTTTTGACCCAGCAATCCCACTTCTGGGAAAATATCCAAAGGAACCCAAAACACTAATTCAAAAGAACATAAGCACACCAATGTTCATTGCAGCATTATTTACAATTGCCAAGACATTGAAGCAGCCCAAGTGTCTATCAGTAGATGAGTGGATAAAACAGCTATGGGACAGTTACACAATGGAATATTACGTGGCTATTATAAAGAAGAAAAATTTACCTTCTGTGATAGCATGCGAAGAACTGGAGAACATGCTCCAAGTGAAGAGAAAGACAAATATAATATGAGTTCATTCATATATGAAGTCTATTGAACAAACAAGCAAAATAGACTCATAGATGGAGAGCAGGATGACAGCCAAGAGGGGAAGTTAGGGTGTGGAGGGACTGAGCAAAAAAGAAAAAGGACTCATGGACATGGACAATTGTATGTTGATTGCAGGGGTGAGGGAGTTTAAGGGGGCTAAATGGTAATGGAAAAATACAATAAAAATTATAATACAAAGCATGTACACACAAAGTTTTTGAATCACTGAAACATTACAACTTTTATTAGAATTTCATGTATTGTACTATATTAGAAAACAGAAGGATACTTAGTATTTTATTTGCACTATTATAATTGGATATATATTTGATCATTCAGGTAGAACTCTAATTCTATTTCAGGCTTGTTTAGTAGAGAGGCTCACTGTAATCTTCAAATTTAATTAATGGAAACCAAGAGTCAATAGAAGGATAACAAAGATTTAGGCTTGTACCCAAAACCCTGATTATAATCTAAACTCCAGAGGATTTTAAAAATTCTTGAGATTTGAGAAGTCTTGTTTGTGCTAATTTTCCCAGGTTTTAAATCTTTAAAAACTGTTAAATGAATGCTCTAGGGAATTAAAAAAAGTTTTGAAAAGTATGTCCATACCTTGTACATATATACAGATTATCCTCATCCTACAATTGTATTTTCCTCTTTCAAATAGTATTTCTGTAGTGACTACTTATATCATTTCCAAGTGAGTGTCAATTTTTTGCTAATATATTTCAAAGGTCACATAATAATTCTGTAAGCACAAAAAAGGTATAATTAGATAGGTGGCTACATTTAAATATTTATGGTATCACTGCTATTAATTAATCAAAAAAGATTATTATGAATGTCTGCCTGTGACAACTGAGGTTCAGGAAGACTTTAAAAGCTTTATTCTAAGAAATCATATTTCGATTTGAAGATAAGTCTTCAAGTTTATTCTGTATATTCTGTGGCCTCCTTAAATGTATATAACAAATATTGTATACATATGATATGTATGTTAGGTAAACATGTTTAGTCAATTATATTTTTATTTAATTTTTTCTATTTGGTCATGCTTTGACATTGAGTCCTTGCTGATCCTGGAGGGAGTGCCTTTGAGAGGCATGTATATATATACACACATGAGATATATATCCTGGTAATAGCACAAGATTCTGCTGGGAGAGTGCCTTTCCTTTTAAACCAACCAACTAACAGTCCACACTAACCAAGTACCTCTTTGATGGAGCTCTGGCAGCTAAGCAGTTATTGCCTGTTCTACCCTCACCCCAGGCCCAGGAAAGTACCAGATATCTCATGACAGCCTCTATACCCTGGGACCAATGAAATTATTCAAAACTAGACAATTCTAAATCTTACCCTCCCTTCCCCTGACTTTCTGTGAAAACCACCGTAAAGACAATTGCCCATGCTCTCCTGTTGCTCCTTCTGCCTCCTGGCTGATATTGGCTCCCCACATGGCCTCACACATATGGTGTGCCCCCGCCACTTGGAAACTGGGTCACAAACAATCTTTTCAGTAGTGAATACATCCACATTTTTTAACTTTAGCTGACCAGGATGATAATAAATCCTACATTTTTAAAACACATACATACATATATGTTTTAAAATGTATGATTTTATGTTTTAAACTATATATACACACAAACTATATATATTGTAGTTTGTGTGTATTTATAGTGTATGTATATCTCATATGAAGAAAGATTTTTAGTACAATTGTTTGGTACAAACAATAATACCTTTTATATATTAAAAAAACTTAAATTGATCTTACTAAATCAATTTAATTATTTTGTGATTTTTGGCCTTCTAAAACACCATTAAAAGTCATTGAAAATGATTTCAAATAGATTTGTTTACTTTTAAAAAGAGGCTTCTTTTTGAAGCAGGCTCATATATATATATGGCTCATATATATATATATATATATATATATATATATGAGCCTGCTTTAGCTGTATATATATAACTAAACACATAATTTTCAGTAAAAATATGCCTTTTTACCTGGAATTGTTTATAAGTCTTTTATGAAAATAACTTACTAATGAAAATACATAAACAGTTTTCATACTCATTTTTCTAAAACTTACGCTGTGTTGCTAAGGGTTAGGATGAGGATTGAGGTCAATAATCAAGTTTCCATTAAATGTCTCTTTCCTAAGAGAAAAGTAACTTTAGAAGCTCTTGTAGTTCCTTCAAGATCTAGCTACATAAATTGATATCTCCCTTTGAGTGTCAAACAGGCATATGGGTCATATGATGTCTTCAATTCAGCCTAACCCCTAGTCTGCTGACACAACGATTCACTCCATTGTTCAAGGAAAACAACAACAACACTGGAGCAATCCTTCCAGACTTTATCTCCACCCCAGTACACCTGCAATTTTAAAGTATGTCTTTTTTACCAAAATGTATGTTAGAAAAATTACCGCAACTTTCTATAACCTATACCATTTTCACATTTTTGTTGCCTCAAAGTGACTAGAGAAAATAAGAGAAAGAAAAGCTTGTTATCCAGTCTGGAGATGTGTGGGAAAATACAGAACGCTATAGGTAATCAGGAATATATCCAGTGTCCCTCTTTCTAAGATAAATTCCCATGTGAATTACTGGCATTTTTAGAATATCCCATGGCTTAGGTCAATATGATAATAATAAAATAGTCAGTTTTAAGTTTGGGACCAAAAAGATTAATAGGAATAGAAGTGGTGCCACTATCACATGACAATATTAGCTAATGCATCAGTGAAATGTCGATGACAGAGAAAACATTACACTAAAGTTTATTAAATCCAAAATTTTTCTTGCAGATTGATGAATATGTAGTTATTATTACATGTTGCTCAATAGCAATAGATTTATTAAATAGAAGGAAGAGCATTATGCATTCTCCATATTATTTCTCAAATTATTGTGAATAAATTTTTCATAATAATATATTAATAAATATACAATCACTAAGATATTATAAAAACCTAGGTAAATTTATGGAAAAACTAGGTGTGTGTGTGTGTGTGTGTGTGTACAATTGAGCTGCAATGAGAGGATGGTATAGAAGAAGAGGGAAGTTTTCTAGTAACCACCCTGCCTGTAGATTTGAATTATATATTAAATGCCACTAAAACAATGTGGTCAACCATGTTTATCATCATCAGAGCAGAAACACTTCATGAAAACACTGCTCTTCTCTTCTCTTGTTCTATAGTGTAATGGGTCAATTGTCCAAAGTAGAGTTTTATGTAAAGGTTCAGTAAAAAGGGAATTGGAAATAATGGGAATTTTCTCAATTTGAAATTTATTTGAATGATATTAATTATGGAAATATATTTTCTTGACTGATATTAAAATGAAATGAAATATTCAATAGAATATATGTTAATATATCCTGACAAAGTTCAGAGCAGGGATTTTCTTTTGGAAAGTAAGATTAATGGTAATTCATTATTGCCATTTTATTTATAATTTTCTTTTTTTGCTACTTAAAAATTGCTTTTAAGAAAGTGTATTATTAAATGAAATTATCAAGACTTAGAAGACATTTCAAGCATAAATTTGAAAAAAGATTTGTAATCAGTAAAATGTGTAAATACTATTATTTCTAAAATGATGGTTCTGGAAATTGTAGATAGATTCAATATTTAACACATTTAATAGTTTGCATTTCACTTTTCTTTCCCTATTAATATAATAGTAATCAAAATATATCTCCTCACTAAACTACATATAAATACCTCAAAATTTTTGCCAGCTTACCCCAGTGTACATACATATATTTCATATTATAACACTTATGTTATCCCATGCATAAGTTTGAAAAGCACTGCTCTAGAAGAAGGAAATTAATTTTTAGTTCAATGGATATCTTAATGAGATAAAAATTACTTGAGTACAATAAGGTCAACATTTCTATGTTTTATTTAATAATTTCAGTTCACAATTCTAATTTACATTCTGAGATAAAATGACAACTCATTATGATGTAAATGTAGACACAGTCCTTAACTTTCTAAGGGAGGTTAAACAAATTTTAAATACCATTTTATCTTTCACATCTCTGAGCAAGAAACAGGCTCATGATGTCTGTGGTATTTTTATTTAGGAAGAAATACATTTCAGCTATTTAAAATAAATTTATTTAAATATATCTTTTTGTTAACTTTTCTTCCAAATTTCAACCAATCTAATATTATTGCAGTTGTTTCTTTGTTTTCATTCAACCTTTTAGTTAGATAGTGAGAAGAAATGTAAATGAAGTTTTTTTTTTTTTTTACTAAGTTTATCCTCTTTTTATTAACTCAACCTACACTAATTGTAGATCCAAGGAGAGCATGGCTTAAAGCTAAAGGAACACAACTTCTCCCAGGTTTTTTAAAATCCTAGACTCTACCATTTATTTAGCTGTCTAACTCTGTGCAAATTAATTTGTTTCTCTGAATAAATAGTTACTTCAAATCTTACTTTATAATTGATTATCATTATAACAATGAATTGACAATGTAAGCACTTAGAGCATAACTGAGCACAGAAAATGGAACTGCTAATATCGCCTTGTGTGTTATGGACAAACTTTTTTTCAACACTGAGGTCCAGCATCCAGCGGAGGAGAATTGGCCTTCCATGCTTCTCTGAATTTCTCTATTCTCAGTGTCAGATTCTCCTTTTCTGATTACTGTGTCCAGGATTTCTGCTGTAATTGTAGTAAACTTTACATCAAAACTATGGGTAAGACTGTGCATGTAATAATTGGGAAACTATATAAAGAAAAAAACTATCATGACAATGAATATTTATGTCAGCATAAAACCACATAATATGGTTTATATATGATTATACCTTGAAAAGTTTATTATTCTCTCCACCTCATTTCAAATAATCTCTAATATCTATTATATCTAAAAATAAGATCCCATTTACCATACAATACTTATTTGAACTGACCTTTAGAACTTTACAAATGAATTAAGCCAGCTAATCTTATACATGAGTTTATTATGAAAATGATTAGCAAAAATATTAAGATAGTATTTTTATTGATGGATGACAGTGAAATTTAAAATACCTATGCTGTGAAACCTATAGCAAAGTCTAATGCTGACCATGATAATGCTAAACAACAGCTTAATTAATTTATGTATCTTAGAAATTTAAATTTTAACCATAGATCTGGGGAAGGACTCCTGTATAATATTAATGCATGGTCTCTGAAATGTTCATATTGTAAGAAATTTTGTACATAAAACCTAAGCACATTTTGTTTTTTGTCTTTATCAACTTTAAAAGTATGGGTCATTACTATTAAAGTTCTTATTTTCATAAGAAATTAATACTAAAAAGAAGTAGATATTATTTTGATAAGAAATTAGTTGGCAGGTCAGAAATTTAAACTTTCAATAAAAATAGAAAAACAGAGTTTAGATAAAATGTGTTTTCAGATAAACACATTTTTAGATAAAAATTAAAAATAGAGTTGATTGGTAAATTTTAGCCATTTTGAAAATGGAAAACATAATCTTTATCAATGATAAAACTGATGTATTTTATTGGGCAATATTTTAAACCTTAAATATGAGGTTGATGATTATCTATTGCTTTTAATAAGGCATATGTAAAGAATTCAAAGATATTCCAGAGAAGAGCTTTAAGATGACTAAGTTTTAGGATAACATGCACAAAACTGAAAGATGTCTAAGCAATTTTAATTGGTGAATATAACTCCTCAGAGTGACTTTATTATACTTTTAACATGTAGTCAAAAGTTATTTTCTTTCTTACAAAGAAGACTAGAAAGTGGAGACTGGCCTAAAAAGAAATTATTGTGATTAACTCTAGTTTAATAGTGCTTCTGCAATTGTTACTATATCCTTTTGTTATTATATCCTGCTGTGTTGATATTAAACTATTTGTAATATGTCATGGTTGTCATAGTTCATTGAATTATTCTGCAATGTTTTAGCATACATATTGAGACACTCTAGGCACTGAAATTATGAAGACAGCTGAGATATAGTCTTTGTTTAAGGAGCTAATATCCTAGCAAGGAGATGTTTATATGAAAAATTACAACAAAATGTAATAAAAAGCTTTGAAGTCAATACATGCCTAAGATGTTAAAATTGCACAGAGAAAGCATCTTGTTGGGTTAAGAGAAAAGTCAAACAATTCATAATGCCAGAATGACATTACAGTTATGTCATAAAGGTTGGAAGAATTCAAGCCAGGCAAAGAGCAAGCAATAAATACTATTGTGAAAGATGAGAAGGAACATATTGATTTCAGGAATTATAAACTCTGTAGTCCACTGTGACTAAGAGGTTGGAAGGTTGAGATGGATAAATTTCAGCTAACATAGAAAAAAAATCATGAAAGTCATTATTTGATGTGTTTTAAAAATCTGATTTTTACTGTAAAGATTATAAGCAGTGAACAGCCCTAGCTGGTATGGCTCAGTAGATTGAGTAATGGCCTGTGAACCAAAGGGTCATCTGTTTGATCCCCAGTCAGGGCACACACCTGGGTTATGGGCCAGGTTCCCAGTAGGGGGAGGGGCAACTGTCGTGGCCACAGACCCACGATGACCACGGAACACTGCGGATGGCTCGTCAACACACGAGAAAAACATACACAGAGACAACCAGGTCCTGTGGGGAAGTAGGAACAGAATGGCCACTCCCTCTAGTGGGGAGCACCGGGCCACCCTCCCTAGGGGAGAGAGCACCCTAGGGGAGAGCGCCCCATTCTCCTGTCTCAGCAGGCTTTTATTTGGTTCGTTTGCATAAGAATTCAGGGCCCATTACTCATTGCCAGGAAGAAAGGATCAAACAATAGACAACAAGGAAGTCTGAGGGCCTATTTTGAGTCAGGGTCAAAGAGCAGTAAAACTTTGAGGAACAAACTTACTTCCTCCTTGGAGACTTCTCATTCAATTGAGAGCATTCTAAATAAAGCAGGTTTCACAGGATTTTACATATTCTTTCTTAGGCCTGATCACCCGGGGAACCTACCCTTTCCAGCACAGGGCTGAACCACCCTCTGTCATTATTTCAGGCTTAGGTGGAGCAAGGGAACTAAGGCAACCAAGAGATAAGGAGATTTTCTCACAGACCATGAGGACTCAGGCTTTGTCAAAGTCAAGGGGCAATGGTCCATCACCCCCTTTTGCTATAGCCCCCAAAGTCCTTCCTTGGGGGCCTCCCATGTGATCGTGCCTGTCTTAGGTCATTGCCCCCTTGGGGAATCTTACCTGTCATTGGCTAACTGACCAAGCATTGGGGGCCAGGCAGGGTGAAGTAAAAGGAGCAGAAGCAGCACTCCTGCCAGGGAGATAAGCTTTTGTCTTCTTGCTGACTTATGGTTCCAAGGTCATTTTCTCAGCCTTAGACTAGGTGGGGATTATAGCTTCTGATACCAGGCAGGGAGGTTCCCAACAGGCAACCACACATTGATGTTTCTCTCTCTCGTTCTCCTTTCCTTCTCCTCTCTAAAAATAAATAAATAAAATCTGTTTAAAAAATAAAATAAAAGATTTTAAATAATCAGTAGAAGCCTTTAAATTTCTATTTTAGGAAATGAAAACATAATCCCTGAAATGGTTGGCTAACATTTCAAAATGGGTAAAAAGACTTTATCTCTCTTTTATCCCTGATTTCATTGGCAAAAAAAAAGTCTTTCAAAATGAATAAATCTATTATACCACCAGAAAAGTGACAAAATGTCATCAGAAAGTCATAGCTTTGAGTAATTCCTGAAAATGTAAGACTGGTGGAAATAACTTTTGTATAATGAAACTAGAAGAAGCTAAAGAACAAACTGACTTCGAGAAACCATGAGTATGCTTTAAGCTTAGTATCAACATATATGATTACATTTAAGGATTATTCATTAGGAAGAGCATCCAAACCAGGTAACACTTCATCCTCACTCTCTGGCTGTTGAAAGTAGCAGGCAATAATAGAATTTTCATCCAGACCCTATGGCTGTGAGTTGGATAAAGTAGGAGAGGCAGGTTATTTCCATCACCAAAGTAACTGATTCTCAGGGAAAAAAATAGCATTTTTCAACAGCAGCATACCTCTTTTTCTGCAGTAATTGGGACAGGCTGTTTTAAGAAACAGAAATTATAGCAAGTAAATCTGAGAGGAAATTTCAAATACAAGTGAATACAGAAGTATCAATCCCTAATATTTAGAGATAAAACAAAACAATAAAAGACAAAACTCAAGTGTAGAAAGTATTTTGGAGCATTGTGCAATGCATTTTTTGTTCAAATTACTTATTATTATTAGTTTGCTCCAAACTTTTCAAGCTATTTAGAGTTAAGCATATATTACTTTAGTTGAGGAAAAAATCACTGTGCAGGTTTTACTTTTAAAACATTAAAAAAAAGGGCAACTTAAAAAAATTATCTTAAGGAAGAAAAAACTAGTATATTTCAACATGCCAAACAGTGGAGAATACAGAAACCTTGTTTAGTCATACAGTATTCATGTGGGGTACTTAATAAACAAAATATATATCATGCATGGGGTAAAGATGCTATTTTGCTTGGCAAGAGGATAACAGAATCTGAATAAGTTTGAAAGATTTAGGAATGCACTGATATATATGTAAGGCTTAGAAAAGAAACCAAAGAATATTGAAATATTTTGAGGGCAAATTTGAAACTTGTGGGAGACTCTTGAGAAGTGGGCTACTCAGCTGTGAGAACTGAATGCCCACTGGAAATCCTAAGACAACCTCAACGGATCAAAGAAGAGCAGAAGTGGTAACATGTCGCGGTTCATATGAGAGAAGACCTCCGTAGCACTCCTGTCTTCTGAGTCATGCACAACATGTGTGAGGCGGCAATTCTGCATATGCAAATCACAGAATGTGAAATTTAAATTTGCTTCTCAGACTTCAGTCTGTTCATCCAATAATGTTTTTGGCAAATGACAGGAGATAATAGCTATCATTTCAGAATGTCTTAGGGATCCCATCCCAACAACTTTACAACTTTAAGTTTGGAAATAATATAAATGTTCTTAGGCTCAGGATTTCCTTTTATAAAATAAAAAAAAATTGAGAACTTGCCTAATAAGGTTATAAAAAATAGATACGAATAACATATTTAGAGTGTTTTAAATGGGGCTTGGAGCACTGTACACACACTCAACAAAAAGCTATTGTTGGTTACCAGGGGTCAGATATCATCAACAGAGCAGAGATTAAAATGATGTACAAAACCACAATCTTTGCTTGCCATCACATCATGTCACCGAGGTCTTCAGTGCAGACCTTTTTTGGGAAGACATCATCTTTTTTTCACTTATTTTGCTAAAACATCTTGTTAAATGGTCTTTCTGATTCTAACAAATTGTATCCAATGCATTAAAGTCCATTATTTTTAAATTTTATTTTATTTTTCCAATACCATTTATTCCCTTTCTACTCTCTTCTCCCTGACACAGTCACCACACTGTTGTCCATGTCCTTGAGTCCTTTTTCCTTTTTGCTCGATCCCTCCACCCCCATCTACCCCCCACCCCTGACCCCAGAAACTGTCATCTTGCTGTCTATGATCTGTCTCTATTTTGCTTGTTTGTTCAGTTTGTTCATTAGGTTCCACAAATGAGTGAAATCATGATACTCATATTTCTCTGACTGACTTATTTCACTTAGCATAATATTCTCCAGGTCAGTCCATCCTATCACAAAGGGTGAAATTTTCTTCTTTTATGGCCCAATTGCATTCCATTGTGTAAAGTTCCCATAGTTTTTTTTTGCAACAGAGTAATAGATTTACCATATACATAAGTTCACGTAGCCTGCATGTACCAAACAACCCAATGACTTTCCATTGCCCTTATAAAATAGTCCAAACTGCTTGCCTTGTGTACAAGACTATACTTGAAATAAGATTCTCCACTTCTCTGACATCATTTTCTACTCCACTTACTCTCACCTAATTTACTCCAGCTATATCGGTTTCTTCACTATTCTTCACACTTGCCAAGCCCATTCATGATTCAGGACCCCTAAACCTACAATTGTTCTTTCATCCATCTATAATAGTCTGCACCCACACCATTGTGCAACTATTCCTGTTCAGTACAGAATTTTCAGCTCAAATTGCAACTCATTAGAAAAGAGGGAAGGGTTTTCAGTAACATCTATAAAGGACAAAATCAAAGAGGGGTAGGATCAAAAGTAGAAGGTGGGGATGGCTGGGATCAGGGGTTAGTGGTGGGGGAAAATGGAGACAACTGCACTTGAACAACAATAAAAAAAAAGAAATATCTTTCCTAATTACATAATCTAAAGCTACTTTCATTTTTCTTATTGTCTTTGTAGTTCTTTAGGTTACATTTTTGTTTTCTTTTCTGTGTACTGTATCTAGAGTTTTAGTCCAGGAAAGCAGGAATACTTTCTCTCTTATTCACTGCCCTACTGTCACCACTGAAAACAGAGTCTGAGAACACACAATGCGTTTTTAATACATAACCTCAAAATCAATGGATTTCAAATAAATTTGGCATGTGTTGTTCTCCAGTAACTAAAGCAAACATCAAACTGCTGCTTGAGGAATATGCAGAATGAGAACTTGTTAGATATTTAGAAGAGGACTAGAAGAATAAAGTGGTTTGCAACATTTCCACAAATCCTTTATCACTTGTATGTAAAATATGCATTGTTTTATTAATATCAAGATGAACTTATCAAACATTTCTTGAGTATTTACTACTTGCCAAACATGTGAAAATGTTGGTTGCCAAGAGGAAATTGAGAATTTATTACCAAAATTATAATGCAACATAATAACTATTGGTGCATAGATTGAAACAATGAAGTAAATGTCATATAGTGTGTAGGAAAGGAGGTGTGGGTGGTGGAGGGAAGGATGGTCTAGAACAGACCTATGCAAGAGAAGTCAGAGGAGTCAGAAATGGAAGTCACATATGTAACTTTGTATTTCCAAATGGCCACATTAAAAAAAGTAAAAATTGTGAAAGGTAATTAATAAGTGTTAATTATCAAGTAGTTACTAAGACTTTGAAAGCCTGTATTTTACTGTTATAGCATATTTCAATTCAGACTAGACACATTTCTAGTGTTTATTAGAGACATGTGGTACAAGTTTGACCAGAAGTGATAGGTTGTATTCCTTCTATCTGGCATGTGAATAGCAAATGACTAGCTTACCTTTCCAAGCATTGAAATCAGTTCAATTTCTAGAAAATAGTAGGTCCTCAAAGCTATATTTTATATATATTAATGAATGACAAAACAAATGAATGAACAAAGTGAACCAAAAATGAAATGCAAAATCATAAGATTTCAAAATATGGCAAATTATCCCATATGGTGTTATTAAACATGTATGGTGAAAGAATAGGCACAGAAGTTAGACATATTAGAAAGAAAAGGAATAAAATAAAAAGTTGTGTTTGTCATGATAAGGAGTTTAAATCTTATTTGAAATTTTTGGAAAAATCTGCATAGGAGGTTCTGTATTAGTCACAAAATCTTCAGCAAAACAGAATATATATATATATATATATACATATATATGGCATATATAATACATGTGAGATCTCTCTCATATACATGTGCATATGCATGAGAGAAAGAGAATTATTTAAAGGAATTGGCTCACACAACTATGGTCTGGCAAGTCCAAAATTTTCAATGCAGTCCAGCAGCCTGGAGAGCTGGTGTCTCTGATGTGCAGAACACATTGTGGAAAAAGAACTGAATCAACTCAGAACTGTTTTTAAAAAAACAAGCAGAATAATTGAAGCTATTATAAAAATTTACATTGTAGGCTACTGATATTTTACAAAACCTCTATATCATTGTTTTGTTTTTTTTTTTTCAATTGCAGGTGGGGTAATTGTGACATACAGAAAATTTTAAATTCAAAACAAACAAGGCATCGATATATCATTAAATACAAAAAAGTGTTACTAAATATAATAATTACATTAATTTGAATTGTGTAAGTAATAATGCCCACTTCTTTCATTATTAATGTGTTTCAAAATTATATTTTCTTTATTTTACCCTGAGAAGGTGTTATATCTTTGCTTAACACAAATCAAACCAATTGAAGCATTCAGATTTCTTTTTGGGGGTGGTTCTACTTTTTATTTTTTAATAATTTTTTATTATTGTTTGAATACAGTTGCCTCCATTTCCCACCACCACTTCCTCCTGCCCCACCCACCCCCACCTTCCACTCTCCATCCTCCCACCTTCTGGCTTTGTCCATGGGTCCTTTATAAATGTTCTTTGATGACCCTTCCTCTTCTTTCCCCTGTTATCTCCCTCTCCCCTCCCCTCTGGATACTGTCTGTTTGTTCCTTATTTTAATGCCTCTGGTTATTTTTTGCTTGCTTGTTTGTTTTGTTGTTTAGGTTCCACTTATAGGTGAGATCAAATGGTGTTTGTCTTTCACCACCTGGTTTACTTCACTTAGCTTAATGCTCTCCAGTTCCATCTAGAAGCAGATTTCAATCAACACACTTATAATTTGCAAAAAAAAGTTGTGGCAGCATTTTTATTTTATTAGACAATTTAAAACTACGTTTCTTAATTGAGTGGCAAAGATTAAATCTAGCATATAAGATACTATCATAAGTATGAGGCAAGTAATGATTCATTTTTTTGGCCCACAACTTAAATAGTATTAAGAAGTAATTAGCTTGGACAAAATATGCCAACCAGTAAAGTAATAATAAAGCATTAACAATTAATATTTAAAAGTGAAACTCAAACAAATATAAAAAAGTTCTACATGCTGAATTTGTTAACAAAAATTCACTCCTTCCTTAAAAAATAACCATTTTATTTATTTATTTAATTTTAGAGAGAGGAGAAAGGAGGGAGAAGGAGAGGGAGAGAAACACTGATATGTGACGGAGATATCGACTGGTTGCCTTTCACATGCCTCCAGACAGGGACCTGGCCTGCAGCCCAGACATGTGTCCTGACCGAGAATCCAACCAGTGACCTTTGGATCTGCAGGACGACACCCAACTCACTGAGTCACACCAGTCCAGGCAACTCCCCCAATTTTTTAAATTATGTTTATTAAGTGAGAGAGAGAGAGAGACAGACAGACAGACAGACAGACATCAGTGTTAGAGAGAAACATTGATCAGTTGCCTCCCATATGCGCCCCATCCAGGGATTGAATACATGACCTAGAAATATGCCCTGACTAGAATCCAACCCCAACCCTTTGGTGTAAGAGATGATGCTCCAACCAACTGAGCCACTCCAGCCAGGGCTCCTTCCACAATTTATAGAAACATTAAAGTGCAGCTTCACAGTGCATTAACTACACTCTGGGACTAATTTAGGCACTTCTAAAAAATGGATTAATTTTTTAGCTCTCCAGGGTACCATTTGGTAAATTGCTGCTTTAGTGTACTAAATGGTACCTAAATCATTATTTAACTAATTTGTGTCTCATATCATCCCTGAACTTTACAATTACTAAAGATAAATATAACCTAGGGTGTTTTAAGCTGGAATGTCAAGTAAGAGGCTAAGGATAGGCAGAGGTTGCTGAGAGTCAGTCAGGCTTTGCCCATCATAAGTCAGACAGAGGGTATTGTCAAAACCCTATGAAGAGAATTAGAAACATTTGCTTCCCTGGCACTAAGAAGATTCTCTTCCTACCCGGTGGTCTACATTCTCTACTGTACAGTCAGCTACCCACATGTCCTAACAAAGTGCTCATCTTTGCAGATAAGAGTTTTCATCCATTCTTCTTTGATATTCAATATGTTAAACATTTTTCTATATTTTATGTAATTATATTAATTGTAATATTTTACGTTAATATACTCTGTTTTTTATGAAAGTTTTAGAGAGAAAGGAAAGCAGAGAAACACTGATTTGTTTGTCCACTTATTGATGCATTCATTGGTTAACCCTTGTATGTGCCCTGACCAGGGGTCAGACTCATAGTTTTGACATATTGAGACAATGCTCTAACAAACTGAGCTGCTACTCAGCCAGACGTGTTCTTCACTTTAAATATTTTCTAAGTGAGAGAGCAATATTAGGGCAACTTTGAACAACTCCCTATCCCAGTGTTTATTATACTTGGCAAACATATTCCCTATTGTTCATTTAGTGCATATTTTTCCAAATCATCTCCTATATCCTCTAAGGCATATCATATATGTGCATGTATATAAAATGTTTTATATGCCTTAAAAACATGTATTATTTATTCAAGTGCTGTGAGTTTTTATGAATATATAATAAGCTGACTTTTATTCATACAATGAAATGCCCTATTCTTGTTAATCTTTTTCCTTTGTTTTTATTATTGACACTATTACAAATGTCCCCATTTTCCCATGCCACTTAAACAAACAAAAAAACAAACAAAGGTGAATATTATCTCACATAACAAAAACTATGGAGGTTGTGTGTTCTCAAGAACAGATAAACCAGAAATATTGTTACATCAGTAAATTCCAAAATTACGTTTCATGTCTCTGATGAGTCGTTTTCAATAGTTAACATTTCTCTTCATGAATATAAGAGAATGCAGTTTTGCTGGCCAGCACCTCAGGCAGTCACACACATAGGTAGGAAACATAATTTATTTACGTAGGTCTGAAATTCACATCAGGTACTGTTTTCCTAAAACACGTGTGGTGGTTATTTTATGTGCCAACTCTACTAGACTAGTGGATGCCCAGACAACTGGTAACACATTATTTCTGGGTGTGTCTATGAGGGTGTCTCTAGAAGATATTAGAATTTTAATGAAGATGATTATAATGTGTCAAAGTACATTCCTTGATTGTAATAGATACCAGGATAGGGGTTATATGGGAAGTCTTTGTATCTTCCCCTCAATTTTGTAGTAAACCTAAAACTGTTCTTTAAAAAAAAGTCTTAAAACACACATAAGAAAGATAAATTACAAGATCCATTGCCTTCAGAGCAGTGTAGCTATAGATAACTGTACTTGGACAACAATAAAAACATATAACAAAAAAAGAAAAAGGAATAAATTATCAAGCTATGGTAAGCTATGGAGAAACCTTAAAAGAATATTGATGATTGAAAGGAGTCAATCTGAAAAGGCTGAATATTGAGTGTTTCCAACTATACCACATTCTGGAAAGGGAGACTACAAAGGCAGTGAGAAGACAGTGGTTGTCAAGGGTTAAAAGAAAGGGCAGAAGTGATGGATGTGTGAGCCACAGGTTATCTTTAAGGCAATGAAACAATCCTGTAATATGGTACATGTCATTATACATTTATGAAAACTCATAGATGCACAACATAAAGAGTGAACCCTCATGGACTCTGGGCAATGTTAATACGTCAACAAAGGTTCATTGGCTACAGCAAATACACCTCTCTGGTGCAGGATGCCTATAGTTGGGCAGGCTATGAGTGAGTTGGAAATAGGGGTATAAATGAATTTACTATAGTTCCCACTTATTTTTCTGAAAACCTACAGCTATCCTAAAAATTAAAGTTTATTAATTGTAAAAGGAAAATGGACCAATATAATACATAGAAAGCATTTCTGAGAACTGTGGTGAGAACAAAATGCTTCTGGCATATGTACTTATTGAAAGCATGGATTCAGAGAAGTAATGACATAATCACAAAAGAATTGCAACTAACAAGAGCAAATAGAAATGTTTTACTTTCTTAAAAAAATAAAAATTTTACTTATTAAAAATAAATACACCTATAAAAATTGTAAAGGCAGAGGTCAATGTATTTCCTTTCTCTTTTGACATTTTTTTGTATGAGATGAGGAGACAACACTGACATCCAATGAACCATGATAGAAAATTTACAAGAAATATATAAATAAGGAGAAATATAATATTTAAAATTTTAGAAAAACTGGAATGAATTGAGCAAATACTAATATTTTAAGGAGCTTGCAATTTTTTTTTGTAGTTACCAACAATATTGAGAAATTCAGAAATTCTGAAATTCTGCTAAAACCTAAAAGAAGGCTTATATACTATGATTTACAAGATAAATTTAAGGATGAATAGATAGATAGAAATGTGGATACAGGTAAAGATATAGTTAAGACATAAATAGAGATATGTGTATAGATATAGGAAGTGAAGGTAGATTAGTACAAGTGGAACCTGGAAAAGAATGATAATAATGAATCAAATTGCAGTCACCTCAGCAACCATAATGAACTGCAGGGAACAGCAGGATTCTGAAGAGGATGTGTACTAACCCTAGTTAACATCCTCCCATGATAGACAAAAAGATCAGATAGGCAAAGACAACCAAGAGAGACTGTAAATACATATATTAATCACAAATATATATTTCTTTAGTAGTTTCAGATCCTGTACATGTGATATCTTCTTTGACAAGCCTCTATGTCTGATTGTTGACAATTGTTAATGGATAGTAATCAACTATTATAGTAGTTATCAATGACTTTGCCTCAGCTTTAAGGAGATGACTATATCATGGAAATATTCAGAATAAGATTATCTTTAAAAGGAACAAAAATTGATTCTAAGTGAGCCTAACATATTTGGAGGGAAAATGATCACTTTAAAAATTGGATAAAATTCTACATGGAGAAGTGGAAGATATGTATATCAGAGAGAAATAAATGTAAAATATGTAACCAAATCTTTACTGCTTGAACCTCTATTGTTATATGACTGAATTCAAGAAAGTTATTTTTCCTGTTACAGTTCTCCAACTGACCATGTAAGACTCTTACTTGCAGGGATGATGTATGTACATATGTGTATGTTTTCTCTTTGTGGGTAAGTTGGACTTTCCTGTGGATTAAAAAGACAAGGCAGTCTTGCCAAAGCTGCCTTAGCTGGTAGTGTGGTGGCAATGGCCGTGAATGGTTTAAGCGAATGAGACTTGGCTTCTGGGCTTTGTTCTGCCTCAACTATCTTCCCCATTCTGAGCTGCCTGCAGGTGACAAAGCAAGGCTTGCTGTGCCTCCATAGAGGACTTTTTACAAGCTGCTCCCTTCTCTGTGATCCACCATGCCTTCCCCACAACTTGTGGAATGCCACTCATCTCTCAACTCAGTGCCTGTGTGACCTTCTCTGTGAAGTCCACTGGTATAACAGCCCTGGAGGAGTGTGGACCGCCCTCTCAGTTTGCTGCCCTGTACCCTCTATTACTTCTGTAATTTCACAGGAAATACTTTTTTTTTGCCCTTCACTGATACATGTTTGTATCTTTCTGCTAATCCTAAATCCCTTAAGGACAGAAACTAATTCTCCTTGATCTTGTATCTCTGGCATACAGTCCAATGCCTAGAGCACAAATGAAAATCTAATAAAAACTCGCTGAATGGGTCAAAAAATGTCAATATAGTAGTCCCTGTTTTATCTGTAGATAGACGCCTGACTGTGGCTATTACCAAATCCTATATATAATATACTTTCTTGTACCCACACACTTACAATTTGACTTTTTTATTTTATTTTCCATTTTCAGGTTACATTTAATATTATTTTGTATTAGTTTCAGACGTGCAACATAGTGGTTAACCAAGCATATACTTTACAAAGTGCTGTAAATTAGGCATGGAAAAAGATTAACAACAAATAATACAAAGTAGAATAATTATAAACATATACTGTAATAAAATTAAATGTGGCATTGCTACATGAAAAAAAAGTTAGTTGAACACATGCACCACAATATGATAACTGAGACAGCTACTCAGCAATGAATAGGCAGGGAACTTATGCAGGGCGGAGACTCTGGACAAAGGAATGATTTACACCCTACGCTTTACAATCTTGGACAACTCGAAATATGATCCTACTACTCAGAACACTGTGCAATTTAAAACTTACCAATTGTTTATTTCTGGAATTTTTCATTTAATATGTTTGGACCACAGTTGACTGTGGGTAAGTGAAACTGAGGGGAAAAAAAGAAACATGAATAAGGGGAACTACTGTGCAGGTGTAATTTGGAGAAAAAAGAAAATATAAAGTGATTTTTTAAATGGTTGACAAAAACATGAATGAATCCATTTATTTAGAAAATAGACACAATGAAAATAAAACATTTTTACAATATTAAATGCATGTTCATTGTAACCATTCACCAGTTCACATACTAAACAAAGCCAATTCAAATAATTAGAAATCAATTTACTGAATCAATTTATAAATTTCTTAATTAATGTATATTAGAACATCACTATTTCAATTTAAAATATCATTGTTCACTAACATTTAACATATTTTAATAATTTTATAATATTTTAACACGGTCTTAAAATAATGAAAATATACACTATTGCAAAGGGACTACCTATAGTTTTGCACAATGTGGCCTTACTTACTTGATTTTTGCTTAGTTTCAGTGATTTCAGGTTGGGATAAGATGTACATATGCACCTATTTTCCTTACTCACCTCTGGACAAGCCAACTGCACATATTTAATCACGCTTGATAGTGGATCCTCTGTAATAAATCTTCATTAAACAAGTAGATCACCCAAAATAAATCATTGGTGGGTGAGTAAAACAACTTTGCTCAAAGACCCAAGGAAAAAGAGCTCATTCATCATAAATAAATGATAGATAACTGGATCAACCCTGATTTACTGCCTCAAACCATGACTATGGTTTCGCCTTGCCTAAGATGTATCATGATTTTACAAATGGCATATTGTTTAGAGACATGGAAGAGTTATTGCCTTAATATTGCCTTTGAAAGCCTATTTTCCAGTGAAGCAATAGCATTATGAGTAAAATGAGTTCCTAAATTGTATTCAGTTGCATAATTTAGCAATGTAATACAACATAAAAAGAACTTTGGAATTGTCAAAAACTGGATCCAATTCTCAGTAACTCCTATTACTTATGTAACATTAATTAAATATTTCCTTCATCTATAAAATTACAAGGATAATAACCAGACTTATATTATTTTGAAGAGAAAATGAGGAGCTCAATAAATATAGATTTACATTTTTCACATATGTTAGAGTATCTCTGCAGTTTCTAGACTGGAATAATAAATAAGACATTCAACACACCATTCCTATTTTTTATGGGGTGGGTGAAAAGTAAATTAATAACAAAATACTATAATAGTACATGGATAGAGCTATGAATAAGGAATAATTTAAACAAATAGGGTAGTTACACTGTAAACAATAAGAAAATTCACACAAGAAATTGATTTTAAGATAATTTCTTAAGTTTGAAAAATGTTACATGAACTACACAGAAGGATGTGTAACAAGTAGTAAGTGTGATAATATAAACTGTAGACTTAAATATGAGTGTGCATATGTATGTATATGCATATTTTATATGTTGCAATAAATAGGCTGAGCAGATTTGAGCAGGAATCAGATTATGAAAGGCCCTCTCTGCCTTGTTGAATACTATGGATTTTATCCTAATCCAATGGAGCATTGCTGATGGCTTTTATGAGGGGAATAATTTAGTCATATTTCCATTTTAGGAAAATCATTGTAGATAGAAGGAGAGTGGAGTAAAAAAAGTTAGTTCAAATCTTGCATACTACCATATGGAAATATACGTAATTCTTTGTACTAAAAAACAAAACAAAACATGAAGGCAAGATATAAACCAGAGAAGTGTGTTTGAGATATTACATATTAGCATATCAATTGTTTTACACACTCTCTTTAGTTTCTACTTGTTTAAATTGGAAATATATATATATGTATGAGTATATGTATCTGTGTGTGTGTAATTTCACTATTGAATTCATCATGCATTATTGTTGTAAAACCTAGTTTTTATTTTTTTTTTGGCATTCATATTAACCTACTTATCAATTTTCTGTCTTTCTATTTCTTTATACTTTCAGACTTTTTATACTCTTTTTATCAGTTTTTTACTTGTTGATTATATTGTTCATATATTATTTCTTAAAAGATGTTGGTTTGATTAAGGCTGACATTATTGTATTATTTTATTTTTTTGAGAAACACAAAATTTCTGATTTTATTGTTTACATTAGGAAGCCTGTAATTTGTAAAATAAAATAAAATAATGTAAATTTTTCTTGATAAACTTAATTTCCATAGAAAGTATACTTTAAGGATTTATTTATGGTCTCATGTTTTGTTCTGTTCATGTGGTATCTCAATGAGTTATTATTGTATTACACAAAAATGAATAAGTACGTAATATCTGTTCAAACTGATATAGACAAAAAAATTCTACTTCTTTCCCAAAGTATAACCCAAGAACCATTTTATAATATAAATAAACTGAAATACACAATTTAATTATATTATAATTGTAAGATCACTCAGTGTGTGCTTACATAGACTTTTTTACAATATCTTCATGGCTGGTGTGATGAATTGCTAAGAAATGTACCTAAATGAAGAAGAGGAGTCCTTCTTATGCTCTTAAGTTCCTAGTCTAACAAAGTGAGTTAGATGATGTGTTATTTCCCTAGATTATAAAATCCAAAATTTGAGTTCTGGTCAAGATGGAAGTGTAGATAGAAGCACTTCACCCCCTTGAACAACCACAGAGAAAATTACAACTAAACCTCAAAACATGTAACACCCAGAACAGTCAGAAAACTGAACAACATGGAAGCCCGATAATCAAGGACTTACAAATGCCACATTAATCTAGATGAGTAGGAGGGACAGAGACTCACAGACATGCAAAGAGGTGAGGAGACATGCTGTGGCATGGAAGTGGAATTGGTGGTCTCACATTCATGTGTGGTGGATAAAAATAAGAAGGTATAACCTTGGGAGTGAGTGATCCCAGTCCCAAGACCAGACCACACAGCCCAGAGTTCTAGTTCCAGGAAATAAACCTTTATAACTTCTGGCTATAAAAACCAGTGGGGGCTGGAACAGCAGAAGAAACTCCCAGATTTTCAGGAAACTCCACTTAAAGGGCCCACATGCCTTTAGAACATACATAAATCCAATCACCTTGGGATTCAACACCAGAGCAACAGCTGGAAGTATTCTGGGGAAGTGACCGGGAAGGGGGAATGGGTGAAGTGACCGGGAAGGGGGCGAGTGCCAAACAAACCTCCAGAAGCTAGGCAGCCACACTGTCCCTTCTATAAACCCTCTCCATACACAGAGCCACAAAGCAGTGAAGCGGGTTGCTCTTCCCTGATGATTACCTAAGTCTCCACCCTATATAATGTATTGGTGCATTTTCTACTATAGACAATGCTACTAAGACGTGAGTCAAAGCAGCTCAACCTAATACACAGAAACAACCCAAGGAGGCTGTCAAATTGGGGAGACAATGGAATATGGTCCAAATGAAAGAACAGAACAAAACCTCACAAAAAGAACTAAACAAAATGTAGACAACCAACCTATCAGATACAGAGTTCAAAACACTGGTGATCAAGATGCTCAAAGAACTCACTGAGTATGGCAACAACATAAAGGAAGAAATGAAGTTTACGCTAAGTGAACTAAAGAAAAATCTACAGGGAAACAACAGCAAAGGGTAAGAAGCTGGGATTCAAATCAACAATTTGGAACATAAGGAAGAAATAAACATTCAACCAGAACAGCAAGAAGAAAAAATAATTTTAAAAAATGAGCATAGTGTAAGAAGCTTCTGGGATATCCCTAAACACACCAACATTGGAATCATAGGAATGCAAGAAAGAAAATAGAAAAAGTAAGAAATTGAAAGCTTATTTGAAAAAATAATGAAAGAAAACTTCCTTAACCTGATGAAAGAAATAGACATACAAGTCTAAGAAGCAGAGTCCCAACCATGTTGAACCCAAAGAGGACCACACCAAGATACAACATAATTAAAATTCCAAAGGTTAAAGATAAAGAGAGAATCTTAAAAGCAGCAAGAGCAAACCAGAGAGTTAGCTACAAAGGAGTTCCCATAAGACTATCAGATGATTTTCCAAAAGAAACTTTGCACTAGGTTTCCCTTTTCTACACATCCTCTCCAACATTTATTTGTTGATTTGTTTATGATGACCATTCTCACCAGTGTGAAGTGGTATCTCATTGTGGTTTTAACTTGCATCTTAAGTGGAACCTAATCAACAAAACAAACAATCAAGCAAAATATAACCAGAGACACTGAAATTAAAAACAATCTGACAGTAACCAGAGGGGAGGCGGGAGGGGATAATGGGGGCAAGAGGGAAGGGTTTTCAAGAAAAACTATAAAGAACTCATGGACAAAACCAAGGAGGGGTGGGATCAGGGGATGGAGGTGGAGATGGTTGGGTTGGGGGGGAGTGGGGGGAGTAAATGCAGACAACTGTACTTGAACAACAATAAAATAATTTAAAAAAAAAACTACAGGCAAGAAGAGATTGGCAAGAACTATTCAAAGTGATGAAAAGCAAAGACCTACAATCTATATTATTCTATTTAGCAAAGCTATCATTTAGAATTGAAGGGTAAAGTGCTTCCCAAAGTAAAGCTAAAGGAGTTCATCATCACCAAGCCATTTTACATGAAAATTAAAGGGACTTATTTAAGAAAAAGAAGAATATAAAAACTATGAAGATTAAAATGACAACAAGTTCACAACTATCAACAACTGAATATAAAAAAACAAACCAAGAAAACGGCAAAAATAGGTACAGAATCATAGACTTGGAGATCATTTGGAAGGTTACCGGGTGGGAGGGGCAAAGGGAGAATGGAGGAAAATGTTTAGTAATTAAGAAGCATAATTGGTAGGTACAAAACAGACAGGGGGAGGTTAAGAATAGTATAGGAAATGGAGAAGCCAAAGAACTTATATGCATGACCCATGGACATGAACTAAGGGGGGATTGTTGGAGTGAAAGGGAGGTTACCAAGCAGAGAGGGTCAAAGGGGGAATATTTGGACAAGTGTAATAGCATAATCAATAAAATATATTTAAAAATAAAATCCAAAAATTTTATGTAAGTAGTAATAGGGTAGAGCTAATCCAATGTCACATAACACACAGGAATAGGTAGCCTGCCTTATTTTTCTCCCAAGTCTGAAATATTATTTATTTTAATAAATGTATATATTTTCTTTGGTCTCCCACTTTAGAGAAGGATTTTAAGACACTTCTGAATTCCTCAGAACAGAATGAAGTAAACAAAACATAATGGCAAACATCATATGGCCCTAGCAGCAAATTTCTATTGCTTGTATCTGAGCATGCGTATTATTTTGTAGTTTAACTTGATTATAAGAAAAGCTACAAATCAGGATTATTTCCTGTTTTTGTGAAGACTGGGATACTTGTGTTAAAGAGAATTAGAAGACTAATTTAAATAAAACCTTCATTATGATTTTATAATGACTTTTTAAGTAGAGTGTGGTGACTTTAAACTGAGGTTCAACAAGTAAATTTTTCAGAATTCCTCTTCTAAATAATCTTTAGTACTTACAGATTAAATAGATTGGTCATTTGATGATGTGTATAATATGCTTACAATACAACAACTGCAAAACTTTTTATGATGCAAAATAATGTTCTGTCATGCTCAGTTATACAACCATGAAGTTCAAATACCTTCATGAACAGTAAGGCAAAGCAGACATCAGCTTTGACAATTTATTTTTATTATTTTTCATTTATTTATTATTTCATTAAATAAAATCAACTTCTAATTTAATATATGTGATGTCATTTTTTTAAATTAGTCTCATCACTGCTCTTAGGTACATGATGAATACATATATATATATGTATATATAGTATCATATCATTATTATATTATATTTATTATATTCTATTATATTGGCCAAAAAGTCAATATGAATTTTTCCATAAAGTAAAAAACATATTTTTTGTTTTCACCAATAACTTTATTGATTTGGATAGTTTGAGTATGTCTACTGTCTCCCGCTTATTAAAATGTTGATTGTTCTCAGTTAATGTCTCAATTTGATCCCTATCAACTTCATCTGATCTACCTGACCATGAAGCATTGTCAGTGAGAAATTCCAGTGAGCAATCCTGAGCACAAAACTTTTCAAACCACTTTTGACACATTCAATCAGTCACAGCACCATGCACTGCACAAATCTTTCTTTTGTGTTTCAATTGCATCTTTACCTTTATTGAAATAGTAAAGCATTATATGCCAAAATGTTACATATTTTCTTCCATCTTCAATATTAAAATGGCTACAAAAAATTCACCAGTTTTGATTTTTTAATGAGTACTGATATGACAGCTGTCATAATGCAATCTAACAAAATTGTCACAAATGAATTTAAAGACAATTAAGCACTCCTAGAGCCATCTTACAGGAAAAAAATAATTTTTGGCCAACCCAATATTATATTAATTATATTATATATTATATTATTCACATTATATTATATTTATTATGTTATGTTATGTTATATTAGTAATCAGGTACATACAGCACAAACTGCATAATGGCTGAATACATGTAAATTGCAAATCAATAAATGATCAGTGCCTATGTTTTTTGAACCTCTATTTCTTCCGCAGAGACTGGAACTGAAGTTAGTGTGGTTGGTAGCTCAGATAGTATTTCATAATCTGGATTTCAGTGTAAAAGAATAAAAATATTTTAAAATATTTATTGATGGATCCAAACAGGAGCTAGGCAGAAATGCATTTGAGTTCCAGAATTTACTTCTAAGAATTCTGTCATTCTCTCCACTCACTGCTCCCTAAATTATGGCTCTCTTGCTTATAGAGAATTAACTGCCTGCCCCCTAAATGTCAGGGCATTTCCCTACCAAAGTAATGTATTGCAACCATCATATCATTATAACTCACCCTTCTGGGTAGCAAGCCCTCAAAATAGTCATCACCAGTATTAAAAGGAGACTTTTCTGTAATGCATATTTGTTATGCTGATACAAAATATCATCATAGTGTTTACTGTATTTCCCAAATTTAAGCCGTATTTTAAATAGCCTTATATGCTATGATATTTCTTTTAGTGACATAACTTGCACACCCAACATTAGAATGGACTGTTTTTTGGGTCTCTCAACTTGCTTCCCAAATCAATGACAATTCGATATGTATGAGTTCCATTGCCCTTTCATTCAATTATACTTTAGAAGCTTTCTAAGCAATTCTCGTTTACGTTCTGTATTTTATATTATTAATTTTCTTACTTGCAGATGTTTTCCTATATTTTTTGCCCATAACCTTGAACTACTATGATGAAATATTTTATTTTCCTTGAGAAGTTTTATAGCACACTCTGACCAACCTTTCTATATTTCTTTCTCTTCTCTGCTTTCTGCCTTCAACACTCCAGTCCAAACTCTAAACTACAATCAGATTAGTGCTCATTGTCCTTGCTCTTTTTCATAGTTCATACAGTTAGCTCAACCAGCCCTCCATTTAGACTGTTTTTGGAGCCCCTCTTGTTTGTTTTAATGTTGACCTTTGCTCCATAATTGGGCATCATGTATGCTTAGTATAGACTCATTTTACAGAGACTATGGTTTTCCAAGATGTATTTCAATGCATATTTATTATAAAAAGACAACAGGAAAGCAAACCAACAATAACAATCTGTATGAGAGGTTTTTAAGCTTTAGTGTGAATAAGAATGACATTACCAGTTTGTTTAAAAATGCATATTGTATTTTTATAGATATTCTAATTGAATAAAAGAGGTTGGACACCAGGAACATACATTTTAACAAAAACCTGGGTGTATTTTGCCACAGATGGCCTGAGATAATGTAGCAATACCTCACTCAATGGCTATAGGTCCAAGGATACTTAGCTTTTTTCCTCTAGATATTATATACTCAGTTTTATTTAATGTGGTTTCTTTCTTTTAAAAAATATTTATTTATTTTTATTTTTAGAGAGAGAAGAAGGAAAGGAGAGAGAGAGAGAAACATCAATGTGTAGTTGCCTCTCACATACCTGCCACTGGGGACCTGGCTTGCAATCCAGGCATATGTCCTGACTGGGAATCGAACTGGTGACCATTTGATTCACAGGCCCACACTGAATCCACTGAGCTACACCAGCCAGAGCTATACTCAGCATTTTTATTAAAATTATTCCTAACTTGTTTGGTCTACAAGGGGACTAGAAAAGCATTTTATTTCAGTGTCCAGGGAGTAAAATTCATTAATAATAATGGATGAATAAATGTATTTTAATCTTTCCTGTATAATCTAATTCCCATAAGACATTTTTATTCTATTAATTCTTACAAAATTATAAATATGTCTTCTGGGCATGTTCTTTGACATCATTATTTTCTGTATCAAGCTAGCAATGCACTTGTCTACTTATCTCAGAATGCTTTATGTTACAATATTTTGATAACCAGTCAGAAAGAAAAAAAAAATCAGTTGGTGCTGGAGTGAAACAAACCAATCAGATGGTCCAAAAATACCCTCAGGATTTCAATAGATAGAAATTTTGTGAATACTATGTTTTTGTATTTGGTTTTGTAAACATTATCAATATACCCCCAGGCTCTTTATTCATCTTAAGAAGTTATTGGATAAATATCAAATGTATTTCATGTTTTCAAGAAGTCTGTCTGTCTCTATTTATGATTTTCTGTTACTTTTTTATTGTGAATATCCTTAGTTAATTATAGCAAATATATGTCCCTTTTATTTAATGCATGGTGCTTTAGGAAAACTTTCAGGAAGTGTATTAATTTCATGATAAAGGAAAATGTCTGATCCTGGTACTTATCATTATATGATATGGGAGGAAACCAACTTTAAAGCTTAGGTAATAAACATTCCCCCACCCACCATAATATTGAATCGAGCAATGATTATTAAACTTCTACCTGCTTTGCCTAGTGGGATTTAGTTTCCCTTCTACGATCCTGGCCTCTTTTGTATCAGACATTTACTAATGGGCAACTTACTGCTCTGACACTATATTAAGGTATTCTCTCCTGAGATTTTGAAACACCACAAGTATGTTTATGTTTTGGTTAAAATGAACTGCTCTACTGACACAGATGTAAAATGGGCGTTGGGGAGAAGAAAAAATTACTGAACTTCGCCCATGCACAGAAGCAACGACCAAAGAAATGTTTATGCAGCTCCAACTACTCTATTTTCACATTGATCTGGGCTCCTAGACAAATCTTTTCCATGGAGAGATTCTGTTGTTTCTCACCTCCTGGACTCAGAAATACTGTGACTGCCCTGTTTGTCCCAAGGCAGACCCACTGCTCCCATTTCTTCTTACCATGTGATGATTTTCACTGAAGCTTACTTCCTGTTCTGTGTATCTAGCTTACACTGGTCACTTAAAAACAGGAAAGGAGTACCCAGGAATTCTCTGAGGACTTTGTCTAAATCTTTCTCTGTGTCCACTGTCAATTAAATGAAACCACACTATTTTTTGCAGAAATAAAGAAAATATTTTAAACCATAACTTACTTGATACATTGTTAAAGTGTGTTTTCAGAACACACTTTTTCTCAACTTACTATATATCTTCTATATCATGACAAATTCCAAATTTATATTTTAAAACATATGATCCTCCATGACAATCGTTGCCAATTGTTTCCTATGGTTCTTCATTTACCTTTGTATTGATTCTTCAAACCAACCTCTGAAAATGTCTCATAATCCACCTCCAAACATGTTTCTCTTCTTTTCTTTCTCATTTAGGATCCAACATGATCTCTACAACATAAAAAATACATCCTTTTTCTTTACCTCACTCTTTTCACTCAATTCTAGGACAATTAATGTTGTTATAAAACTTGATTATTACCTATTAAAGGCATTCCTTCATTCTATCTTTGCATATTGTCCCAACCCTTATATCTTCTTCCAATCATTTTAATCTACATGTACAAATATTTGCTCAAACTTGCTCTTTTTATTCCAATTTGCCCTTTCTTATCTACATCTGGAAAAACTTTATTCAGCCTTCAGGGTCAAACTTAAATATTGTATTTAGTTGAAATAGTCCTCCTTTTTCTGTATACCTAAGCAGAATAAGATATATGGCCCTGTATTTTATTGTCTATAGAGCAATATTTATATTGCTTAATGTTTATATAAGCATCTATGAGCTTCTTAAAGACAGATAAAGAGTCTTTCCTTTTAATAACTATACTCCTGAAAGTGTAACATATCCAAATTGGTTCCAGGTTACTTTTCATGCGATTGTAATAGAATTAGGGTCAGAGGTCCAAGAATGACTGAATTCAACCTACCAGTCATATCAGATTCCTAGAGGGCTACTAAAGGAAATATATACATAAGGAGGGACCTTGTAATTAAAATAATATATCATTTAATTTATTGCATGAAAACTTAACAATAATTCTTCCTTTTTTTGAAATAAGAAATGGTAGATGCCCTAGACTCTGATTGTAATCAGACCATCGACTCTTCTCGAAGGTGAAGGGATCAGAGGAAGTGGACTTCAGCAGGTCTGGGCAGCTGTGAGGAGTGAGAGTGCTAGTGTTAGTAAAGGTATGGCACTGAATCACTCTTTTCATCAATATTTAGAGATTGGTACATGAATAGATAATAATTATTTTATAAACCCTATAAAAACCATAGATTAAGAAACTTAAAATCATCCACAATATCTAGCTTTTTTTAAACTTAGTCCTTAAAATATTCCCATTAATGGTTAAAGCTTTTGAGCTTTTTATCTTTGAAGGATAATCAAGATACTTTAGTTATATGATCTCACATTGAAATACTGCAGCATAGGGCACAGCTGTCAAAATGACATTTGTAGGTTTCTAAGTGAAGGCCAATTCTATACTGAAAAAAATGTTTCCAGAATATTTTGTATAAAACAGAGTACTAAGGTAGAAAATCATTGCTGCTTCTGTATGAGTCAATATTCTGTGTGATTAATTTAGTATTTGAATAGATTCTTATAATTTAAATCATGCTTATTGATATTAACAAAAACAAAATTCAATGGCACATAAAAGGAGAGTAATATGAGGAAAATTTATATATTGTGACTGAAGCCAGTTTTAAACATGACAGTTGAATCCATTTTTAGTTGTTTTTTATATTTTACTTATTTATACCTAATGAGATAAGTAGCACCAGAATATCTTGGCCCTCACTTTCTTCATGATGATCTTAATTTTTTAAATAAGCTATTTCATCTCATAGAAAAATGTTCATAAATTAAAATATAATATTTTTTATTTTAGATATTATACAACAATGAAACCTTTACTTGTTCATCAAACTCTGAAAGCATCCACAGAAGTATTTCAGACTCATTACCTTAATATTAAATAGGGTAAGAAAATGTTATTAAAAATGAAGACTTCTATATTAATTCTATTTTTCTCAAAGCCAAGTATAGACATCCTCATGCATTTCTTCAGTCTCTCCCTAAAACAGTTCCTCTAGAGGCAAACATTGCATTCTAATATCTGGTTGCCTTCTAGCACTAAAAGTCATACTCATACTTCCAGCACTAAAATTCACACACCGGTGGTAAGTGAAGTTGTGTATCATACTCAGCGAGGCTCTATGTACTCTCTCTTATTCCTCCAACCTCACCTCCCACATCTCTCCTCACTTACTTTCCAGCTGTCTCACTGGGCTTATTTCTGCTTCTCGAACACACTAACCACATTAACCTCAGGGTGTTTTGAGTGTACTGCTCTCAACACTTTGTGTAGCTTGCTCTTTTATACTGGATATTTTAGTTCAAGTGTCACTTTCACAGAAAGGGCTTTACTGACATAACTGATTTGTAGCAAATTCCAGAGCAGTTTTAAAAGTTGAGCTGCTGTATAATAAAACTGAGCATTCTTGATGTGAATATGGACTATATGCACAGGTAAAAGAAATAATGTAGTTTATAACCACTCTATTGTAAAGTAGAAAATGCCTTATTTTAAATGAAACTATGTAAAATTGGCACTGTAAACAATTTTTTCTATTAGAACCCACAAATTATTCTCTATCACATCTTCATGTCATTATTGTTTTTCTTTATGCATTTACTGCTTGGGAAAATATTAAATTTTTTATTCATTTACTAGTTTAGTGCCTGCATCTGTCCACAGACTAGACATACCATAAACACAGACATTTACTATTGTTCTCTGCCATCTTTCCAGTATTGAAAAAAATTTTGGACTATTAAATAACATGCACACACACGGCTTCTTTGTGGAAAAATACATAGTAATCTATTTATCACGGAGAGAAGAAAAAGGTACAAAATCCCTTTCCTCTAAAATTTGAAGTAAAGAAATTGTATTATATAGATTTATTCTTTTTGTATGTAGTGCCAATGTGGTGGGGAAAAAACCCTCAGAAAATAACTTTTCCTTTAAACCAGCAGTCCCCAACATTTTTGGCACCAGGGACCAGTTTTATGGAAGACAATTATCCCATGGACTGGAGTAGGGGGTGGGGGTGGCTTTATTGCCTGCCACCAGATGCAGATTGTCACTTGCCACTCACTGATAGGGTTTTGATATGTGTCTGCAAGAAATTAATTTATTATGGTTTCAGTGCAGTAAAAATCTCTCTGCGCATCAGTGCTAGCATCACCACCTCAGTTCCACCTCAGACCACCAGGCATTAGACTCTCATAAGGAGCGTGTGACCTAGATCCCTTGCATGCACTGTTCACTGTAGGATTCATGCTGCTATGAGAATCTCATACCACTGCTGGTCTGACAGGAGGAAGAGCTTAGGCTGGTAATGCAAGTAAAGGGGAGCATCTGTAAATACAGATGAAGCTATGCTCTGGCCCACTGCTCACCTTCTGCTGTGTGGCCTGGTTCCTGACAGGCCACAGACCAGTGACAGTCTGTGGCCTGGGGCTTAGGGACCCCTACTCTAAGCCACTGGTAAAAAGAACAGCAGAACAAACCATTGAAAAATTATCTATCTTTCCAAGTACTTGATTTTCAGGTCATAGAAACAAAACATAAATGTAACTGTCAATTTATTTTACATATCAAAAATTATTTTATAAAACCATTATTAAAAAGAGAGAATTTCAGGCTGATAGCTCTTTTGGCATACAGACAAGACAAGGTTTGATGTGAAATAATTCTGAACAATAAACCAGAACTCCTGACCCTGAATAATTGACTTGTGCATTCTGACAGTATTCCAATTTCTAAATAACAATCACAAAAACTGTGTTAGACAATTAGATACCTATAACTTGTTCTAGCTACACATAATGTGCTAATAGGCCCATTTACCTGCTATTACAATCAGGTGTTCCAACAGGAGCTAATTTTGGTACTTGTTTGCTTTCAAAAGTAGGTACAACCTTTAGGGACTCCATCTGGAGTCAATATGTTTTTTTCACGATATAATAACACTTTAGGATCAGTATTCCAGAATTCAGTACTACCAAAGTTAGTACCTATCATTACGAATGTAGGAACTTACTACAAGAAATGACTATTGATTGTGATATAACAATAGGAGGGAATCTACAAGAGAGTAAAAATAAGTATTTATTGTAACTATATTATGCCATCCAGACATCGTTTTATGTATTTTGTGTTTATTTATTTGAAGAGCCAATTCACTATAACTATGTTATTTTATTATCTCAACTTTTAAAATATACTTTATTAATTATGCTAGTATAGTTGTCCCATTTTCCCTTCATTCCCCTCCACCCTGCACACCCTTTCCCACCCACATTCCCCACTTTAGTTCATGTCCATGTGTCATCAGTTCTTTAGCTTCTACATTTCTCATACTATTCTTGCCCTCCCCTGTCTATTTTCTACCTACCATCTATGCTGCTCATTCTCTGTATCTTTCCCCTCACTCTCCTCCTCCCACTCCCCTGTTGCTAACCCTCCATGTGATCTCCATTTCTGTGGTTCTGTTCCTGTTCTAGTTGTTTGCTTAGTTTTTTGTTTTGTTTTGTTTTAGGTATGGTTGTTAATAATTGTGAGTTTGCTGCCATTTTACTGTACATGTCTTTTATCTTTTTTTCTTAAATAAGTCCCTTTAACATTTCCTATAATAAGGGCTTGGTGATGATGAACTCCTTTAACTTGACCTTATCTGAGAAGCACTTTATCTGCCCTTCCATTCTAAATGAAAGCTTTGCTGGATAGAGCAGTCTTGGATGTAGGTTCTTGCCTTCCACAACTTAGAATACTTCTTTCCAGCCCCTTCTTGCCTGTAAGGTCTTTTTTGAGAAATCAGCTGACATTCTGATGGGAACTCCTTTGTAGGTTACTGTCTCCTTATCTTTTGCTGCTTCTAGGATTCTCTCCTTCATTTTAATCTTGGCTAATGTAATTATGTTGTGCCTTGGTGTGTCCCTCCTTGGGTCCAAGTAAGAGAACCCCACTTCTTTGGGACTCTCTGAGCTTCCTGGACTTCCTAGAAGTCTATTCCCTTTGCCAGATTGGATAAATTCTCCTTTATTATTTGTTCAAATAACTTTTCCACTTGTTGCTCTTCCTCTTCCCCTTCTGGTACCCCTATAATTCGGATGTT
>PVIA01002906.1:0-127416 GCA_004024845.1 Tonatia bakeri | reverse complement strand
AGTTGTGATGCTGTATGTGGGGGCAGGGTCAGAGAGAGGATGATGGGGCTTGCTCCTCTCTCAGTCAGATTTCAGTACCTTCTGCTGCTTCCCACAAGCAAATTTGGCCCTTCTGGTGCTGGTTCCTGGGTGGGTAGGCGTGTGCACATTCTAGGACCCTGTGGGTCTCTCCAACAAACTCTCCTGCAAGGCCGAGAGTCTCTCCCAGCACCTCAACACCCACAGGTGTTTTCAATCGGTGTTTTGAGGCCTTATTTTCCAGTGCTGGGACCCTGGGCTGCACAGTCCGTCTTGCTCCCCAGCCTCACCTAGTTTATCTGCGCATGAATGTGGGACCACCCAGTCAGCCAACAGCCTTGCTTGCTGTGCCTTGCTTCACAATCATCACCTTGCTGGGTCTGCCTGTTGTCACCCCTCTCCCAGGGTCTGCCCGCTGCTGTCTTGTGCACCTGGGTTTTGTCAGCTGCTGCCTTGTATGCCCCTGTGCCACCGCTTTTTTTTGCCATGACCCCTCTCTCCCAGCTGCCTGACTCCGCGCCTCCTACTGGTCTGGATGAATTTGTCTGTTTTAACACCTTGGTTGTCAGACTTCCGTACAGTTCAATTTTTTTTGTCAGTTCTGGTTGCTATTTTGTTTCTAAATTGTTGTTGTCATTATTTTGGTTGTCCAAGGATGCACAGTGTGTCTACCTGCGCCTCCATCTTGGCCAGAAGTTCAATCTATTATCTCAATTTTAAAGATGAGACAATAAATACTTGGAGAAAATTACCTCTGGTTACACTGGTGGTGAGTAAAGGACATAGCAATATGAGGTCTCAAACACAGTGTCATCCCACAAAAACTGATAGTCAAAGGGTCGAGATATTCAAAGCAATACATTCTTGCAGGGAGATTTGTTTTCTAAAGTGGAAATAGAGTGTATTTAAAAACATATACACATGTGTGTGTACATGTTCCTGTATCTTTTTTTTCTTTTTTCTTTACTCAGCTTCATGCTACAAAACTACCTACAGAGCCATGTAGATCATGCCTTGTTTCTTGTTACTCAGAAATAATAGCTTTATTGTACTAAGTTTCTTTATATTGATGATATTTTCATCTTTAAGCTTTGGCATATGATGAATCAACCCTAACCATGTACCTTTGTTATATAGACTCATAACCTTCAGTAGTGTGGCATAAATATGGTCCTCTTAGCTTTATGACAAAAGGGCAAAGTAACAAATGTCTCAAGTCCAGCTCAATACACTACCAACTGTGATACTTCCTTTTAAGAATTTCTCATTTATCAAGTGGGAAATGAGGTCTGGTAGAAAAGACAAAGATCAGATTTGAGAAATATAAGAAGGCACAATTGATGAATTGCCTATTAAAAATGAAATCTTGAAAGACTGGATATAGATGACAAAAAGACATACTATATAATAAAACAATTTACTTATATTTACCATTTGTGTCAGGCAATATGGAAGATAGCTTCAAAAGGTAAGATGAGAACGAAGAAAAGGTAAGTATAAATATGTCTTGTGTGTGTGTATGTGTGAGAGAGAGAGAGGGTCTGTGTGTCTCTGGGTGCATTTTCAGGCTTATGTCTCTCTTAATTATTCTGAACAACACTTTTCTTCATTAATTTTGCTTGAAAAAATTAGAAATGAAATAGAAAACTTGCGTCCCACTTAGAATAATTGGATTACTTGATAAAACTCCACAATAACATTTTAAAAGGATTTATATTAATATTTCACATTGTCCAAGGAATAAAAAATTACATATTATTAATATTTTTTTTGAAATAAAATTCAATGGAAAATTTGCACAAGAGCCACAATTAACAGATTTTAAGGAAAATTTTCCAGGTAGCAGGAAAATTGATGTGCTCTCATGGTATTAAAATGTGTGAATGTAGCTCAAATAATCAATTTGAATTGTCACATTCTTTCACCAAAATTTTACCCTATATTAATTTAAAAAGATCAAAACAAGTTTATTTTGCTATTTTCAAATAATGAAGAGAAAAAAGTAAGCTATAAAATGTAGTAAATTATACCATGAAAAATCACAAAGTTTTATAATTTATTTCAAAGAAAATATTGTGCTATATGTGTGGAGGATATATTAAAACTTAGAGTTGTATAATGGGTATATAATTAACTTGGTGATTCTGTCTTTTAAGACTTTTTTTGGTGTGATGGTTTTTTAGTCTTTGTTTTGGTGACCTAGACCATTTCGGTTAGTGATGATATTTTGTAGAATGGCCCTTAATTGAGATTTGTCTGATGTTTTACTCATAATTATGTAACCAAGAAAAACAGACATTTGGCTCCTGGTGCCACAAAAGCCAAACTAAGGAGGCAGGTGCTGGCACAAAAAGAAGGGGGTTTTCTGCAGGTGCTGCGTGACCTGGGAGAATGGTAGACTCCAATCACAAGGATCATATCTTCTTTTTGCCCATCCTCCAGTTCTTCCAGGGATAGTGAGGAGAGCACTTTTTCCCCCTATCCAACTATTTTGTTAGATTTCAGTATTCTTGGGACCCTATCCTTTCTTCTTTCTAGCTTTCAGCTTGCTCAGTGTAAGAACCTACCTCTACCGACCACTATCTTGGTCTATAGGGGAGACTCCCTAGCTCTTCAACAGTCTACAATAAAAATTATACTGGGATTATTATGGGTTTGGAGGAACAAGGCCACAGAAATAAAGTGCAGTCCTCATCACATCCTATCAGGAACAGACTATCATGACTTATACTTCTCATGTTGCCTCTGATCAGATTCCTGAGATCGTGTTTGTTTGGTTTCTTCCTTTCTGTACTGCTTTTTTATAATTAAGTCAATGCGTGTGATTTACTGACTTAGTCCTTACAATACTTAAGCAGTGAGAAGTTATAAATGTCATATAAATGAAATTATACAGTCTATGTCCTTTTCAGACTTTAACATTATGTATTTAAGATTCATTAGCATTTTTGTGTCTTGATAAAACATGTCTTTTTAGTGACTAAATAGCATCCCGTTGTATAGATATACATAGTTTGGTTATCCATTCAACTATTGAAGAACATTTTGATGGCTTCTCTCTCGCTCTCTCTTTTCTTTGGCAATTGTGACAGAGTCTGCTATAAATATTTGTTTACTAGTTTTTGTATGGGTATAAGTTTTCAAGTCATTTCTAAGCCCACTAGCAATGAATGAGTGTTCCTGTACTCTCTGAGATTACCACCAGTTGGTATTGTCAGATATTTTGAATTTCAGACCTTTTAATATTTGTGTAATGGCATCTCTTTTTAGTTTTAATTTGTGGTACCCTAAGTGTGCAGGGTAATTTTTCACATGTTAATGTGCCATCTGTATACAGGGATATATCAGAGACCATCACAAAAAAAAATCTTAATAATCTAAGACTGAATTCCATATTTGCTGTTTTAAATTTTATAAAAAAGTTTTAATTCATCATTCTGAAAAACTTTAATGTATTAATAAATACACTAAAGTTATTGAGAAAGAATAAATTTGTCTTAGTCATTTATATAGGTATCTAAATTGGCCCATTAGTTATTTGTTTTAAACAATTTTTTCTATGATTGATGGTATAATATTGTTATGGGATAAACTTTGTTCTTCTTGCTGGTGCAGTGAAGAGTAACAGATCGGCAAGTCTATTAGCACACAAGCGACGTTTGTTAGTGATATGTTCTCATGGAAGAGAAAGGGCCTTGCTGAGGTGGGGAAGAGAGGCAAGAGCAGGGGTGACAAGAGCCGAGGTGACAAGAGCCTGGGATCAGGCCCTTTGTCCCAAGGACTTATGTGGTTGGCGGAGTGGAGGTGAAGAAGTTACATATTGGTTGATGAGTGAAGGTGGGGCCAGCTTCCCTGTGGGGGATGTGGTATGGGGATCTACTAACCCAAATCCTTATCTTACTCCAGACTACATTTGGTTATCCTATTGAAAAAAAGATACATAACAGGAGGCAGTTAACTAAAGTTATGCAAAGTGATTCATGGACTCTTTCTGTAGGCATTAGGGACCCCCTCATGAAGCAGATAGTGACCAGAGATAGGCAATTAACCAAAGTTGTTTTGGGGGCTTTTTCTTTGGGAACTGTAGAGACTCTCTTCTTCCCCCGTCTAGACTTAGGGATGAATACATAGTTTCAAAGGTTTTCCTTCCCAGATAGTGAGAATGATACATACAGAATTTCAAGGGCTCCCCTCCTCCAGGGCCAGCATGGTGTTTCTTATGATGTTGAACACTTGGCAATATTATCAAAGCAGGCTGAGGACTTCTGAGTCAGTGGGTGAGATATGTCTTCTTCTTTCTCCCTGACTTGGTTTACTATCTATCCGAACAGTAGTACACATTTTAGACTTCCTCTGTTTCTAAATAATCCTTTTATAATAAATAAGATATACCTACTTGAGGATTATCCCTATAATTACACTTAACTCTTGTGCATCATCTCTTCATTACCTATATGAATGTCCAGTCTGCTAGATGTTCATCTTTAATGATGACATAACAGATTCCATTTCTGCCTAGCTACTGCACTCTGACCCATTTTTCTTCTAACACAGGTATCTGTCCTCCATCACTCTCTTTTTCTTTTTTAAACAATGATCCAAGAGTTTTTTCAGTTTTATCAGTATTTTCAAATAATCCATTTGGGTGAGTTGATATTTCCTATTGATTCTTTGTTTACTTATATTATTAATTTCTGTTTTTATCTGTGTTATTTTCTCCTACTACTTTTGACTTTTTATATTGCTTTATTACTAACTAAATAACATGAATAGTTTTAACTTTTTTCCTTTTCTTCTCTAAGTATTGGCATTATAACTTTCCTGCTATAGTTTTATTTCATATGTAATATTTTATTATATTTCATATCTTCTCTTTTTATACAAGTTTATTACTGTTGTGATTTATAATGATGGAATTTATGATTAGGGGAGCCTTTATCATTATTATTTATTTAGCATTTATGTATTTTAGTCAGAAAATGTAATTTCTAATGTTAACAATGATAAAAAACTAAATTTTGTTCTGACTCTTGCTTTATTGTCAAGTGCAGGCTCTATGTTTGTTTATTCATAAAATTTCAGTAGTGCTTGGAGATGGCTTCTTTCCTTAAACCGTATGAAGCAACCTCTAATAACTCTACACTCTCCTTCTGCAGTTTCTTCACCTCTCTCTGCCTTCAGAGAATGGAAGAGAGTTAGGACTTTGCTCTGAATTAGGCATTGGCTTAAGGGAATGCTATGGCTAGTTGGTTTCCTATCCAGACCACAAAGACTTCTTCTGTATCATCAATGAGACTATTTCTCCTTCTTATTATTCATGTGTTCACTGGAGTATCACTTTTAATTTCCTTCAGGAACTTTTCCTTTGCATTTACAACATAGCTAAATGTTTAGTAAGAAGCTTGTCCTTTCAGCTTATCCTGGCTTTTGACATGGCCTTCTTCGCTAAGCTTAATAATTTCCAGCATTTGATTTAAAGTGAGAGACATGTGACTTTCTTTTTACTTGAACACCTGGAAGTCATTTTAGGGTCATTAATTGGTCTAATTTCAATATCAGTGTGTCTCAGGGAATAGGGAGGAACACCTGAGGAAAGGGGAGAGGAACTGGATAATTTTCTGTCAGTGGGCCAATCAGAACACACACAGTATTGATTAAGTTCAAATTTTATGTGTGTGCGGTTCTTAGTATTCAAAAAAATTTACAATAATAATGTCAGAGATCACTGACCACAGTGACAATGAATATCATAATTTTAAAAATTTGAGCCCTGGCTGGTGTGGCTCCCTGGATTGAGCTCTGGCCTGTGAACCAAAGGACACAGGTTTAATTCCCAGTCAGGGTGAATACCTGGGTTGTAGGCCAGGTCCCCAGTTGGAGGCATATGAGAGACAACCACACATCGATGTTTCTCTTCCTCTCTTTCTCCCTC
This sequence comes from Tonatia bakeri, assembly GCA_004024845.1. Taxonomy (NCBI): domain Eukaryota; kingdom Metazoa; phylum Chordata; class Mammalia; order Chiroptera; family Phyllostomidae; genus Tonatia; species Tonatia bakeri. Next base: position 121,466 of record PVIA01002906.1, on the reverse strand, counting down.
CCTCCCCTTATCTCTAAAAATAAATAAATAAGATCTTTAAATTTTTTTGAAGTATTGCAAGAATTACGAAATGTGGCACATAGACATGAAGCAAAAATGGTGTTGCAAAAACAGTGCCTGAAAACTTGCTAAGCACAAGATTGCCACAGACCTGTGATTGGTAGAAAAGCCAGTATCTGTGAAGCATGCTAAAACAAAATAAATAAAACAATATATGCCTTATCTTCTTTGGTGAGGTGTGTGTTCAGATTACTTGTCCATATTTTCTTGGTTCATTTTTTATTGTTGATTTCTAAAAGTTTTAGGCATATTTTGTAAATTTTGGATTTAAGCACTTTAATGAGATATGTTTTACAATATTATCTCCCAATTTTATCTTGTTCCATGGAGCATCAGTTTCAAATTTTAGTTGTTTCAAAATGACAAATCTAGTTGTCATTTTTTCATGAATCATGTTTTGTTATTTTATCTAACAAAATAAAATAAAATAAGAATGTATCTGAAACCCAGCTCAACATAACTGTCTCCTATGTTTATTCTAAAAGCTTATAGATTTTTATTTTAATATTCCCTCTCTAATACATATTATTTTAAATTTTGTGAACAGGTGAATGTCTGGGTCTGGGATATTTCTCTTCTGCTTACTTTTCCAGTATAATTTGTTAAATATTACATTCTTCATGGAGTTATCTTTAAGCCTTTTCAAAAATTGATTATTTACATTAGTCTATTTCTAGTATCTGTACCCTATTTCATTTTTTATGTGTCCAACCAGCACTATGTCATCTATATTACTGAATCTTCAAAATAAACCTTGAAATCTGATAGTGTGAGTTCTTCAACTCTGGTTTTCTTCTTCAATATCTCTCTGCTGCTCAAGATCCTTGATTTTTATATAAATTTTAGAAAAACATATTAATATCTGTGTAAGAATTTATTGGGATTTTAATTACTTTAAATCCAAGTTGGGCAGAAACAACTAAAAAATATTGAGTCTTTTAATACATACATACTGAATAGCTTTTATTTATTTAAATATTTCTTTGATCAGTTTTGAGTTTTTCCACTTATGAACCCTATAGACATTTGTTAGATTTATATATAAGTATGTTATCTTTCCCATGCTATTGTAAATAAAACTGTGTTTTTATGTTCAAATTCAAATATTTCATTGCTGGTACTCTTACTGAATCAAAGTAGAGTGCCTGCCTGCAGCTGCTAATAGGCAAATTCTAGAGATAGAGGCTGGTGAGAAAGAAAAGAAAATTTTATTCAAATTGCTGCATGGTTTGGGAGACTGCAAGAATCTTGTTTCAAAGCCCATCCCCTCTGGAAAACCCAGAGGAAAAACCAGCCATCCTCAGCCAGACCAAGAATAAAGGCAGGCTCTGCAAATCCTTCTTCCATTTATAGTAGCCTCCTTTGGGAACCACAGGTGGCCACTGAGTGGTCATCCAGGCAACTCAGCTTTTCTCCCGGGCTCAGGCTCCCTCCTGGAGCCTGCATGTGGGTCCAGCACTGCTGTTGGTCATACAACTTCCAGGGTGAGCATGTCTAGCAAATGCACTGCCCAATATGTTTGTGAAGTGGGCATGAGGGTGTCCTTTCCTTCAGAGTTATATTAGTTTTAGTTGTGGGAAGAGGCAGGTACTTTCTCGGAATGCCCAAATAACTTTCCAAATTGTGCACATTCCAGGAGGGTCCACCCCCCACCAATACCTTCCTTTCCCCAGGCTAAACTGACAGGTTTCTTTGATCCAATATCTCCCTCTGCCACAATTCTGACCTCTATGGTGCAAGTGCTTGGCTTCCTTTGGTCCCACCCTAATCAGTTATTGGAAGGAGGTAGAAGGGTTTCCCCACCCCCACCCCATCCAATTGTTTCACTAATCATGAATAAGTTCACTGCAAAACTTCCGCCTGCTACTATCTTTCCCAGGGGTGGGAAAGCTGCCACCAGGCTATCAGTATAAGTGAGAGACTAATTGATTTGTCCACATTGAACCTGTATTCTGTAATCTTGCTCTGGTTGCTTGTTACTTGCAGAATTCTTTTACGTGTTTGTTTATTTTTTAGATTGTTTGCCTATTTCAATTGTGGCAACCAGATCATCTGCAAAGAAAAGCTGTTTTATTTATTATTTCCTAATTTATATATATTTTATTTATTTTCTGTGTCTCCTTTCTCTTGCTAAAAATTCTAGTTCAGTGTCAATTCCAGTGTTGAGATAGGACATCTTTGGCTTTTTCTTGATAATAGAGGAAATCTTTCAGTTTTTCATCATTGTGTATAATCTTAGTTCCAGGTTTTTGTAGATATTATTTGTTAAATTGAGGAAAGTTAGTTCATATTTAATAAGATTTTTATCGTGAATGAGTGTTAGACTTTTGTCAATTGATTGTTCTGTTTCAACTGATGCAATACAATGGATCATATTAATTTTTAAATGATGGATCAACCTTGCTTACTTTGAATACATCCCTAAGTAAATAAAATCTTCCACTACTTTTCCACCAGCTCATTCCAGTATTTTTTAAAATCTTCCTTTTGTTTCAACAGAAATGAATTTAATCTTACTCCTCTGTTGCAATAGATTAAAATAGTGTTTTGCCTGTTTAATACTATCCAGTGCAATTTTTCTTTGACAGTATCAGGATTCTCCAGTTTCCTGTATTACCTTTATGTTTGTCTGTGACATGGGCTTCTTTGTGTACTTCTCCACAGAGAGAATTCATCAGTTATAGTCTACTCTTATTTTATGTATTATTATATTGTGGCCCTCTGTATGCTGCGGTGGCACTTTGAAGAGGAGGGAAAATATATGAATTATGGTTAAATCTAAGTAATTTATTTCACCAGTGTCTAATAGCACTCTTCTTCATACACATGTTTCTTTGTAGATTTGTCTTATTTTATTTTGGGCTTGGCTGATCTAATCCCATTATATTTCTCTGAAGTCATATGAAACTATGACCCCTGCAGACTCATTCAACACTGACTTCAATGAGGCAGATAGATGCATGAGGCTGGCTTTTGGGTAAATCCCTAACCACCACCCCCAAGGGTAAATTTCAAAATATGTTGGCTAAATTCTTTGTCCTGAGAGTAGCATTTTGTTATGGAGAAGTCTCTGGGATTGTTTCACAAAGTTTACTCTTGCCTTTGTAGATGAAAATGAGCCACATACTGACCTGACAAGCTCAGGAGAAGCCTGCATTGCAGCCCTACAAACTCAGAGACAAAAGTAACCACAAATGATGGTCTGAAATGTAAAGGTTATTAATTAAAAGCAGTTTATGGCAGGTAGTCATATCCTAGCCTCAAATCATCCCTGACAAAAGTCAGTATTTACCTTAATTAAACCTGTCTATTGTCTTTTTTGCCTATTCAGTAACATGCTTTTGGAATGTCAAAGTAATTTCCTTTTTCTGGACCTCTCAAGCACAGGCTCCACACCAGAGGGAGACCACAAATCTCCTCATTGTTGTTATTATTACCATGTTAATTGTTGACTGTTAACTGTCCTATACCCACCTGCATAAAAAAGTATGTGTCCATTGTTTTACATTTTATCTAATCCCAAAGATTCTCCACCACCCCCAGCTTTGTTTTCTCCCACCACCCTAATCTACCACCAATTAACCTTGTGTAACCCACTTAACATCTTCTCCTTTTATTGTAATGTATAAAATAAGGCGCAAAATTGCCATTTTCTCAATCCATTGAGATTTTGCTTCCCAGCAATTGCCATCAGTTGTCCTAAAACTCATAAAAATCCTTATAGATGTGGATGTTTCTTATGTTGACACCTACTTATAAAAATATGAGGTGATTTTCCTTAGATATTTGCTTAGATATTAATCTTTTGAATTCCTGAAAGAAAGTTTAAGAAAATGTTGAGAAACCCCTATGCCTGACTCCCCTGGAAGCTTCTTATTTTCATGCTAGTCTGAGGTCATTCTTTAGCAATTTCACCAAAATTTTTATTTAAATGTTCTTATCAGTTTCTATATTTTCAACAGTTTATGGTCTACATAAATCGGTCTTGGTTTTTACATCTTCTCTGAATAAAATTACTTCTCTGAATAATTATTGTTTGCAAAGTAACAATTTATCCAGTGATCTCAGTTCTTGATGGCTCCAAGAAAAGTTGTTGTTTATCAATTAGTTCAAGATGGGAGTGAAAACTTCTAATCTGATTATCTAACTAGTATTCTAATTATTATTATTATCAATTCTTACTTTCCTCTTTTTAATACTTGGCCATCATATACCAGATCTTTATATCATGAAAAAATGGCTTGGTGTACTGAACTACACAAATGAAATATCCTCTAGACATATCAGAGTTGGAAAAGTATTTAATATTTTATTATTGTGTGTGTGTGTATATATATATGGGTGTGTGTGTGTGTGTGTGTGTGTGTGTGTGTATAATTTTACTTCCATAGGGTTAATATCTCAGCACAGATCAACACAGGGCAAGGAAGTTGGGACAAAAAGAAAAGAATTTACAGCTTTGGAACAACGTAAGGAGGCATTCAAAATAATCAGAACAGAAGCTTTCTCTTAGCTATCCTCAACAGAGCCAACCATATGCTCTTTTAAAGATAAACTTTCTTCATGAATATAATAATTTATACTCATAATGATTTTAAAAGCCTGTATTTACACACTTTTTAGCATTATTGAGATATAATCAATGTATATAAACTGCATGTATTTTGAAATATGAAAATACCTGTGAAACCATCAATGCACACATATACACACATTCATTCCACATGTTTTACCTAGTCCTTTTGAAATCCAACCTCCACTTCTTTCCCCTCTTCATCTCCAATCATTAATCTTCTTTCTACAATATAGATCAGATTATATTTTCCATAATTTTACATAAAGACAATGAAAAAATATATAGTATTTGTGATTCGGCTTTTTTCACGTGATAATTATCTTGATATTGTTCATATTTTATATAACAGCAACATACATTTTTATTGCTGAGTGGCATTCCTTTCTGTGGATGTGTCATTGGTTATTCAGTTATTCACATATTAATGAACATGAGGATTTTTTCCAGTTTGAGTTTATTAAAACGGCTGTATATTTTGGTCAAAGTCTTTATGTTGGCATGTGTATTTACTTATCCGATACTTATTTACTAAGTGTATTTTTAATGTATCTAACTTTTTAAGAAACAAGAAAAAAATGCTTTCCCACGTATTTGTACATTTTATATTTCAGCCAGTAATGTGTGAAAGGTCAAGTTTCTCCATATCTTCAACTATAATTAATACAATCTTCTATTGTAATTTTAGCTATTCTAGGAAATGTGTAGTTTGCCTCATTCAAACAATCCCCATCCCTATAATGACTAATGAGTATTTTTGCACCTATTTATTTGACATGTGTCTTTTTCATAAAGTACCTGTTGAAATTATTTAATATTTGTGCATTTTCAATTTGGATTTACTTCTTTTGTATTATAGATATAACCCTATTTTCAAATATGTTTTGCAAATATTTTTAATTTGATGAATCCTATTTATGGATAATTTACACTTTTGTCTATGATTTTGTCCTTTATTCAAGAAATCGTGAATAGACCAATGTCAATAATTATTAGAGGTTTATGTCTTGCATTTAAGTCAGTCATTGATTTGGGGTTTATTCTTGTGTATGACATGAGATCAAAAATTACTCAGTGTTTATATGCACAATTTTTCCTTGTAGAAAAGAGTATCCTTTTGCAAATAAATTGTTTTGGCACATTTGTTCATTAATTGGCCATATATTTTATGGGTCTGTTTAAAAAATCTACCATATTTATTGACCTATTTGGGTAATGTGAAGTTGACAACATACTGCCTAATTATAACAGCTTTATAATAATCCTTAAAGGTAAGTAGTGTAAGTACTTAGATGTTGCTTCTCCACTTCATACTTGTTTGTGTTATGTTAGATCCTTTATATTTACATTTAATTTTTGAAATCACTTTGCCATTTTTCACAAAAGCATCTAGAATATTGACTGAAGTGGACTTGAATCAAAAGGTTATGTTATTTCTTGGAAGTGGTGATCATACCACTCCACACCAGGAAGACAAACAATCCAATTAAAAATGGGCAAAAGACCTGAACAGATACTCCTCCAAGGAGGACATACAGAGAGGGCCCACAAACACAGGAAAAAATGGTCAACATCACTAATCATTAGAGAGATGCAAAATAAAACCACAATGAGATACCACTTTACACAGATCAGACTGGCCATCATAACAAATCAACAAACAATAAGTGCTGACAAGGTTGTGGAGAAAAGGGAACCCTGGTAGACTGTTGGGAATGCAGACTGGTGCAGCCACTGTGGAAAACAGCATGGAATTTCCTCAAAAAACTAAAGATGGAACTGCCTTTTCATGAAGCAATTCCACTGCTGTGAAATTTACCCTAATATTTCTGAAACACCAATCAAAAAAAACTTATGCACTCCGATGTTCATAGCAGCGCTATTTATAATAGCCAACTGCTGGAAAGAGCCTAAGTGCCCATCAGTAAATCAGTGGATCAAAAAACTGGTACATTTACACTGTGGAATACTATGCAGGCAAAAGAAAGAAGGAGCTCCTACCCTTTGTGACAGCACAGATAGAACTGAAGAGTATTAAGATAAGTGAAATAAGGCTGGCAGTGAAAGACAAATACCACATGATCTCACCTGTAAATGGAACATAATCAACAAAATACACAAATGATCAAAATAGAACCAGAGACATGGAAATTAAGAACAAACTGACAGTGACCAAAGGGGAGCGGGGAGGGGGATAATAGGGGAAAGAAGGAGAAGTGGTGAGCCAAGGAACACAAACAGAGAACTCATGGGCAAGGTCAATGAGAAGGGGGATTGACTGTGGGAGTTGAGGGATGGAGCATAGGAAAGTAATGGAGAAAAGGCGGTACTACTGGGAAACAATAAAAGTATTTTAAAGAATAGAATTAATTAAGAAAACCAGCAATGAAAAAAACAGAGATTAGTTCTTGAGATCAACATTACAATAATGAGTTTTTCAGTTTATAAAAATGATGTATTTCTCCATGAATTTGGGTCTTTAAACAATTTTATCAATTATTTAATTTTCCTGGATACAGGACTTCCATATATTTGTTCAAATTTATTCTTATGTGGGTCATATTTTGGGTATTGTAGCATGTCTCTATCCTAAGAGGAATACATTAGTCATTCACCATTTACTGAGATGTGCGTTCCAAGTCTTTTGTGGATGACTTTTGTAAGGGTGAGTATGTCTCACATTACATATTCACTGTTCACTAAGGGTTTCGTCAAGCATAACTCCTTAATATTATCAAATGCTTTTCAGTTTCTATTGAGACAACATTTTCACTTTTTTTTAAGATTTTATTTTATTTATTTATTTATTTATTTTTGGAGAGGGAAGGGAGAGGGAGAGAGAGAGAAACATCAATGTGCGGTTGCTGGGGGACATGGCCTGCAACCTAGGCATGTGCCCTGACTAGGAATGGAACCTGCGATGCCTGGTTCGCAGCCCACGCTCAATCCACTGAGCTACGCCAGCCAGGACTATTTTTACTTTTTATAAGTTAAATTTAAAGCGTTAATTTTTCCAATGTTAAACCAAACTTACATTTGTAGTCTGAAACAAAATTGATTATGCCGTATTGTACTTTTTACTTTATTGTACATATTTCTGTAGTGAATTTAGTAATTTTGTTGAAAATATTTACTTTTCTGGTAATGAATATTATTGTTATCTAGGTTTTGGGTCCCCTCCCCCTTTCCTGTTAATGTTTTGTTTTTGTTTTTTTTCTTGGCAATGCTGGACTCAGAACAAGAATTAGGAAGTGTTTTCTCCTCTTAATTTTCTGGGACAGTTTGTAAAATTTATTCACAAAGCAATATAAGTGAAAAGATTTTTGTGGGGACACTAGATGTCCAATACATTTAACAAAGAGGTGATATTTCCATGAGTGATCTTTGTCAGTTATGTTGTTCAAAGAATTTTTCCATTCACTCTGAGCTGTGAAATTAATTGGTATAAAATAATTCACAATAATTCAGAATTATTTTAATGTCTATATTGCCTCCTCCCGCTCATAGTATAAATATTCATGTCTTCTTTTAAAAAATAGTGTACTGGAGTTAAACCAATTTTATTGCTACTTTTCAAAGACTCAGGTTTTGATTTCATTGACTTTTTTTTTTTAATGTACTGACTTCTGATTGTTCATTACTATTTTTCTCCTTTTGCTTACAATGACTTAAATTGCCTTGTAGAAAAATTTATGTAGGTGGAAGCTTAGGTCATTGATATGAGATATTCCTCTCTTTATTACTTCAGATGCATCAGATAAATGTGATGTTATCTTTTCATCTTCATTTACTTCTAATTTTTAATTATCCTATAGTCCATTATAATTTGTGTTCATTGGTTTTCATTAACACAAATAGTTAGGAAATAGTTAGGAAATTTAAATATTTTCCATTTTATTAATGTTTACTTTTATTTAGTTAAAGAATATCCTGACTATGATTAAGATTCTTTTAAATTTATTGAAACTTGTATTATGTCCAAGAATATTGTCTATTTTGATAAAAGTTATAAATAAGCTAAAGAATATTATGTATTCTATTGATTTTGGTTAAAATGTTCTGTGATTATCAATTAGATTAGATTAAAATACATCAATTAACTAATTGGATGTAAAGTCAAGTCTTCTACATCCTTATTGATTTTATATACTTGTTCTATTAAATATTGAGAAAGGAGTGTGAAATTATGTAACCATAATTTGATTTTATCTGTTTCCCTTTGCATTTTTATGTAATTCAGCTTTTGATTTTGAAACTCTGTTATTAGGTACACAAACATAAGGGACATTTATGTTCTTTGATGAACTGATCCTTTCATCACTATAAAAATAGGCTTCCTTGTTCTTGGTAATACTCTTTCCTCTAAAATATACTTTATCTGATGCAAATATAATACTACTGTTTTTTGTTTTTTAATTATGGAGATGTATATGTTTCATATTATTTTTATTTAGATGCATTTGTGATTTAAATTGAAAATCTTTGTACTGCAGACAGCACATAATTGGATCCTGTCCTTTTATAATCTAATCTGATTATTTCTTCCTTCTTAATATAATGGTTAGGTTATTTACATTTATTATGAGTATCAGTATGGTTGTGTTTAAAACTAGTATGTTGCCATTTGTTTTCTATTTGTTCCATGTATTATTTGGTTGCTTTTCCTTTATTATTATTTTTATTAAAAGAATATATTTTATTTTCTTTAAACCTTTTGTTGATTTATTAGCTATAGCTATTTTAAGGACCTTATTTTTAAAAATGGTTTTAGATATTGAATAATTACAGAGATAACAGAGAGTTCCTATATGACCTGCACTGGGTTTATTTGTCATTTCCCATTGAGAATTTTTGACCCATGGTGTATTTAAAAATATCCTCTGTAACTCCGAATATTTTGTGATTTTCTGGCTATCTGTCTGTTATTGATTTCCAGATTAATTCCATTGTGATCTGAAAACATACTTTGTAAGATTTCTGTTCTTTTAAATTGATATAGTTATGTTTTATGGCACAGAATGGTCTATTTTGGTAAATGTTCACTATAGGTTTGAGAAGAATGTGAATTCTGCTGTTGTTAGATCAAATAGTCTATAAATGTCAATTAGGTCTGGGTGATACATGATGCTGCTCAGCTCAACTATATTCTCACAGATTTTCTGTCTGCTAAATCGATCATTTATATTATAAAGGGCTTTGAAACTTCCAACTCCAATAGTGGAATTATTTATTTCTCCTGGCAAATCTTCCAGTTTTTGTCTCCCATATTTTGACACACTGATGTTTGGTGTGTACATCTTAATAACTGTTAGGTCTTCTTTGATAATTCACCTCTTAATTGTACATAATGCCCATCTTCATCCCTGAAAATTACCCTTGTTCTAAATCTGCTTTAGCTGAAATTAATATAGCAATTGTAAATGTTTTTGATTAGTTTTTGCATGTAATGCTTTTTCCACTCCTTTACTTTTAATCTGTGAGTATCTTCATATGTAAAGGCAGTTTCTGCTAGATTTTAAAATATGAGTATCTTTACATGTAAAGGGGGTTTCTGCTAGACAGTGTGTTCTTTCTTATACTCTGAGAGTGTGTCTTTTAATTGTTGTATTTAAAGCATTCATATTTAAAATAATTATTAATATAGTTGGATCAATATCTATCTTTAACTATATTCTATTTATTGTACTTGTCCACTTTTTTTATTCTATTCTATCCTTTCTTTCTACCTTCTTTGGCTTTAGTTTAACATTTCATATAATTCCATTTTCTCTCTTCTCTTAACACATGAACTATACTTCTTTATAAAAAAAATTTTAGTGGTAGCCCTATACTATTTAATATATATTTACAACTAATCTAAATCTTCTTTTAAATAGTATTATACTGCTTCATGCATAATGCATTTACCTCATAAAAACTGTTCCATCCTTTATAACACTGTATTTGTATCACTTATCATATAATCATCAAATACATTGTTGCTATTATTATCTCAAACTGTTTTATAATATATTAGTTGAGAATAAGAAAAATGAAAGATTTGATTATGCTTTGATGTTTCCTTTTCCCACAATTTTCCTCTTTTACATAGGTATGATTTTTTGACTGGTACCATTATCTTCTTAAAAATATTTTAACATTTTTTATAAGCTAGGTCTACTGATGAAATTGTTATTTATATTCCACTTACAAATAATAATTGTACTACACATAGAGTTCTATGTTGGTGTTTTTTATCTTTCAATACTTTAAATATTTCACTACACTCTCTTTTTTCTTGTCTGGTTTTGATAATACGTCTGTTGTCATTTGTATTTTTCTTCCTCTATAAATAAGGTGTTTTTCTGTTCAGGTTTTACTTAACATTTTCTCTTTATTTATTTATTTTCTGTTATTTAAATATGATAGGTCTAATGGGTAGAGTTTTTGTTCTGTTTTTGTTCTTGTATTTTTCCTAGTTGATATTCTGAGTTTCTTGGATCCACAGTCTGTTGCCTCATATTGTTTTTGAAAACTTTTGGTCTTTATTACTTCAAATGTTTCTTCATATCCTTTCTGTCTTTCTTTTCCTGGCAATTTAATTATACTTATGTTACTCTTTCAAAATTGTTTCCATAGTTCATGAATATTCTTGTCTTTTTTCTTCCTTTTTTCTCTTTGTATTTAAGTTTTGGATACTTCTAGATCATTGTATATATGATACATATTTGAAATTCCTATTGACTTATCTTCAACTCACTGATTCTTTTCTAGTCTATGTCTAGGGAATTGATAAGAGTAAAAAGGGTATTCTTTATTGTTGTTACTTCATTTTTAATTTTTAACACTTTTTTCTTTCTTTCTTCAAGGCAGTATATGTTTGTTAACTTTACCTGAAATGTTGTCTCCTTTTAACACTGGTCCCTGTAACAAATTATTTATAGGTGTTATAGATTCTCTGTTGGATAATTTTGAAATCTGTGTAATAACTGAATCCATTTGTGATGCTTTCCTTGTTTACTGACACTGTTTTGTCTTACCTCTTAAAATGTCTTGTAATTTTCCTGAAGGTCAAATAAACTCTAGGACTGAGATAAATATGCCTATCTTGTTTATTTATTGATTGATTTCTCTTTTTTATTAAATTTATTGGAGTGATACTTGTTAACAATATGGTGAGTTCACTACCTCCAATCGAATCCCTGTCACCATTTATCTCCCTTATACCCTCCATCACCCCCCCATCCCTCGCAATCACCACACTGTGTCCATGAGTTTTTTTTTCTCTCTCTCTTTTTTGTCTTCCTCAATCCCTCCAGAGGTTTTAAGTCTATCTGTCTAGGATTTGGGTTACTGGCTAGGAGAAGTGTTTTGTGTTTGATATACTTTGATGTACCTAAACATGTCTGAGGTGTCATTTCCCTTTAGTATTCCCATTTGGTCTCCCCTGTTGTTTCTATCACCCTAAGAACTACTTCCAAAATAGACCCTGCATCTTGTGGATCTTCAACCTGTATTTTTTTAAGATTTTATTTATTTATTTAGAGAGAAGCGAAGGGGGAGAAAGAGAGGGAGAGAAAAATCAATATGTGGTGCCTCTCATGTGAACCCCACTGGGGAACCGGCCTGCAACCCAGGCATGTGCCCTGACTGGGAATCAAACTGGTGACACCTTGGTTCACTTCCTGCACTCAATCCACTGAACTACATCAACCAGGGCTTCCACCTGTAATTTATTGTTTTTGTATTGGAGTCATAGGCTTAGGGTCCCATCTCTGCCAGCATAACCTCAACTTAACTAATTATATCTGCAAAGATCCTATTTTCAAATATGTCCACATTCAGAAGTACTAGAGGTTAGATGCTTAACATACATATTTTGAGAAGATACAACTGAACACAAAACACTAAAAATATAAGCTAATATTAATAAGAAATTTCAGATTACATAATTTTAAATGTACATTTTATTTTTGCTTTCCTCAAAATATCTTTTCTATAATGAATCTTTCTCTGACATTTGTTTTCACTATTATTAAGAAATGACTCACTTGAATTGTGTAACAGTTCAGTTCTTAAGTAATTAAAATGTTTTAATATTACATCAGTAATATTTAAAGACAAAAGAAAAGTAATGTAGCATGATTATAAGCAATGTTTTAATATAATTCAATCATAAAAATTCAGTTGATATACATAATTTTCAGACTATTTCTATTGGGCAATTTATGAGAGGTCTATTTGGATTAATTATAATGCAGTACAATTCTTAGGAAAAGATTTAAAGGAACTCAGTTAAATCATTATTAAACCACAACAATTAAACCACAACAATTATTTTAACATATCTGCATATATATATGACTTCTTAGATGAAGGAAATGTGGTTATGAAAAGGACTTGCCATTTTTCTCTAATCATCAGAATTATTTGAAAATTTATGAATTTATATCTCCACTATGTTATGAATTTTAGTTTTACAGAATTATATTAATCATAATTAATAATTTGATACATTAATTGTGTTTACTCTATAGATATATTTTGTAATTATATGTGATTTGCAATAGTTTGTAAAATAGTAAATATCCATGAACTTTCAAAGAGAACTTATCACCAAACAGAAGAGTTAGAATATTGTCAATAAGTTACAAATTCTTCTATTTTCCTGCCATTCCAAATTGGGTCTTTTTTTAATCATTGTATATACTATATATATTATACATATAAATTCTATATGCTTATATACATATTTGTATTCTATACAAATGTATACACTTATGTAGAGATATACTTCATATATATTTTTGTTTGTGAAATATTTGTGATTAATTTTCAATTTTAAAATTTGTATTAAAAAGGAAATATGCTCTATGTAAACTTCTGTTACAGTTTCCATTTACTCAATATTATGTTGGTAGATTTATTTGCACTGTTGTTTCCGGAGCTTTAATTTGTTCATTTTAACTGATGATTGATATTCAGTGATATGGATGAATAGTCACATATGATTATATTTTCTTCTGTGGATATATACAATTCATTTACCTATTATTTTCCTGATGAACATTGGATTCTGCCTGAGTTAATATTTTACCTTTACCAGTAGTACTACTCAGAACATTCTTCCCCACAACCCTTGGTATACAATTGAAAAATTTTAGTTTGAGTACATGTCTAGGAGTGAAAAATCATGGTCATATATCTGAATATACACATTGAAAAACTTTTTACTAAAGTTTTTGTATCAATTTTCACACCCACCAGCAATAGATAAGAAATCAGGCTAATATTACATACTCCACAATATTAAACATTTTAGAGTCTTAAATTTTACCACTGGATATAAAATGCCATTTCATTGTCATCTGAATTTTGATTTTCCTTATTACTAGTGAGCTTAAATATGTCTTAATATATGTCTTAAATATGTCTTAATATTGGCTATATATTTTCTTCTTCTATTAAAAACTTCTCATTTATTTTGCACATTTAAATTCTTGCTCCTTATTGTTTTGAAAATTTCTAATATCCACTGTTTTTAGCAAGTATTGTGGTTGTCTTCTATCACTTGGTAACTTGTCTTTTCCCTTAAAAAAACTGATTTAGAGAGAGAAGGAGGGAGGGGGAGAGAGAGAGAGATCTGTTGTTCCACTTATTTATGCATTCATTGTTTGATTCTTGTATGTGCCCTAAGAGTGGATGCAGCCTTCTACCTTGGTCTTCCAGGATAATGCTCTAACCATGCCGGGGCTTCTATTTCAATTTTTGATGAACATAAATTCTTCATATAAATGTGGCCAAAATAATTCATTTTTTATAGTTGGTGCTACATAATTAATGTTAATCAAAGGTCAGAAAGATTTAAATCTATCTTTCCTATTAAAAGTTTTCCACTGTTTTTTTATATTTAAGTCAATATAAATTTTGAATTAATTTATTTCAACTTCATGAAGTAAAAATCCTATTTTATTTTATTTTATTTTCATTCTGGAAATAGATCTAGTTTTCAGATATATTTATTGAATAATCTCCATTTTCCTTATTAATTTTCCATATCTTAACATACAAATTCTAAATGTGTTTGAGTACCTTTCAAGGTAACCTGTTCTTGAAATTAATTTGTTTATCACTGCATCAAGTCTATTTTCCATTCAATGATTTCATACTGTGCTTTAATATCCAAAAATGGAATTTTGCCTTCTTATTCTTCTGTAAAAGAAACTTGTTGATTCTTAGTGATCTACTTTTTTAATATATAAAATTATGTATTGACTTTTATTGAAATTGCTTTAAATTTATGCATCAGTTTGAAGAATATCAACAACTTCAACAAATATTTTTCTTTCACATTTAGGTTATTTGCATTTATTTAATATTTTAATGGTATTCAATAAAGTAGTGCCAATTTAACCATATAAATGTATGCACATTTCTTGATATTTGGCACATGGTACTATTACAAATGGTTTTCTCTTTTAAAATATGTCCTAATTTGTTTATAATAATTGTATAAAAATAAATAGGTATTAAATATGAAAAGGTATTTCAATTTTTAAAAATAATTTAACAAAGATATACATAAAAATAAAATACTCAGAAAAAAGTTAATTTTCTAGAGCTGGATCAGGTGTGGAATTATTTTGCCCCATTAAATTTATTATTATTTTTAATTAATGTTTACTTTTAAGAAATCTTTTTTTTCTGTTGGAACTTTAAGTTCTTCCTTTTATTTTAGTCTTCCACATTTATTGATATTATGTATCAGGCACACACATACATACATATTATGCATTATGTATTAGACATTAAGGCTATGTAAACACATAAAACACAAAGAATACCTACATTTAAATAATTTAAGGGAGGGGGAAAAATGAAACACACAGATGCACACACACAATGGCTGGGGTAACTTACAACTTTTGAAGAATATCTTTGCCCTTTAATGATGTATAGTTTTTTTAAAGTGTGTTTTTATTTCTAACAGTTTATAAATTAATGATTTTGACTATGTTATTCTGAGCACAAAGTTTCATGATTATTATATTATTTTATTGGATTTCCCGTCCTGACAGTGCTAAATGCTATGGATATTTTTTTGTAATGATTCATCAGAAGACTTTTTTCACGTTATGTTAACATCTCCAATTCTTTAAAATATTTTAGTTACCAATGTGTAGGTTTCCAAAAATCATTTTTTAAACCTTTCAATTTCATTTTAACTTATATCTCATATAGACTTATGGTTATGGTTTTGTTAGCTTCTGCTCCTCCCCCAAATATGAGTTTTTATTTTAACAAAGTTCATTTGAACTTATTATCATAATTGGCAGTCTGAACTTATGGTGCCTTCATATTTTTTCTGTATATATGCTTTAATTTTTGCTTCATTTATCAACTTTTATGTCTTAAACCTTTCTTTTGTTAATTTAGAATCTCCATCCCATTTTTTCTTTTATTACTAATTCAGTTTTAACCTTTAAAATGTTTTAAATTTTATTTTATTTTCTTTAATTTCAAAATATGTTTTTAGTTTTTATTTCTGAGTCTTATAATTAAATACTTTCAGTTAACAATTTTTCCTATATCAGGTTTCTTTTAGAGCAATTTATCCAATTATCATATATCTTACTTTTAAAACAACACTAGGACTTTTAATTTTTCCTACATTCTTATTATTCATTTAACTTTTTTATTCTTTATACTGCAGGGGTCTACTTGGGGTTGCCCTCCTAGGCCCTCTATCTAGCTAAACATTAGTTTAAGTCTTTAAAGCTAAAGCCTTAAAATAAACTGCAAGTTCTCTGTGACAAGAATAATCACAGCAATTCTCAACATATTATAAAAATGAAAACAACCAAAAATCTTTAACTACAGAATATTGGTTAACAAAGTTATTTACATTTATACAAATAATAGAATGTCACCTTTTAAATGATGTATATCTTTATGTTTTATCTCGCAAACCCATAATTGTATTAAATTTATGTGTGTAATGCCTTTGGTAAATAATTTTCCAAGTAAACAAGAAGTTTAGGCAGGTTAAATGAAAAATATTAATATTTATCACATCATAGTAATAAGAAGGTAATTGAAATATTTATTATTAATACTTGATGCAGACCCCAGCTCATGGGGTCTTCCACATTGTGGATGAAAGTTTACAGGGACTACTGATTCCTGTGGTGGAAAAGGGACGTCATGGCTTCTTTCTCAAAAGGAGAAAAAGCCTGACACTTGCCTTGAGTGACTTTTATTGCTTTTCTGGGCACATTACATGATAGTTGTCATTTACTATGCACAGGATCCTTTAGGTGGTTACCTTTTACAGAAAACAAAGGAGAGGATGCCACTAATCACATCACAGAAGAAAGATATTTGCAAATGAAAAGGGAAAAGTGGTTTTACTTCCAAGGATGAGTGTAACCAGTTCACTCATCCTATGTTCTTCCTCCTCCTGAATTAGGAAGTTAATTTAAAGATATACAGTAAATGTTTACTACCTCAACTCAGGGCGAGGGAGTTTTAGCAAAAGCAAGTCTTATAACAGTTTAAGTACAATGCAGGCTTGATTCCCCACAGGAGAACCTATCCATGGGCATGGGTCCTGTGCATCTCCGAGTGGGAGCTGGGCTCACGTCACACAGAACAGTCTCTCATAGATACTCTGTATTTTAATGTTTTTATTTTACTTTTTTTCAATTTATTTTTATTAAAAATTGAGGTAACATTGGTTAATAAAATTATATAGGTTTCATGTATACAATTCTACAGTAGATTATCCGTATCATATGTTGTGTGTTTACCACTATGAGGCAGGTCTACTTCCATCATCATTTTCCCAATCTAATTCTTTTACTTTTTGAAAGATAAATATTAATGCCTCGCTAAATGAGTGTGATAAATATGCAAAATTTTACTAAAATATTTTGTTTAAAGAGAATGGTTTCATTCTATAGTGCATGTACTTTGTGATCTCTTTTGGCGACATTTATGTTATCAAGTTGTCTATCAGCCAAAGTATGTTTTTAATTGTTATTCTATGACAATCGTCCCAATTTTTCCCTTTTGCCCTCTTCCACCCAGCCCACCCTCCTCTCTGCTCCCACAGTCACTCCACACACAGTTGTCCATGTCCCTGTGTCATTCATGTATGTTCTTTGACTAGTCCTTTCCCTGTGTTTCCACCATTATCCCCCTCCCTTCTCCCCTCTGGCCACTGTCAGTCTGTTCCATGTTTCTATGTCTCTGTTTCTATTTTGCTCATTGGTTTGTTTTGTTCATTAGATTCCTCTTATAAGTAAGATCATATGGAAGTTATCTTTCATGGATTGGCTTATTTCATTTAGCAGTATATTCTCCAGTTTCATCTATGCTGTTGTGAAAGGTAGGAGTTCCTTCTATCATCCTGCTGTGTAGTATTCAATTGTGTAAATGTACCCCAGTTTTTTTGATCCACTCATTTACTGATGGGCACTTAGGCTGTATCCAGCACTTGACTAGTGTAAATAGAGCAGCTATGAACATAGGGGTAGATAAATTCATTTGAATTGGTGTAGTATTTCTGGATTCTTAGGGTATATTCCCAGCAGTGGAATCGCTGGGTCGAAAGGCAGTTCCATCTTTAGTTTTTTGAGGAAATTCCATACTGTTTTCCACAGTGGCTGCACCAGTCTGCATTCCCACCAACAATGAACTAGGGTTTCCTTCTCTCCACATCCTCACCAGCACTTGGTGTTTGTTGATTTGTTAATGATAGCCATTCTAACAGGTGTGAGGGGATATCTCATTGTGGTTTTAATTTGCATGTCTCTGGTGGCTAGTAATTTTGAGCATCTTTTCATATGTCTGTGGGCTGTATGTATGTCCTTCTTATAGAAGTGTCTATTCACGTCCTTTTCCCATTTTTTAATTGGATTGCTTGTCTTCCTGGTGTGGAGTGGTATGACTTTTTCATATATTTTGGAGATTAAACCCTTGTCCTATATGTTATTTCAATGGATCAATGAATCCAGGAACTGGTTCTTTGAAAATAAACAAAATTGACAAACTTTTAACCTGAGTCATTAAGAAAAAAAGAGAGAAGCCAAATAAATAAAATCAGAGATGAAAGAGAAGTAATAGCTGACACCACAGAAATACAAAGGATTGTAAAAAATTACCATGAACAATTATATGCCAAGAAATTGGATAACTTGGGCAAAATGGATCCATTTCTAGAAACATAGAATTTTCTGAAAATGAATCAAGAAGCAGAAAGCCTGAATAGACTAATAACAACTAGAGAAATCGAAGCAGTAATCAAAAAACTCCTGGCACACAAAATCATGGACCAGATAGCTTCACAGATGCATTTCACTAAATATTCAAAGAATGTATTTTAATATTTTTAAAACATAATATAATTATTTTATAATACAAACAAATAAATAAGTAAAAAATAAACTCAAGTGATACATAGAATATTTTATAATTGGAGTGTGGTCATTTAATTACTTTGTATTTATTTCTCAATTTCATGTTCTCCTATATGTATTTGAAAATAATTGTTTTAGCTCCATGTTCATTTAAATGTTTTCACTATTTTATTTCTTCCAAATTGTGGTAGAAAGAATAATGTTGCTCACCCCCCCAGATACATCCACATCCCTATTCCTAGAACTTGTAAATGTATTAGGTTATATGGCAAAGGGAAATAAAGGTTGCAAATTAATGTTACTAATCAACTGATCTTGAGATGAGAGATTATCCTGCCCTATCCAAACAGGTTAAATGAATCAAGGGTCCTCATAAGTGAAAGAGATCATTAGAGAGGGGGAACCAAAGAAATAGCAACATGAAGGAAACGTAGTGTGAGGGTATGGGTTTTGAAGATGGAACAATGGAACAATGAACTAAGAAATGCAGGCAGCCTCCAGAAAGCTGGCAAAGAGGAGAAAGCCAATTCTATCTTTGGACCCCCAGAAGGAATACAGTTCTGGCTCTCATTGAAGACTGATATCCAGGAAAATAAGTTCATAAATTTGTGTTGTTTGTAGACACTAGATATGTGGTAATTTGTTTCATAAGCCCCATTAAAACTAATACATAAAATTAGAAAATATTATTTTACTGTACATCAAAATAAATCAGTTTTAAACCACTAAAACAACCTTCCAATATATAACTTATATTTTTTCTACATGTTTATTATGATTCAACCTAGTTCACTAGAATACATCTTATAATATCTTTTCACACTAATGATGATGACATTGATGATGTAATTGCTTTTCCTCAAGTATCTTGCCTATGTTGGACATATAGTAAGTATATTAAACATTTATATTAAACATATTTAATTTATGGTTCTAAAAGTAGATATTCTCCCAGCAAGAAAACATGCTTAGAGATTATTAGTGATGTATAATATTTAGAGTGATTTATACTATTTATGATGCCATATATTTATGGTTTAAGAAAATAGCAGAGTCAAGACTCAGAGCCAAAACGGTTATCAGCATCCAAGCCAGCTACTCTAAGTTTCTACTTTGCATATTGCTCTCCTGACTTCAAGATTGTGGCTTCTCAAATCATAAACTGCAAGGGTTATTCTAGCTAATGCTACAATTCAAATTTACAGTGTCTGTGGGATGTCTTCTAACTCACCCTGCTTAACTGAAAAGGATCTTCATTCCTTTTGCCTGTTTTCCCAGCTACGTTATAATGATATTTATTCCTGAACTTCTTAAAGGATCCATTCTTTCCTTATACAAAAGGATTAAAAATCTATAACTTACAATGTACTCTGGTGGCTTGCATTTTGTGTTTTGTACCATAGTCTATTCTTGAAATCACATCCTAGGAGGCAGTGTTTAATGACTCAACTTATCCAACTCTGGCATTTTTTTTCTTGGAAATTAGAATGAGGAATTCAGGTATGAAACATAGTGTTTCTGGTGTGCATTTTTTATGAGGTGCTATGTTAACTTTGCTTATTTTGGTCATTGTATAGTCTCCTTATTTTCTTATACATTTTGCTACACTTCTGTTCAGGGCCCTAGCTTCAATTTCCTTAATATAAATTTTTCTTGACTCTGATAGTATTATCAGATTTTGTTTAAAATTTTTATCTTCTGTTTTCTTTTATATCTTAAAAGGAGGAAGTAAAAGAGCTAATCATCAAAATAATTTATATTTTTGAATGTTTCAATTTTTCTATATAATATCCAAATCTTACCTCTTAAAGAGTCCATTATGAAAAATAATGAATTAATAATGCAAAATAGACACTCCATTTTTTTCCTAAAACCTAGTTTTATTTTAAATGGGTATTCCTTTTTAAAAATCAGTTTTGTGTGTTTTGTGAAAACTTAATTATAAGTCTATTTACTTCACACACTTGTAAAATTCATAAATATAAAACCAAACGTTAAAAACAATTCATTATATGCATGGTGATTTCAATGACCTCTCATAACTTGGAAGTTATAGCAGAAAACTGCTCAATTTATCATCTTTCCACAGATATACTGGATTAATTAATATGGGAAATTCATTAATATAAAATTTAATATATTTTAACAAAATTTAGTATGTTGAAAAGGCAAATACTACATAAAATAAAATAATTTCAGAAATATTTTGAATATTGAATAACTATGGAATAAATTTGTGAAGTCAAAATACATCATCACTTTCCAAATATCAGACTAATATTGTGGAGAAAAAAAATACTATTAAGTAATAAATAGAATAGAGAAATTAACTCTTCACTTAACAACTGAAGTAAATTTTCCAAATGTACTGTGCATTAAAATCAATGTGAAAAACACTCTGCTGAGCTAAATAATGAATTTTAAATGTTTGTTTATCCCATCTCATTTTACAGTTTTATAATCAACCACAAGTTCCTTAAAAAGTTTATACCAAAATAGCAAAAACTAACTGCAGTGTTACAACTTTTATTTTTATCAATGTGAAATGTATGCTTTTTTTATTTCTAAAAGAATTAAATTTCTTTATTTAGAAATGTATTACATTTAAAACTTTGTCTCTAATTGTGCCCTTCATCTTTATTCAAATCAACATTTTTTATCCAACAATAAAATAAATATGCACAAATAGAACTTGTACAAAATATATGCAGTGTAACTAAATATAAGACTTGTCAAAAATAACCAATGTCACCCCAATAAATTAAATTTAAAAATAGCACATATTGTTTCAAGTTCTATTCTATTCAATTAGTTCTCACCTCTAGTGCTTATAACACCCAAATAAATCTAATTTATCTGGATGTAAAAATTCCCTCTGCATTTTTTTTCCTGATTAATCTTTCACTACTCCCTAGCAAGCACCATGGGAGCTAATTCTATTGGAATATTCACCATTCCCTAACCATATTATGGCTCTTAAGTCTTCAGACTTTTTCAAAAATTTCTCTCAACTGAAACATTTATCTTAACATCTGAAAATTATTTTCAACATCCATATTAAAAATGGCTTCTTTGTCACCTTGTAATTTACTCTCTGTGAACCATAGTTATTAACCACAAATGGAATTGAAACTGAATTGTGCATCTCTTATTTACTGTGGGATATTTTCAGTTAGAAAAATGTGAAAGTGTCTTCACATTCATAGGAAAGAATTTAGTGTTTACAGATCTGTAATGAAAGTATTTGAGCACTTCACTTGGATGAATAACTTCTCCAGCTATTTAACTGATAGGCCAACACACAATGAAATGGAAGCCATGTTCTCCACAATGTTTTCTAAGGGTGCATATTTTGTTTAATTGTAAAGCTACTAAAAATGACTTTATAGGAAAGTAAGTGGATAGTCTAAGTGTGAAAATTTACTTAGAGTTACAAGCTTACAGAACTAGACATGTAAAATAATATCAAGTCCTTAATATCAGAAAGTCCTAGACTATAATTAAATCTCTATTATTTATTGTTTAACTTAAGCTTGGATTTTTATGCTTATTTTTTAAATTCAGTTATTCATTTGACAGTTATTTGAGTATCTACTATGTACTGAGCACTCTGTTTGGAGCTTGTTATAAGGTTTAAGTGGTGACCAAAAAAACCCAGAATTATTTTCTGGAGGCCTGGCACTTTGTGTTATAAGTGAGTATTCTAGGCACCCCTCTGTATAAATGTACCAGCTGGTGTTGTTGTGAGAGGCTCAATTCTGCTTTAGTGAATTTTTCTGAAGCTGCTTTCAATTTGTCCATTTCATGATGGATAACTTACAGGTGCACCTGCCCACACTGGGCTGAGTGAACAGCAATTTTTGACCAAAAATGGCATGACCCCCATTCCCCACCCTCCCTATTTACCAGATCTTGCTTTAGAAACTTTGTGTGTTTAGAAACTTTTCTGGATGAAAAAGTCCTTAAAAGGAAACATTTTATTGGTGTGGAACAAGTGAAACAAAACCTGAAGTAGCCCTAAAAGGCATCAAAATCGACAAGTTCAAAAACTGCTTTGAGCAGCAGAATAAAAGTCTTGAGAGCAGTATTGCATGAAATGGAGAGTACTTTGAAGGTGCCTGAAGTTTTGACATGTAAGAATAAATACACACTCTTTATGAATGAATTCCAAGTTTTTTTGGGTTCCCCCTCACTTTTAAAAATAAACATTGAAGAAAACATTACCCTTTGTGACAGTAAAGATGGATCTGGAGAACATTAGGCTAAGTGAGATAAGCCAGTCAGTGAAAGACAAATACCATATGATTTCATTCATATGTGGACTCTGATAAACAAACTAA
The DNA here is from genome assembly GCA_004024845.1 of Tonatia bakeri. Lineage (NCBI taxonomy): Eukaryota > Metazoa > Chordata > Mammalia > Chiroptera > Phyllostomidae > Tonatia > Tonatia bakeri. Next base: position 98,094 of record PVIA01002906.1, on the reverse strand, counting down.
ACTAACAAGTAGAATAGAGACAAACTCATAGATAGAGAGCAGAGTAACAGCTATGGGAGGGGTGGGATTAGGTGGTGAAGGAATGGGGCAAAAAGGAAACAGGATGCATGGACGTGGACAACAGTGTGGTGATCGAGTTGTGGGGGAGAGGGCAGAAGGGGATAGATGGTAGAAAAATTACAATAAAAACAGAAAAATTACAATAAAAATAAAAAAGATCTAAACCTTGTCTTCATGGAGCTACATTCTACTGGTGCAAATAAATATGCAATGAACATATTAAATAGGTCAATTTTACAAAATATAAGAGGAAGATAAGTGCTGTGGAAAAAGAGCATGTCAAATAATTTGAAAATGTGGTGGTGCAATAACAGGTTGTGATATTAAAATAATGATTGAGAATCTTTTCATTGTTGAAGTGACAGAGCTGTGGTTTTTTCTCAGTGTTCCAGGTCAGAAGATGGGAGAGCATGGGGTTGGGTGAGGGTCTAGTGTAAAAATGCTGAGGCAAAGTGAATGTTTGGAACACTCCAGAAAGGGGAAGGAGACAGTGAAGCTGACCAGAAACAAACAGAGAAGCAGTTAGAGAAGGAGGAAATGCAAGTAGAAGGAAAAGAGGGCTGGATTATGCTACACCTCAAAGAGTGGGATTTTCGAGTTTTGCTTTAGACAGGTTGTGTTGAATATTTAAATTTTATTACTTTTGGAAATATTTGAACTTACAAGCAGCAGATTGTTTTAAATTTTGAATGTATAACTACATGTGAGTACATTTGCAAACTTGTACAGTTCAATATATTTTGCTAAATGCTCTCTTTTGCATATAAAAATAGAAAGTCTAGGACAGTTAAAAAGACATTATATCATATATTAAGTATAATTTTGGTAATGACAATAATGACAATCTTAACTTGTTTAATATACAAAAATGATTTCTCTGCTCTTTCAACTAGCTATACCAACTAGAATCTAATGCTGATTATCAAATTTACATATTTGTAATATAGCTGTTATTATTTGTCTTACCAAAAATGTTACTTCTTTAATATATTCCCAAAGCTATCAACACAATTACTAATTAGACTGTGAAAGGCTTCTTTTATGCACAGAAAGACAAAAGAGAATTTCTTGAAGATATATTCCATTTTGTTATTTTATAATTCACATATTTTCAATTAAAAAGATTAGAGTTAAATGGGTATTCCAATTATGGAAATTTTATACTGCAATAAAGATTTGTATTAAGGATAAAAATGTATTACCAAAGTGATATTTCAATAAATAGAAAAGAGGATAATAGGTTATTTCATTATGGTGTATGAAAAAGCTATAATTCCAGTGAAAGAGAAGTATGTTAACCCTTAACTACAATTTAAAATATGGACATATTTGTATATTTTTAAGGTCAAAATCTTGATTCCACCATAAAGTTATCCTGTATTTTTGTAATAATTAAAATACTACTTTCAGAGTTATTTCTCTTTCTCTTCAAGAATTTTCCCATGACTCCATTCAGTTTTATATACGATGTTCCTGACATTCTTTTGGTTTTCAAATGACATTATCTTAACAGTTTAAAATTAGCTTATGCCAGTCTGTTAACAGGATGCTTCAGAGATATCACTGGAACCAGAGATGTCCTAGGGAAGAACTAAATGTTCTTAGTTTCTGCATATTGCTGCAATTTCATTACTTCCAGCACAGATATTAGTCAAAGACGAAATGTCAACCTTTTGTCATCAATCCACATACTATCAACTTTAAGCACTGAAAGTAGTATGTTGATAAATCACTAACGCCAAAATAGATTCAGGTGAGGTTTGGTACATTTGGTAATTGTAAAAAATAAGAGAAAAGAAGGTTTCACTTTTTTGGGGTTTTATGATAATTTTAGGTAAAGTCTATTTAAAGACACAAAGAGCTGATCAAGTACCTTAATTACTGTTTTGATTCTAAATTTATGACTTTAAGACTCAATTTTGTATCCTAGTTTTCAAGGCTATACAAGCCACAAGTCCTGAACTACTCATTCATTTATGTCTTCATTCATTAAAAAAAATTAAATGTACTGATTTTCAGACACACGAAACATTACAACTGTTTACGAGTATCTAATAGTCAACTATAAAGGAAACAATTTTACTAACCAATAATTTAAAAATACTGAACAAAATATCATAGTAGTAAGATTAAAAAAGCAATTTGGAAGTACAGAAAAGAGTTTTAATTCTACATTTACACTGAGAATGAGCGTCATAACAGCATCTTAGTAACATTAACAATTGCAGCATCAGTTGATTATCTAACGTCTAAATGTTATTAGACGGTTATATTTGTTTCTAGCACTACCAGCAGTTAGTCTTACCAAATGCATAATATGCTGAGGTCCTCTAGTTAAGCAACAAAAGTGACAATATTAGCAAAATACTGATTGACAAAAAACACCTATCCATTATTGGTACCTATGTCTCGCCTACTTATAGGCTAATAAGTACAAGGCTCAGGTTAGGTTGCCAGAAACTCACACTGATACAAAATTTATCTGCAGTCATCTATTTAAAGATTCCCCATCCCACAGGTGGAATGTGGTAGCAAAGTAGGGCTTCAGGAAGAGGAGAAAGCCAAAATACCATGGAGGTTAACTTGGACTCAGTAATGCAGGGAAGCAAGCTGCTATGAGTTCTGACGAACATAGTGGTCGCACTTCAGAGCGGCTCCTTTCGGGGCATGAAGGGGACAGTACATTCTTTCTCACACTGTGTTCAGTAAGAGCTGAGGTAAAGTGGTGAAGAGGAATTATTGTCCATGGATTTGCACTCTCGGTGCCTATAGGTAAAACAGGTTCCAATACGCTAATGAAGTGTACAGACAAGTTTCTGATGATCGAAGGGTATACGGAGGAGTACAGACAGTATCTGCAAATTCTCCAAATTTTGATGTTTTGGAAGTACTTTTTTTTAGCTTTCTTTAGAGATACTTTTGTTGATATTTTGTTACGATTACTATCATAAGCAATTGTAAAGTAATTAAGGATTATATTTTTAGTAAGCATGTTTATATAATGACTATCAAGTAATAATATTAATAAGTATTACACAATCTCAAAAATCAGAGAAGTACAACTTCCAATCCATAGAAAAACCATGTATTAGTCAAGTAAATACCCTTCTTTATTCCTTTGTATTAAATGATAAATTCACAATATATATGTAATCCTAAAACATGTCTAAGTGTTTGCAGAAAGTAATTTTAAGCCTGTGATTAACCTTTTTTAATTTAAAATGGAGGCATAGCTAGATATGCTTTGCTTCGTCACACAACCAAAAGAAACATAACAACAAATTTATAAACAAAAACCACTAGAACTGCCAGAAAATCAAACTGTATAGAAGTCCAACAACCAAGGAGTTAAAGAAGAAACATTCATTCAGACTGGTAGAAGGAGCAGAGATGGCAGCCAGGGTGGAGTGGATGCATGGCAAGGTGACAGACCAGGCAGGCTAGATGGTGGCCAACAGATTAGGTGGTCCCACATTCATGTGCAGATAATCCTGGAGGAACAACAGGGGAGAGAGAAAGACCTCACAACCCAGGGTTCCAGCATGGGAAAGTAAAGCCTTAAAACCTCTGGCTGTAAAAACTTGTGAGGGTTGTGGTGGCATGGAAACTCCCAGCCTCACAGGAGAGGTTGTTGGAGAGAACCATGGGGTACTAGAACATATACAAACCCACCCAACTGGGTATCAGCACCAGAAGGACCCAATGTGCTTGTGGGTAGCGGGGAAAGTGAATTGGCAGGGCAAGCGCCTACCAAATGGCATTGTGCCCTATCTGTCCTCTCCCCCACAAACACCATCACAACATGGCAAAGTGGCTTGCCCCACCCTGGTGAATAGCTAAGGCTATGCCCCTTACAATGTAACAGACGTGCCATGTGCAAGACAAAGAAATGTGGCCCAAATAAAAGAACATATCAAACTCCAAAAATAGGACTAAGTGATGAAGAAATAGCCAACCTATCAGATAAAGAGTTCAAAACACTGGAGATCAGTATGTTCACAGAAATTATTGAGTATGGATGCAAAATAGAGGAAGAAGTTAAGGCTCTGAAAAGTGAAATAAAGAAAAATATACAGGGAACTAAGTGAAGGGAAGGAAACTGGGACTCAAATCAATGTTTTGGAATAGAAGGAAGAAATAAATATTCAATTAGAACAGAATGAAGAAACAAGAATTCAAAAAAATGAAGAGAGGCTTAGGAACCTCTGGGATAGCTTTAAACGTTCCAACATTCTTATCATAGGGGTGCCAGGAGAATAACAAGAGCAAGAAATTGAAAACTCATTTGAAACAATAATGAAGGAAAACTTCCCCGATCTGGCAAAAGAAATAGATTTCCAGGAAGTACAGGAAGCTCAGAGAGTTCCAAAGAAATTGGACTCAAGGAGGCACACAGGAAGACCCATCATAATTAAATTACCCAAGATTAAAGATAAATAGGGAATCATAAAAGCAGCAAGAGGAAAGGAGACAGATACCTACAAAGGAGTTCTCTTAAGACTATCAGCTCATTTCTCAAAAGAAACCTTACAGGTAAGAAGGCTGGAAAGAAGTATTTAAAGTCATGAAAGGCAAGGACCTACATCCAAGATTACTCTGTCCAGCAGAGCTTTCATTTAGAATCAAAGGGTAGATAAAGTGCTTCTCAGATAAGGTCAAGTTAAAGGAGTTCATCATCACCAAGCCATTATTATATGAAATGTTAAAAGGAGCTTATCTAGGAAAAAGAAGATGAAAACTATGAACAGTAAAATGACAACAAACTCATAACTATCAACAACTGAACTTAAAAACCAAAACCAAACCAAAACAAACTAAGCAAACAACTAGAATAGGAAGAAATAACAGAAATAGAGATTGCATGGAAGGTTATCAGTGGGGAAGGAGAGGGAGGAGAATGGGGGAAAGCTACAGGAAATAAGAAGCATAAATTATAGGTACAAAATAGACAAGAGGAGGTTAAGAACAGCATAGGAAATGGAGAAGCCAAGGAACTAATATGTATGACCATGGACATTAACTAAGGGGATGAAATGCTGGTGGGAGGGGGAGTGGGGAGTGAGATAGATGGGAGAAAATAAATGGGTCAACTATAATAGCTTAATCAATAAATAAACATAAAATATTTTCTTTTCATAAAAATACGTATTAAATATGAAAACGTTACAAATCATATTATATTCAATATTGAAATTTAAACTCTTTTGCCTAAATTTGAAAACTATTGAAAAATATTTAATCTTATTGATTTTATCCCATCATTCATACTGAAATTCCTAGCAAATAAAATAAGCAATAAAAAGCATCATAATGGTTCATTTTGAAAAAATAAAACTATCCATTCATTGTTCAATGTCATGAAAATAAACATAGGAAAGCCTAAATATCAAAAATTATCAAAATTATGAAGCAAGTTTAGCCAGGTCACAAGAGACAAAGTCAGTTGCATTTATATATTCCAACATCAAAGTATTGAAGATTAAAAACTGTATATTTACAAGAACATAAAAAAATAAAAAAGTTAAAGTGTAAGAACTCTATGCTCAAAATTCAAAAATTGTTCAGAAATTTTAAAAAAAGCATTTTAAAATTGAGAGATGTATAATGTATCTGTATGAAAGATTCAAATTTATGAAATCAAATTTCTTAATTCAAGGAAACTTTAATCAACACACTTGGTTTGTTAAGAAAATTAAAAACACATTTAAACTGTGCATTAACCCAATAAATTTGACAATACTAAATAATAAGATGATTCTACATGAATATGCCTTTTGTAACTCAGTATCATTACCTATTATTTTTACTTTTGAATGTACACTTGGAGTTCTTATTTCTCACAAATGTTTTTCAGTTTTTAAATTTTATTTTTCCAAAGGTATAACTGTTGATAAATGACAAGTTGAAATGCACAGTATCAAATTTCTAGTTTTTGATTGTACAAGTGTAAAATTCCATCACTGGATTTTCAATTTGTGTTTTAAAAAAGTTATAATTAATCTGAATCTCCAGTATTTTCAGTTTTCTACATGGATATAGAAAATTAACAGAACAGCCCTGACTGGTGTAGCTCAGTGGGTTGGGTGCTGCTCTGCAAACTGAAAAGTTGTTGGTTTGATTTCTGGTCAGGAAACATGCCTGAACTGCAGGCCAGGTCCATGGTTGGGACATGCAAGAGGCAACCCATTGATGTTTCTCTGTCACATTGGTATTTCTCTCCCTCTCTTCCTTATCCTCTCTGTAAAAATAAATAAAAATAAAATATTAAAAAGAAAGAAAATTAACAGAATTAAAATAATATAGATTATTCTTTAGTATATATAATATTGGAGATAAACAAATTTAAAAAAACAAAACCTTTTTCTATTACCAAGCAGCATTCTCCTCTTTTTAGAATCCATCTTTTTACATCTTCTAAGGAAAGACATTAATTGTATCCAATCATAATTCAATCACTGTATTTCTAGTAGTGAAGAGTAAATATCTGTGTTTCTCTTGATTAGACTCATTGCTTTCTCTATGTTCAGAGTGTTTCTTTGCTATTGCTTTCCATTGCATTTCAGAGTGAACTCAATTCATTTGCCATTCTAAAATCAGGATTATACTCTAAATGCAGTATCTCTGGGCAGAATGCCGTCTCATTTACATCAAACCTACTTGCATTTTAATTCATGGAGTACAAAGAGGACTTGCTAAAGAAGCTGTCATCTAGTTTAGTAGCCCTCAGATCAAACACACATTTTTACTATATGTCATATGTGAGAATATAACCTATTATTTCACAATTTTATCTGCTTTATTGAATTATAATTAACTTATAATTATAATCACAGTTTGATATGTTTGACTTAATTATTCACCCATTAAACCATCATCACAATGAAGATCACAAACATGTCAATACTTCAAAACATATCCTCACAGCTTCTTGAAGTCCACCCTTCCAACTGTGCTTACCCTCACATCCCAAGAAATCAACTGATCTGCTTGATGACACTGTAAATAAATCTTATTTTATAGAAAGTTTATATAAATAGAATAATGGAGTGTGTACTACTAGCCTGTCTGTCTCCATTCACTTAGCATGATTACTTTAAGATTCATCCACATTATTGTGTATATCAATATTTCTTTCCATTTTTTCTGAGTACTATTCTATTGTACAGCTCTACTAAAATGTATAAATATACTTTATTATTGAGCTACTTTCCTACTGAGCTACTTCCCCTTTAAGGCCACTTCAAATAAAGACTAAATGAACATTAGTGTATATCTCTTTGTATTTATATTTCTCTTGTATAAATGCTTATCTATTGAATATGAGTAGTATCTCTTGTATAATAAGAGTATTGTTAATTATTAGTATTAATACCACATTTTTCTGGAGTACTATTAGGTTCACAGTAAAATTTAAAAGAAGATACAGATATTTCCCTTATATCCCCTGCTCCCACCCCCACACACATGCATAGTCTTTCCCATTACCAACAGTCCTTACCAGAGTGGAATATTTTTACAACTGATGAGCCTACATTGACATTATAATCACCATACACTATAGTTTACATTATCATTCACTCTTGGGTGGTGCATTTTATGGATTTGGACAAATGAATAATGACATCTATCCATTATTATAATATCATGCAGAATATCACCAATATGCAAAAACTCCTCTGTGCTCTACCAATTCATCCCTGCATCCTCTCAGTGATCTTTATGGCCAGTGATCTTTATTTGTCTCCAAAGTTTTGTCTTTTCCAAGATGCCACAGGATTGGAATTATAGAGTATATAGCCTTTTTAGCTTGGCTTATTTTACTTAGTAATATGCATTTAAGGTTCATCCATGTCTTTTCATGACCCAATTGTCATTTCTTTATAGCATTGAATAATGTAGCACAGTTTATTTATCCATTCGCCTACTCAAGGATATCATAATTATTTCCAACCTTTCAACATTTTGAATGAAACTGCTATAAACATTGATGTGCATTTTTGTTTGTTTTTGATGGCTATAGTTTTCAATTATTTTTGGGTAAATACTGAGGAACATGATTTTGTTAAGAAAATATTGAATTTTGTAAAGATGTGCCTGTCTGTTATCTTAAGTACTTATACAATTTTCCATTCCCACCAGCAATGAATGAGAGGTATTGTTGCTCCCCATTCTTGTCTGCACTTGTCATTATCCCAGATTTTGGCCATTCTAATATATGTGTAACGATGTGTCATTGTTGTTTTAACTTGCATTTCTTTGATCTTTTTATATTCTATTTGCCTTCTATAAACATTTGATGAGCTGTCTGTTAAAGTCTTCAGCTCATTTTTAAACAAGATCGTTTCTTTTCTTAGTGTTGAGTTTTAAGAGTTTTTTGTATATTTTGGATAATAGTCTTTGGCAGATATGTCTTTTGCAACTGTTTTTCCCAATCTGTGGCAAATGATCATATGAAAAAGTTCAATATCACATGTCATTAAGAATTGTAAATTAACAGTAACCAGACAGGAGGTGGGAGGGTATAATGTGGGGTAAAGAGTGAAGGGTTCTCAGGAGCATGTATAAAAGACACATGGACAAAACCAAAGGTGGGTAGGATCAAGGGTGGGAAGTGAGGATGGCTGGGGTGGGGGGAGTGGTGGAGACAAAATAGAGATGACTGTACTCGAACAACAATTTAGAAACAAGAAGCACATGGGAAAATTAAAAAAAAAAGAATCATAAATTAAAACAGCAATAAAATACCATGACTCACCTGTCTGAATGGTGAAAATCTGAAACACTGGCAATCCCAAATGCTGGTGAGGATGTGGAACAAAAGATATCTTAGTCATCACTTGTGGGAGTGCAAAATGGTGCAACCATTGTAAATGACAGTTTGGCAGTTTCTTGAAAAGTGAAACATGATCTTACCATACCTACCCATTTGAAGTGAAAAGGTGTGTCCTTGCAATGCCCTACTTATAAATCATTATAGCAGCTTTATTCAAAAATTTCCCACCTGAAAAATATCTTTTAATGAGTGAATTGATAAACAAACCATGAGATATCAATACGAGGAATATTATTGAGTGATTAAAAGAAATGAGCTATCAAGCCACAGGAAGACTTTTAAAAACTGGAAGTGTATATTGCTAAGTCAAGAAGCCAGTCTGAAAAGGCTAAATATTTTATAATTGAAACTATATGACATTACAAAAAGGCAAAATTATAAATGTATTAAAATAATTATTGTTTGCCAAGGATGAATAGATAAAATACTAGAATAGTGAAGCTATTCTAAATGACAACTACAATGGTGCAGTTATGTTATTATACTTTTGTCAAAATTGACAGAATTATACACCACCAAGAATACAGCTTAATATAAATGATAAAATTTAGTTAATAATAATATGTCAATATTAGTTTAACAATTTGACAAATGTTACTCAATAGAATCTTAGTAATAGGAAAAAACTGTACAAGGAAAGGGGCATAGATGAGAATTCTCACTACTGTCTGCACAATTATTTGTTAAATCTAAAATTTATTTTAAAAAGCCTATTAAAGCAAAAGGAAAGGATACATGAAAGACTCTTAGGCAATATTTCCAGTTCACAGAAAAATTGGGTCAATAGTCACCTATACTTATATCTAAAATATTCAAATGCAAAATTTCAAAATGAAAATTTGGTAGCCATACTGGCCTGGAGTTTTCTTTGTGTTGAGGTTTTCCTAATAATGCACATTTGATAGATATAAGTTTACTTCTTCTTTGGTGAGCTGGAGAGTTTGCATATTTGACATAATTTGTCAATTTTCTCAAATATATTGGCATAAAATTGTTCAAAGTATTCTTTTATCCTTTTATATGGTGTTTTTGTTTGGTTCAAAATTTTTGAAATTACAATTTCATTTCTATTTTTACCTGTGATTTTCCTGAGATTATAGTTTTCACTTGGGTCCATTAATTCTACTTATTTTTTCTAAACCCACTCTGTTCTCTGTTTACGGAGACATTACATGGTGGGCTACATGTAGGCTCCACCACTAGATAGCTACATATAAATCTCACATGTTCTTCCAAAAGTTTAGAAAATATTTCCACTTATACATAATAATATATTAAGTATAGCAAGAGCAGAAGTTTAAAATGTGTTATAACATGTGTAAAACATGGTTTGTGGCCAGAACATATGTTACCTTAGTATAAAGATTATAGTAATTATGACTTCTTTAATTTTGTAGATTAGCATGTATAATTTAGTAATTTATAGTTTAGTGACAAATAACTGAAGGATAGTATGCTATCAAAATTTTCATATTGTATATGACTAAAAACTTTTATTTAAATAGATTTGACAATATATGTATTTTCGAATCACTTATTAAGATAATTATAAAAGAAATATATGAATGCAGTTAAATAGTCTAAAGATAGAGTATTTGGTTGGAAAAAGTTAACAAAGGCATACAAAGTGATATAAGATTGAGATTAAATAATTTCAAGAAAACTTTTCTTATAAAAAGATGTCTTCTAATCTTAAAGAACAACAGCATATTCACATAAATACATATTAAGATGTAAAAAGAATGATTTCTTTTCTGTTAAAATTGTAATTTTCTTCCCTGGGCTCATTTTAGCACACTATGTTATGCTATAGAGAGAATTTCCATATGCAGTCTAATTTAAAACTTGTACATGATACTCAGTTTCTTTTTTTTTTATGTTCTTTATTTATTTTTAGAGAGAAGGGAATGGAGGGAGAAAGAGAAGGAGAGAAACATCAATGGGTGGGTGCCTCTCGAATGCCCCCTGCTGGGGACCTGGCCTGCATCCCAGGCATGTGCCCTGACTGGGAATCGAACCGGCGCCCTTCAGTTCACAGGCTGGTGCTCAATCCACTGAGCTATACCAGCTGGGGCAATACTCAGTTTCTTAATCATAATGGAAACTCAAACATTTATCAAATGTGTCAAATTCACCTTAGAGAAAAACTGATTGATTTTTAAATATTTCACCTTTGTTACTGTGTAACTAATTAGTGTCAGGCCAACATACTTAGTGACATTAAAGGCATTATTTACATGTATTCACACACACAGTTTAGCTCAAATTGCTACTCTAAACTTATATAAACAAAGACTTACTAATTATTGGATGAAATCTTTTAGTGTACCATAAATATAAAGAGTCAATATATGTACAAATTTATTTACATTTCATCATGCTGTTACCAAATTCAGTGAATTAGAAAAAATCAGAGGTAACAGGTTTTGGCAGGAAAAAAGGAAAAGATTTTTCATCCAGTTGACAAGTGAGGAGACCAGAGGCAATGCTCAGATCAGTCTCCCCAAATAAAGTCTTTGAACAAATTTAAAGAACAATGGCAAGGATAAACTATAGATGTATCTTAATTTCAATTTTGGAGTCTTGATTGGATAATCTTGGAATTAAGTCGTCTAAGATAAAGAATGGGGATGGTGAGAGAAAATATAAAGGAATTTTAAGTTAGCAAGGTCTGCTTGGGTGAGATCAAGGTGCCTGACCAAGTGCAAATTACTAAGCAACACTTGATTCTGAATATTGTTCTGAAAGGCCCCAGTCTGTTCACGAAGTTCTGGTTAGGGGTTAGTTTTGTTTAGTCACCCATCCAGGTTAGTTAGAGTTCATTTAATGGCTTTCTATGCCTGGGTAAACCCCTGGGACCAGTCTGGTATGTCTTGGTCTAGGGTTGTCCTGGGTGCTGTGATGAAGCCTACTGTTATCTCCAGAAAAAAAAAAAACAACATACAAGAAACATTACAAGAAACATTACAAGAAACAATAACATTGTTTTTATCATTGTTTGATAGAAAACGCAGAGAAAATGAATAAAGCAAAATATGTTTAATCTTGATTTCTAATACAAACTATCCTTTTTCATTCTTATCTTACATAATTAAGTTGTTTATATTATTACATTAACAATCAAGCTTTTAAGTATATTTATGTGAATTTCCTACAATTATTGACTGAATCTAAAGAGGACATTATAAATAATGCTCACTAAGCGACATTAGAGCATTTCATTGTGAAATTCTGGAAATGATATAGACAAAATGACAGTAAAAATTAAATTTCTCTCTCTGTATGTTTCTTGTTTTAAATAAAGTCCAAATGACTATATATAACTCCTCAAGTAGGTACAATGATTAGTTTCTAATTTTCAGAGTTCAATATGTGGTGTTTGATAGGACTACAGTACAATTCAGAATCCTAATAGGTGGTCCTGTCATAATTCATTGTTACAGAGAAATATATTTATTTAGGAAAAAATATTTCCTTAAGTAGGTCATTTCTACTGTGAAATGTTGTAATTTGGGGAGTAATGATTAGCCCAAGTTTGTTTTTCACGTTTAAAAGATGGTTGCACTGAACGTTTCAGACTTCCGATTACTGAAATACTGAACTCAAGAAATAAAATGGCTGAGAAAACATCAGAATCATACAATTTGTTGCGAGTTTCAACTCTGTGACAGTGATTTTGAATATCTTGCTGTTCCTCAGAAGTCAATATTCTCATATGTAATAATTCAAAAAACATGGAAATTAAATTAGCACTAGACATTTATGGTACATTGAATTTCTTTTATTTTACTTACTTTATATTGTCTATGCCTTTTTACATAATAACTATGTCCTCAGATGACTAAAGTATAATGTTTAATGTCTAATTTAATGCTAATGACAGCACAGGACTTACTAAAGAAGGAATAAAATATAAATTTTTGCAACTCTTGTACTGAACAAACCATTTAACAGTCTTTTTCCCCCTTTATGTTAATTTGTAAAGTAAGGACTGTAATAGACTACAGTTCTTGTTTAATCACCACTTGCAAGTACACAGTTTTTTTGGTTTATTTATATATGAATGTTAGGCCAGCAGATAGAAGGGCAAACTGCGTGTGCAGAATGATGAATTGGGTTTGTTCTCCAAGAAGGTAAACAGAGGACCAAATTATCATATCAAAGTGATTAATATAACAAACGTAGTTTCAATTTGTTTGTTACAGATTTCAAGAAGTCTAATTTTATGGAAGACAGCAGATACATCATATTTCCAGTAATCTGTCTGAGTTAAAGCTGGATCCCATTTAGTGTGTAGAAGTACAAGGGATGATTTTGACCCTCCAGGATTTGTGGGGGATCTTGTACACTGGGGCAGGGTCTGCCCTGCATCTCTGTTCCTCCAGAGGATGGGATGGTAGCTTCGAGCACTAGTGCCCTGCAAAGCAGAACCAAGGTTTATTCAAAGGAAGGTGCTCAGTGTGAAGGAAAAATTATCTTTCAGTAAAAAAATTCATTGTTTAGCATGTATCCTTCAAAGTCATCTGATTCTACAGAAGCTCTGAGCTTTTCGTTCCCTTGAGTTTTATGTTTATATGAGAGTCATGTTTTTTATTTTTCTGGGAAATGTATCTTTTATAGCTTTGAAAGTCCTACTGAGATTACCAGTAGAATTTACCCAAAAAGACCAAGTAAGCTTTGTTTCCACGAAGGTGCATCTCTTTGGCTGCTTGAACCAAACATCTTTTCCAGCCTCCATCCAAAGTGAAACAGAATTGTGACGACTCTTTCTTTTTCTACTGTTTTTGTATTTTGTTTTGGTTTTCGTTCACTTTCAACTGATACATTATTTTGCATTGATGGTGGCAATGATTGAAGATTTGGTTTCATAGTTAACCTTATGGTAAGCTCTGCTTGTTTGTTTTAGACATCTTTTTTTTGGGGGGGTGAAAAATCACAGAGAATCATTTGTTAGTCTTTGATTCCTTGTATATTTTCCTTTTTTTTTTTTTTTTAGCTCAAATCATTTACAGATTTTATTTCCACCAGGAATAAGAACAGCTTTTTGGCAACTGGACATGAGATTATTTTTTATTGTTTTTGTGTTTACCATTGACACCTGGCTTAAGTTGTACAATTGAAGTCATGGACTTTCTATGTGGCTAACTGTCTATGTCTAGAAATCAGAAAGAGGTGATATTAAGTTAAATAGTAAAGTTTCTCAAGTTATGAGTCCCATTCTCACTGGTGTAGAGAGGTGAATAAGAATGTATACACATATTTGTGTTGATAGGCAGATTGATTGATAGGCACTATTGCTAAATTTTCAAGGAAGCATTGAATATTTGATACTTCATGTAAAATATAAAATATATACACACATATAATATGTACTTACAGAAATTAAATCAATTTTAGAGAAAACTTTAAATTTCTTAGTAAAATACATTTAAAATTTAAATAGAATGTCCAGTCTTTTATTCATTCCTTCATATTCTTTCACACATTTGACACATATTTATTGCATTTTTATCATGAGCCATGATGCATCAATGTAAATAAGATGGAAGAGAATTAGAGGGATAAACTCAAGCCCAGGTCCTAATGAACACTAACAGTTGCTCAACAGGAATGTGTTCAGTGCAATGGGCAAGATGAAAACAAAGCTGAGGACCTTGAACCAGGCAAAAGAGAAAATGACATGGTCGAAGATAGCAGCAAAGACTTTTTTGCATGATTTATAGGAACAGCTATTTCAAGTTACTTTTATTGGCCTTGAGAAATATAATTGATGTTGGCTTACATACTGAACTTTTTAATAGGTAGTCATTAGCCACATGTGACTATTTAAGTCTAAATTTAAATGGATTAAAATTAAAATTGAATATTCAGTTTCTCAGTGTACTAGCCACGTACCAAGCGTTCACAGCCAACATGTGGTTACTGGTCCTTACAGTGAGCAGTGAGGAGACAAAGATTTTCCGTTATCACAGAAACTGATATTCAACAGTGCTCACAACGTGAGAATAGTTTTCTCCCTTTTAATATGTGTATCTAGGAACATATTTTCATATGTTCTGTTTTAGTTCTTTTTTGATTTATTTGTTTGCTTTGGGGGAAGAACATTTAAGGAAGTTATAAATTTAAAAATTATTTCAACTCCTGTTTCTTACGTGGTTGTTTGTATTGCCACTAATTTCTCTTTTTGTTATTCTGATCTTTAAAATATAAATTAAGATAATGGCTGGTTATGCAATCTGGAAGAATCTTCATGTTTTAGTTTAAAGCAATAAACAAAAGAAAAACCTTGCAATGCTCTAATTTTCTCATCTATTAATACGCCATCAACACTTGTAGATGCCATCTATTCATTTGAAGATATTGACAAGTACTATGGAGCAGTAGATAGTCTTGACAAATTATATACCCTTTAGGGAGAACCTCTAATAAACAATTTATTGGAGTTAACACATTACCATTTATTGTATTTCTTTTGTCATGAATGATCCATTTACTGCATCCTCAAAGATCTCTAATCCTATGGATAGAGCTTGCATATTTTATATTTATCTTATAAACTCAATACTCATGAACTTACTTACATTCTATACATCCTGTGCCATGAGGCTTCTATAAAAGATCGGTTGGTTATACTAAGATCTTAAATTTTTTCTCAGCTTACTTTTCAAAACAAGTATGGTATTTTCCTTTTACGCAATCAGTGTATCTTATTAGATTACTCTTACATGCTGGTTGACAGAAAATTGATAGGTATCAGTTTTATTTTCAAAACCCTTTAAATGACTGCTAAAAAGCTATTCTGTCTGTCTAAGATGAGTTCATTTGTGTAATTTGACAATGTTGTAGTAGTATATGACAAATTAATAACCTTAATAAACATACAATTATTCATATAAAACTGGTAAAATATTAAATTTTAGTGTAGTCAGTTAATGTTTATAACCAATTTCCAAAAACTCATATACATGGAATCTTTTTAAAATGTAATCAGTTATTCCTCAATGTACTTTGTATTTCAGTTTTAATACAATAGGAAGTTAAAGGAAAAGGTGAGATTAATATATGTGATACGTTATATAGAGTGGGATTGTTTTCTATTCGAATTTTCAATTAACTACTTAAATCACTATAGTACTTGAATAAATACATTGAATACTGTGGAGAGTGGAAACATTTGTTTATTATTCTGGCAGATTCTCAGGGATATGAAAAAGTTTTTCAAAAACTGATACCAGCTTTTTCTAGAGTACAAATTAAAGATGTGCCATGGTATTTTTATTGTTCCCTTGGATTAAGTATACAAACTTACCATAAGAGAAAAAAAAACATTTTTTTTCTAATACAAGTCTACAGAGATCTATTTAATCTAACTGTAGTTTTCCCTTGATTAAATCACTCGTTGCAGTTCACAGATGGAGACGGTTGCATTCAACAATTGCTTGGTGATTTGGTACTATTGAAATGAGCTTCTATTTTCAATGTAAGAAAAGTCTGAAGAAAATAGTCTGACAAGATACAATGAAACAATACCCTTGAGACTGCACATGTAAATTGCTGTAAGAAAGTTGGGATGTGACACATAGTAGTAGTGTGGATCTGCAATTAAACTCCACAAAGAGGATATCAAATGATCTTTAATGTTCGTTAACACTGCTTACAACATGGAGAATATTTCTGTTTGAAAATTTCCACGTGGTTGTAATGATTGAAAAATTTAACTTGTGAAACTCATTGATAGTGAAGCAATTACCTCATAAAACCTTTCTCTATATAAATAATATAAATTGAGTTCTATAGGAAAGAAATAGTTTAAGGAAACTATTAAAAAACATACTAAGAGCAAGATATTTTTCTACTTTACAGAAAACATTCTTGCCTTTATTAAGAATAGCGGGTTTCAAAATTACGGGCAGAGAATGCTTTCTTCCCATGAAGTCTTACTGTGAACTTCAGCAAGAATTGGGGCAAGAAGCTTAGTGTTGAAAACCCTTGGTCTCCAGTGGCTTCCTAGATAGGCCCAGGAAGGCATTCTGTGCTCTACAGTTTAAAAACCTCTGATGTGAAACCCTGTGAAGTCTTTGCTCTCCTTACAAATGAGAATGAATCTTGTTTGGTTCTTAAGGGTTTTTTTTTTGTTTGGTTTGGTTGTTTGTTTCTTTCTTTGTTAGCTTTTCTGATTAATCCAAAGAAAAACATATAAGCGATAAAAATAACAAAGAAAGCTATAAACCCGAGGAATTCTTTCTCAAAGTCTGTGTATTGCTCTGTTTTCTCAAATGCCTCACTCTACTAGGAGATTTTACAAAGTGTGCTCAGAATTCCTAGCTGATATTTTTCTCTAGGTATAACTCAATAAACCACTCCTTCTCTTCTAACTTAATTTTTCTTGAAAAACCATGAAGACCTCTACCACCACATTAACCTCCCTTTCTATAATAGTTTAGTTTAACTCACAGATATTTTTTAATTCTAGATACAGCTAGCTCCTTAAGGAACAAAGATTATTCATTCCTCAACTCTAACAGACCTCAAGGAGGTCAGAGTCCACCAGAGAAGCAGTCATATGAAAGGAAAATATCAAAACAGTTTGCTACATAGTAAAATAATATTCGTACATGTGAAAAAGGTTATTAAAAAGAAGAGCACATTATAAAGTGAGTCATTTGTATAATTGAGGCTCTCCAGTCAAGGACTTGTTAGGACATACTACTTTGTGCTCTATGTCGATGGTTCAAATATTGAATTAGAAATTGCTTTTATGTTAATTGGAGCCTCCAATTCAAATTGCTATGTTGTGAGTCAGAGAAGAAACCCTTAGGTTCTCAGTTTATTTTAAAATATACTATTTAAAAATATTTTAAATGATTTAACTGGTTTCTGTAATTAGATAAATCAAATACACTATGTTCTAGTAAATAAGCAGTTATTGAACACCTTTAGTGCATAATTCACACCAAACATTGTACCTTATGTAAACATTAATGTAAAATTTTAAGTAGATAAAATTGATTATTACCACTAACGTATTTTTCACTTTGTTTAAATTAGATTGACAGTAGAACTATAGTAAATGAAATTCATCCAAATTCAATTGTTATATTTGTATGTATAACTTAGATTTACTCATGTTTCAAAGATATTTGCATTGCATTTAATTAGAGTAGGTCTTTCTCTAGGCTACATAATATATCTATATTAAAACAACCATCAAATTATTAAACTTACTTCCTTTTTTGTTAATCTAAATTTAAAATTAATGATTCCATTATCTTTCTTAAAGATTTCTATGTGACCAAATTACAAGGTAAAATTGCTAGATGGGAAGAAATATGTATGACAAAAATGTTATTGTTGGTTTTGCTAAGTCTTTCCTATTAATTAACAAATACAACAAAGAAAAGGCCTAGAGGTCTCTCTAGGGTTAGAAAAGTAAGGACCAGTGTTAAAAATAATTTAGAATCATCTGTGTTTATTGTAAGGCATTTATTTGTGACTATAAAATTCATTTGCATATAAGCAAAATGACGTCATTAAAAATAACAGCTTACAAGCTATGCACTTATCATTGTGTTGTTTTAAAGACCAAATTGCTACTTTGAAAAATTTTTTATAGATACCAACAGTAATTTTTGAAATGATAAAATAAGTGTGAACTAGCTAAATACCAAATAAAATAGTATGGTTGACTTGGCCTGACTAAACAAAATGAAAGTAAAATTTATTTACAGAGTACTTCTTTGTAAAGATTATGACCTCACAGGAAAAAGAAACTGCAAGCAAATAAACATGAAATATAAAGCCAGGTAGTATAGCAGAGATGATTAGCCATCGGCCAACAGCATGTGTTCCAACTTCCTAAGTGAGGAATTGTTGGAGGGAGGCAACTGGCCAGAGAAATACTGCCTTCTCTTGTTCCCTTTGCATACATCATTACCTTGTGACTTGTTTTTGCCAATTAAATTGAGCAGAAAACATTTGTCATTTTTTTAGCCAGCATTTTAAACAGGCAGGTAAAGCTGTTACTATTTTTTGTCGTTGTTTTGCCTTCCTGGTGTTAGATGCTTTGTTGCTATCTCTTATAGCTGCTGACTGATATTTTTTTGGTTTCAATATATAGATATTTGTTAAATACATTTTGCAATCTGACTTCAACTTCTTGGTTTGGTTTGTTTTTGTTATCTGACTCTATAGAATTTTTCCCAATTTCAGTTTATCATGCAATATCAAAAAAATTGTTTTCTTAATTTATTTTGTTTTTTTATTATATTTTCTGCTCTATCAAAGACTATCACTTACTGGTTGAGAAGATATTTCAATGAAATGCTTCTGTCTGCATAAAATGTAACTTCTGTTAGAAATGGCTTTCTTTCTTTTTACTCTTGCCTTATTCTCCTAAAAAGTCCCTACCAATTCACCAAAATTCAGGCTAATCATGTTTTCTTCTGAGTACTTTCTAGTACTTCTTTCCTGTTTTAGCTTAGAAACATCATTTGCTTATTATATAAAACTTAAATAGAAATTGGAATTCAATATTTTAGTCTATACTTGAAAGTAGACTTAAATTATATATGTAATTTTTATATATTAAGTTAAATTAAATTATATTAAATTATGTGTAAAATATAAATTAAATTATACATATAGAATTTTTATATTATATGTAAAATAATATATATTATTAAATAATTTATACATACACATGCACATATATATCACCAGATAATTTTAGCCTTGAGACTAATGTCTAAAAAGTAGTAAACCCTGAAAAACATGTTGGTATATCCAAGCTCAGTGGGATGTTTGGTTATTTAATTTGAACTCCTCAGATCTGATCCTCAGTTTTTTTGGTTGTTTGCTTGTTTGTTCAACAATCATCCCATTCTGTAACCAGAGCTCAATGAGCTTGTATTATGCTAACAAGTACCTGGGGAATAGTGATTGAAGGGCTATTATCAGAGATAACTTGTATGGCTTCAACTAACACCCGTCTATTCCATCACGAACAATTGTACTATCATTTTGATTCTATACTGCAAGGCAAAATATGTAAAGAGCAAATTAATTTTAAAGTCACTTTGTTGATCTGTTGTTGTTGTTTCTCTACCCCATCCTCTCAGTCAGGTCACTTCCCATACATCTGGTGAATAAATGAATGGAGGTTTGAATAATAAACAAAACACTCTGGGAGCGCCCATGAAGTTTATCTTGCTAGAAGAGATGAAACACAAAGATTGAGAGCCAAATACTGAAATAAGAAGAATTTATTTCATTTTTTTAAATGTTTGTATCATCGTAAAAACACAAATAATCATTAGGATATGAAGTGCGTGAAATTGTGATCAGATGTCTAAATAATTACTAAATTAAAGAAATTATGAAGCAAATAAAATCAAATTATGATATAAATCTTTTCCAAAACATGAAATACAAAGTAAAGCATTGCAGATTTGTGAGAAAATATTCATAATAGGTAGAAATGTAGATAGTAGATTGACTGATAAATTCATATTTATATAGATAGAAACTTCTCAGAAAAAGGATTATATCCAAAATAAATAAATTCTACAAATTTATTAAAATCTAAATAAAGACAAAAAATAAAAAAGCAACTTATAGAGAGAACTCTATCCATTAAAATTGTAAAACATGTAAAATCTAAGTAATAAGCAGATATACATTAAAGTAATAAGAAAAATTAATATCCATTAATCTAAACAAAAATAAAAATTTCACCAATATAAAATTGCAGACTAATAAAAGTAAAAGCATTTTTATGAGAAATACACTTTGGGAAGCAATTCAGTAATATTTAATAACATAAAACCTGAATATATTCTACAATCCTGCATATGTTAGGTAATATACTATAGAGAAACTCTACCATATGAACATATATATTGAAGTGTATTTCTAAATATCATCCAGAAAATGAATAAACTAGAATTACATAGAACAATGTGAAAAATACATAGATATAGCATAAAATATCAAGTGGCAAAAGGCATATATATGAGTTTTCTATTTATATCAAGTTTGTAAACATGCAAAAATACCAATTTTTTATTGTGATATATACATATAATTATAAAAACCATATGGAAATGATAGACACAAAATTTAGAACAGTTAGTTTTTTCTGGAATAACAATAGATCAATTAAGTATAAACAAAAGAAATTCCAACTATATCTATAACGTTTTAGTGATTAAATTTCATGATGAATACAAGGGTTTGTTATATTAATGCCTATTCTTGGTTAACAGTCATTTTTTTGGTATTTTTTCCAATGCCATTTTCCCCCCTTTCCTTGCTTCCCCCCTGCAATAACAGCACTGTTGGTCATGTCCATGATCCCTTTTCCTCCATCCCTTCACCCCCATCCCCTCTCCGATAGCTGTCATCCTACCATCTATCTATGAGTCTGTCTACATTTTGCTTATTAGTTCAGTTTGTTCATTAGATTCCACATAAGAGTGAAATCATATGATATTTATCTTTCTCTGATTGGGTTATTTCACTTAGCATAATATTCTCCAGGTCTATCCATGTTACCACAAAGGGTAGAATTTTCTTCTTTTTTATGGCCAAGTAGTGTTCCATTGTGTAAATGTCCCTAGTTGTTTTATCCACTCATCTACTGAAGGACACCTGGATGGCTTTCATATTTTGGCAGTTGTAAACAATGCTGCAATAAGCATAGGGGTGCATAAAATATTTAATTAAAAAATTATAGAACATGGATTCAGTAGCTCATATGTGGGACGTGAACTCATTTAGGGCATCTGAGCAGAGTAAAAACTCTGAAAAAGTTGCTTTAGGGAAATGTAGAAAGAGTTAGAGGTGAAGAAATGAAAATCCATATAGATAATATAATGTCAATGCCTTATCACATTAGTTTCTTTCTGGTGTTTTTTTTTTCTTACCAAGCGGGTATTCATAAAAGTAGCAAACTAAAGAAGTAAACATCTTCACCTTTCCTCAGCTTGTTTCTCCTGCTTTTCCTTTCCCTCTCAATTCAGTTTCCTCTCTGTCCCTACACTTCTGCAGGAACAGAAGCAGATAGATGCCAGCAGATGCTAGTCCATGAGACTAGATGGAGACGGTGGGAAGCTGCCATGCTTAAGTAGAGCAGAAGCATCCAGAGTCAGGAGAGGATGGTGTGCCCTTGAGTCTTAATTTAATTAAGCAGCAAACAGCCAAGAATTTGTTTTCTAAAAAAGTAAAACTTGAATAAAACAAGGAATAGTATAAAGTAGTGGCAAAATTAATAAAATGTGCTTTGAAATTTTTATTTAACATTGCTCTACATACCAATTTTAATTTTTAATTATATTAAAATATCTTCATAAACAAATAATACCTTCTGCTTAAAACAGTTAACCAGGTAATACAACAAAACTAGGACATTATGGTTAGGTAGTGGTAGTTGATCTCAATTGTCAATTCTTAATGTTTGAATTTGTTAACAGTCAGATTCATAATGAAATATATTAACTACATTTGAAATAAAATGAAATATATTAGCTATAGTATTGCATTACCCTAACTCAAATGAAATATTTTTAAAACTGACTCCTTCAAATTCATATGAGAACAATCATTGCTATGTAATTAAAATTAATAATAATTTAATATAATCATTCACAAATAATCACTTGAAAAACCCAAACTCCCCCCAAAATACCAAGAGCAATATCATCTTATATTTAGACTATACAGGCTTTCCAAATCAAACTATTTTAATGTGTAAAAAACAAAGCTCAACATCAGAATTTCTCAGAATTCCACGTTGTATCTCTGTGATTCTCGCTGTCCTAATTTATAAAGTACGGTAGTGATTGTTCTTATTGACAATGGTAAAGTGAAAAGTGAATATGAATACATGTGAAGCATTTAGAAGAGTGCTTTGTCTAAAGTAATTGTTAGCTCTTTGTAAGAATTGTTCACATATGTAGCTCACAATTGCTCTTACTTGTTTCTTGAATGTACTAGCATGGACAGAGACTATGAACATAACATACATCAGACTTTATATTCCCACAAGGTGAATTACTAAATATAACATTAAGTATCAAGTTACATTATGGGTGGGATTCTAGAATACAAAGAATATGTGTGTAAGATTATAAATGAATTTTTTTATCTTTTCAATTCCTTTTTCTAATATCCTTTGATAAAGGTTCTTTTGCTTTCTACTAATTAATGGCTGATACTGAGTTCAGATATGAGAGTAATACGGAGTTAATTTTGGACTATCTTGAGTCTTTATCTGAAATTCATTATTATCCTATCTGGTCAGGTAATTTTTTACTTAAGTGAAGAATCTCATTGTTACCTGTTGCTAAAAATACTTAGTGCCTAAGGTTATCATCTTTTCTGGGAAAAGTGTTGCCTTTTTCATTTGTAAGAGGGAGTCTATTTTTAACACTTCTTTTAATTTTCACTGACACTTCAGTTACATTATAAATTATAAGTGGAGATAGAAAGTTGCTAATCAATCCGCCATCCCCCAGGGAAGCCAGCAATGATGTTAACTCTTTTCCAAAACAGAATTTCGGGGACAAAAAAATACACCACTTGAAGAATTAATAGCTATACCCATTCTATATTTAATATATTTCTTGCATCAATTTTAAGGTGATTTTAAATAATAAAAAATATATATAAGTGGGACCTAGCAGGTTAAAAATAGCTTTCACTAAAATAAAATTGTCAATATCTAACAGTAAGTAACACTTTACTTCTTACTTTCCTAAAAGATTGAAAATATTGGTAAATTCATTAACACATACTTAAATTTCCTCATTTTGCAGGATTGTATGTAATCAACACTGTTATGAAACTAACATCAAAAACTTAAACACTAAAAGAACCAAGATCTTGAAGATGGAGACATAGGCAAACACAGCTTGCCCCCTCTCACAACCACAGCAAAAATTAAAACTGGACTACAAAAGAACCATCACCCAGAATCATAAAAAAATAGAGCTGTATAGAATACTGACATTCAAGGAATTAAAAATGTCACATTCATCCAGATTGGTAGAAGGTGAGGAGATTGGAGATGTGGAGATGTGCAGAGAGGCATGGAAGTGTGGAGGTGTAGAGATGTGGAATGAGCAGTCCCAGACCCACATGTAGTAGATAAAACTTTGGAGGGATACCTTGGGAGTGAGGGACACCCAGAACACTCAGCCAGGGTTCCGGTGCCAGGAAGATTAAGTTTCCATAGCTTCTGGCTATAAAAACCAGTGGGGGTCGGGCAGTGGAAGAAACTGTGGGATTTTCAAGAGTGTCTTCTTAAAGTGTCCACAATGGATTTAGGGCTTACACAGCCTCATTCACTACCTCTGGCCTTCAGCACTGGGGCAACAGCTGGAAGGGCACCAGTAGCATATGGGGAGAAATTGAAGTGTCTAGCATCAGGGTATGTGCCAGCGGACAGCTTCCTCCCATACAGAACTCCAGTTGCCAAGCAGCAGCATTGTCACCTTTCTGAGCCCTCAACCATACAGAGCCAGAGTGGCAACACCACTTTGGAGACTCCATCAACCTGGTTCACATGGGTTGCCCTGCCCTGGCAATTACCTAAGATTCTGCCCCATCCAACTTACTGGTGTGCTTTTACAATAGGCCACACCACTAAGACAGGCAGTCAAAGAAGCTCTACCTAATACATAGAAATAAACACAGGGAGGCTGCCAAAATGAGGAGACAAAGAAATATGGTCCAAATGAAAGAACAAAACAAAAATCCAGAAAAAAAAAAACTAAATGAAATGGAGATAAGCAATCTATTAGAAACAGCTCAAGGAACTCATCAGGAATTCAGCTAAAAGAAAGACCCAATCAGAAATGAAGGTTACTCTAAGTAAAATAAAAAATGTATAGGGAACCAACAGTGTAGTGGATGAAGCAGAGAATCAAGTGAATTATTTTGAATATAAGGAAGAAAAAACATTCAATCAGAACAGCAAGAAGAAAAAAGAATAAAAAAAAAGCAAGGATAGACTAAGGAGCCTCTGGGACAACTTCAAATTACCAACATTATAATCATAGGCGTGCAGGAAGGAAAAGAGAAAGAGCAAGAAATTAAGAGCATATTTGGAAAACTAATGAAAGAGAGCTTCCCTAACTTAAAAGTCAAGGAAGCACAGAGAGACCCAAACAAGATGGACCCAAAGAGAACCACACTAAGTCACATCATAATTAAAATTTCAAAGGTTAAAGATAAAGAGAGAATTGTAAAAGCAACAACAACAAAAAAGCAGATAGTTACCTACAAGGGAATTCTCATACAACTCTCAGCTGTTTCTCAAATGAATGTTTTCAGGCTAGAAGGGACTGACAAGAAGTATTCATAGTGATAAAAAACAAGGACCTACAACCTAAATTATTCTATCCATCAAAGCTATCATTTAAAATTGAAGGCTAGATAAAGTGCTTCCCAGGCAAGTTAAAGCTAAAGGACTTCATCATCACCAAGTCATTATTATATGAAATGTTAAAGGGACTTATTTAAGAAAAATATGAAAACCATGAACACTAAATGGCAAAAGTTCACAACTATTAACAATTGAATCTAAAAAGCAAACTAAGCAAACAAGCAGAACAGTAACAGAACCATAGATATGGAGATCATTTAGAGGGTTATTAGCTGTGAAGGGGAATGGGAAACTGCTATGGCACAATTAATAAAATATATTAAAATTTATTTTCAGTAATACAGTTATTAACTTTTAACAAAGTGTCTGAAACAATAATAAATATGTATTTATTAATTCAAGAAGTAAAGCAGGTTGCCTTTTGAAAACAAAAGAATCAGATCTTAAAATGACAGTAACTTAAAGAATAGATTCTAGTGGCTTTCCTGCAAATCAGGGTTAATTAAAGAGAAGTTATGCTCAACAACTTGAAACTCCAAGATACATCATCAAACAAAAAAATCAGGATGAACAAATGGAATGAAGTTATCAAACTGGAATTTGAAATTCAAGAGCTCAGAAAATGAGTGACAGTAAATAAAACTAGTTTCATTAAGCAATTTTCACAAACTCCACATTGAAAAGAGATTTTAGGTGTGCAGTCTTAAAATTTTTGTTCTCCACATTTGGCTAAATGCCTCAGAGAGTAAGTGCCCCAATAGTTGATTTTTATGTAAACTAGAGAGACAGATATTCAGATCTAAAAGGAGAATACATCAGGCTGTTAAATGACTCATTAATATCTCTGATGGAAATATTTCAGTATTCTGCCTCTCAGTTCCAAGTTCAGTTTTGCTTATCTAACTCACTTGTTTTCCCAAAGAATACTGACTGCAGAGAAGGTGTCTATTAGACAGCAGGGCACACCTGCTTTCTAGTCACAGTGCAAGACAGATTGACAGAATTCAGTAAGATCTGAAATCAGCATAGATTATCAGGTAGTTGTAAATAGCACAGGACCTTAAGGATCAAGCATACCAAAATGTATGGTGCAGGTGTGGAAAAGAGACTGGATTTTGGTGATGAGCTCTCTATTCAAAATACAGATGATGTATTATAGATTGTGTTAATGAAGCTTACATAATATTATTAATTAATGTTACTCCAATAAACTTAATTGAAAAGATCCACTTTGAGATATACTTATCTTTTTCTGAACAAAATTTTAAAAACTTGATTTGTCCATTTAAAAGATTGTAAAACAAAATTTACTTTGCTTGTGAAAAAATTTATGATATCACTATGTTAACATAAACTAAGAACTTCAATACTGTTTTACAAATGTCTTTCTATTGCTATGCCCAGTTCTTTAATTTTGGGAGCTGGACTGAGGGAAGAGTGTCTTCTCAACATTGTCTACATGAAAATGGAGCTTCTTGTGATACAAAACATGCTTGTACTAGCAAGATTGTTTCCATTTTCGAGTGGTTGTTTCTGACAGGGAAATACAGAGATAGAAGGGCACATTCTTTTTTTTTCCCAGTGCTATCATTGAGGTTAATTTGGAACAACCCAAATGTTTAAATGTTGAAGTGTTTCGTAAGTAATTTGTTTCTTGGGGACCAAAGTAAGAGAGCAAATCAGGATTCTCTCCAGTGTGGGTATGTTTTGGAGGAAGGGGAAATCCCCCAAAACAGATGTTTTCAATATTAACCTCTTTGAGAAGAAAGCATGTTGAGACAGGAAATTATGAAGAATAAGTTTCAGGCTAAAGCAGGATTTTCCATATTGCACTGCCGACATTTTGAGTGGCTTCCCTATGCATTGTAGAATGTCTAGGAGAATCCATGGCTTCTATCCACTAGATCCTGTTCACACTTCCCCCAACAGGTGTGACAGCTAAACATGTCTCCAGGCATGACTGAATGTCCCCTGGGGAGCAAAATTGTAAACTGTTGAGAACCAATGGGCAAGAAAAATCCAAAAACAGTATCTTCTCTTTGGGTCTTTTGTCATTATAGCCTGGATAGGTTCATAGGCAACCTTATGTGGAAGAAATTGTAATCGATACAAACAGCTATATGGGAGGTTAGTAAGTAAACTATGAAAATGGGTTTGAGTGTGTTGACTAGAAAAAATGTACACACAGGATGGTAGTTATTATTGTTACTCTTGCTGTACTACTCTTGTGTTTCTCTGATATATTATTCATGTGAGTATACACAGTACAACCTTTTACAATTATACTATGACTGATTTAGTAATTCTAATCCTATGTATTTATCAAAAAATAAAAACTGTCTTTATAAAGAAGTCACAGAAATATCTATAACAGCTTTAATCTTAATAAGCCAAAACTAGAAACATCCCAGATATACATAGGGAAATGAATAAAAATATCAATATATTTATACAATGGGGTACTATTCAACAATGAAAAAGAGGATCTATGCACAACATGCATGAATCTTAAAAGGCTTTTACTGAATGAAAGAAGATTTATAAAGCAGAATAGAGACTGTATGCGTTCCTTCGTGTGAAATTCTAAAAAAAGGCAAAGCTAATATATGGTTAAAAAAAAACAGAACAGTGGTTGCCTCAGGGGCAAAGATTGACTGGAAATGAGAATAAGGGGGCCTTCTGGGGTGTGGTAATGTTCTTTATCTTAAATGAGGTAAAGGTTACACTCATTAAATGACATAGAGTTCCCATGTAGGTTCAAAATCAGAGAAAGAGGCATGAAAAACATTTATCTCTAACAAAGTTGTGCACAGTGAAGTATTTTGCAAGACATGTACAGGTAGAATGAATGATTTTCCAGTATAACACAAAACAAACCAATTGATAAATAGAGAGATGAATAGATGGATAATTATGTGCTAAATCGTATGTAATAGAATATAGAACAAAATCTAGGTGAGATGGGAGGATTCTTAGCTGGATATTCCCATAAACATTAACTTAATCAAACTGAGTCCCAATTTGCTAAGATTGTTTTCTTTCTTTTTTTATTGTTGTTTAAGTAAAGTTGTCACCATTTTCCCGCCACTACTTTCCCTTATCTCCCACTCTTGATCCTCCCCCCATTGGGCTTTACACATGTTTCCTGACAACTTTTTCCCTTCTTCTACTTATTATCACCATTCTCCCCTCTGGTTACTGTCAGGTTGTTCTTTATTTCCATGTTTCTGGTTATATTTTCCTTGCTAGTTTGTTTTGTTGATTAAGTTCCACTTATAGGTGAGATCATATAGTATTTGTCTTTCACTGCCTGGCTTATTTCATTTAGTATAATGCTCTCCAGGTCTATCCATGCTGATGCTAACTGTAGGAGCTCCATCTTTTTTTCTGCAGCATAGAATTCCATTGTGTAAATGTACCACAGTTTTTGGATCCACTCATTTACAGATGCGCATTTAGGTTGCTTCCAGCACTTAGCTATTGTGAATTGTGGTGCTATGAACATAGGGGTGCATAGGTTCTTTTGAATTGGTGTTTCAGGATTCTTAGGGTGTAATACCAGCAGTGGAATTGCTGGGTCAAAAGGCATTTGCATTTTTAGTTTTCTGAAGAAATTCCATACTGTTCTCTATAGTGTCTGCACCAGTCTGCATTCCCACCACTAGGCTTCCTTTTTCTCCACAACCTAGAGAGCACTTTTTATTATTTGTTGATTTGTCTATGGTGGCCATTCTGACCAGTGTGAAGTACTATCTCATCGTGGTTTTAATTTGCATCTCTCTGATGGCTAGCGGTGCTGAGCATCCATTCTTATGTCTCCGGGCCCTCCGTATGTCCTCATTGGAGAAGCATCTGTTCAGTCCTTTTCCCATTTTTAAATTGAGTTGTTTGTCTTCCTGCAGTGGAGTAATGTGAGTTCTTTATATATTTTGAAGATCAAACCCTTGTCTGAGGTATCATTGGGAAATGGATTTTCCCATACAGTTGGTTCCCTTTTCATTTTGTTGATGTTTCCTTTAGCTGTCCTGAAGCTTTTTATTTTGATGAAATCCCATTTGTTTATTCTTTCCTTTATGCCCCTTGCTATGGGGAAAGTATCAGTGAAAATATTGTTGCATGCTATATCTGAGATTCTCTTGCCTATGTTTCCTCTAGAACTTTTATGGTGTTATGACTTATAGTTAAGTCTTTTATCCATGATAAGTTTGTTTTTTTGTATGCATGGTGTAAGTTGGTGGTCAAGTTTCATTTTTTTGACATGTACTTGTCCAGATTTCACAACACCATGTGTTGAAGAGGCTATTTTTACTTCATTTTATGCTTCTGCCCCCTTTGTCAAATATTAATTGACCATAGAGATTTGGGCTTATTTATGGGCTCTCCATTCTGCTCCTTTGGTCTCTGTGTCTGTTCTTATGCCACTAACAGACTTTTGATTACAGTGGCCTTGTAATATAGTTTGATGTCAGGTATTGTGGTCTCTCCTACTATGTTCTTCTCTCTCAGAATTGTTGCAGCTATTTGGGATCATTTATGGTTCCATATAAATTTTTGAATTATTTGTTCTATATCTGCGAAATGTCTTTGGTATTTTAATAGGAATTGAGTTTAATCTATAAGTTGCTTTAGGTAGAATGGATATTTTGATGATGTTAATTCTTCCAATCTGTGAACATGGTATATGCTTCCACTTATTTGTGTCTTCCTTAATTTCTTTCATAGTTTGTATAGTTTTCTGAGTAAAGGTCTTTCACCTCTTTGATTAGGTTTCTTCCTAGGTACTTTATTTTTCTCGTTATAGTAAATAACATTTTTTTCCTGATTTCTGTTTCTGATATTTCATTGTTGGTATACAAAAATGCCTTTCCTTTCTAAATATTGACTTTATATCCCACTGCTTTATCAAATTCACTTATTAGGTTGTGTATTTTTTTAGTGCAGTCTCTTGGGTTTTCTATGTATACTCTCATGTCACCTGCAAACAATGACAATTTCACTTCCTCCTTTCTAATTTTGATGCCTTTTATTTCTTTTTCTTGTCTGATTGCTATGGCTAAGACTTCCAATAACAGGTTGAAGAGAAGTGGTGACAATGGACATCCTTATCTTCTTCCTGATCTTAGTGGAAACATTTTTAGTTTTTGCCCCTTGACCATGATGTTGGCCATAGGTTTCTCACATATGGCCTTTATTATGTTGAGGTATGTTCCCTCTACCCCCACTTTGCTGTGTGTTATTATCATAAATGGGTGCTGTACCTTATCAAGTGCTTTTTCTGCATCTATTGATATGAATATGTGATTTTCATCTTGCCTTTTGTTTATGTGCTGTGTCATGTTTATAGACTTGCATCCCTGCAATGAATCCCACTTGATTGTGGTGTATGATTTTTTAATGTACTATTGTATGCCATTTACCTATATTTTCTTGAGTGTCTATGTTCATCAGTGATACTGACCTATACTTTTTCTTTCTTTGTTGTGTCTTCATCTGGTTTTATGGTTAGGATAATTTTGGCCTCATAAAAAGAGTTTGGGAGTCTTCCTTCTTCTTGGGTTTCTTGGAATAGTCTGGTAAGGATAGGGGTTAGCTCTTCCTAAATGTTTTCTAAAATTTTTCTGTGAAGCCAGTCAAGGGCTTCAGTGTACCAGAAGTTTTTTATTGTTACTTTAATTTCACCTGCCATTATCAGCCTGTTCAGACTTTCTTCTTCTTCTTGATTCATTTTTGAAAGATTATATTTTTCTAGAAATTTGTCCATTTCACCCAGGTTTTCCAATTTCTTGGCATATAGTTGTTTGTAGTGATTTCTTATAATCCTTTGTGTTTCTGTGGTATCAGTTGTAATTTCTCTCCTTCATTTCAGATTTTATTTATTTGGGTACTCTCCTTTTTCTTCTTGGTGAGTCTGGTTAAAGACTTGTTCATTTCTTTTATCTTTTCAAAGAACCAGTTCCTGGATTTAGTGATCCTTAGAATTGTTCTTTTAGTCTCTATGTTATTTAATTCTGCTCTGATCTTGATTACTTCTTTCCTTCCACTTGGTCTGTGCTTTGTTTGCTGTTGCTTCTTTACTTCTTGTAGAAGTAGGGTTAGGTTGTTTATTTGAATTATTTGTATCTTATTTAGGTAGACTTGTATTGCTATGAACTTCCCTCTCAGGACTGCCTTTGCTGTGTCCCATAAGTTTTAGACTTTTGTGAGTTCATTTTCATTTGTTTCCAGAAATTTTCTTATTTCTTCCTTAGTCTCATTCTTAACCCACTCACTGTATAATAGCATCCTATTCAGTCACCATGCATTTGAATGTTTCTGAGTTTTTCCCTTGGACTTGGTTTCCAGTTTCAGGCCACTGTGGTCTGAGAAGATGCTTGATATGATTTCAATTTTCTTCAATTTGTTGAGGCTTACTTTGTGACATATCATGTGGTCTATCTTTGTGAATGTTCCATGTGCATTTGAAAAGAATGGGTATTTTTGCTTCTTTGGGACAAAAGGTTCTATATATATCAATTAAATCCACTTGATCTATTTCATCATTCAGTTCCACAACATCTTTGTGGATATTTTGTTTGGAAGATCTATCCATTTTTGACAGTGGGGTGTTAAAATCCACTAGTATAAGTGTGTTGCTGTCTACATCTTTCTTGAAGTCCTTCAAGATTTTCCTTATGTATTTGGGTGCTCTTGTGTTGGGTGCATATATATTCACAATATTTATGTATTCTTGATGGATTCTTCCCTTAGGATTATATAGTATCCTTCTGTGTCTCTTTTTATGCCCTTTATTTGAAGTCTATTTTGTCTGATATGAGTATTGCTATCCCAGCTTTTTTTTTTCTGTCCATGTGCTTGGATATTTTTTTCCAACCCTTTACTTTCAGTCTCTGTAAGTCTTTTATTTCTAACGTGAGTCTCTTCTGGCATTATATTTGTGGGTCATGTTTTCTTACCCATTCAACTACCCTATGTCTTTTGATTGGATCATTAATCCATTCATATTCAAGGTTATTATTGATAGATGCTTATTATTGTCATTTTACCCCCTTTGTACTCATGTTCCTCTCTCTCTCATTCTTTTTGTTCATCTTCTTATGAACAGCAGTCCCTTTAAAATGTCTTTCCCTGCTGGTTTGGTGGAGGTGTATTCTTTTAGCCTTTTTATGTCTAGGAAACTTCTTATTTCACATTTTATTTTAATCGAGACCCTTGCCAGGTAGACTAGTCTTGGTTGTAGGCCTTTGCTTTTCGTTATCGGAATATTTCTTGCCAATCCTTCTGGCTTGTAGTGTTGCTGTTGAGAAGTTAGCTGTTAGCCTTATTGGGGCTCCCCTGTATGTTACTTCCTGTTTCTCCCTTGCTGCCTTAAAATTCTCTCTTTGTCTTTGAATTTTGCCATTTTAATTATGATGTGTCTGGGAGTAGGTCTCTTTGAGTTTATCTTGATTGGGACCTTTTGTGTTTCCTGAATTTGTATGACCTTTTCTCTCATCAAATTAGAGAAGCTTTCCATCATTACTTTTTCAAACAGGTTTTCAATCTCTTCTCCTCGTTCTCTTTCTCCTCCTTCTCCTCTCCTCCTCCTTCCTCCCCTCCTCCTCCTCCTCCTTCTTCTTCTCCTCCTCCTCCTCCTCCTCCTCCTCCTTCTTTCTTCTTCTTCTTCTTCTTCTTCTTCTTCCTCTTCCTCTTCCTCTTCTTCTTCCTTTCTTTCTTGTATCCCTATTATATGGATATTGCTATGTTTCATGTTGTCCTGCATTTCCCTTAACCCCTCTCCATTCTTTTGAGTCTTTTTTTCTTCTCTTACTTTTTCTAGGAGGTTTTTCCTACCTTGTCCTCCAGCTTGCTGATTTGAACCTCTGCTTCATCTAGCCTGCTTTTGGTTTCTTCTACTGTGTTCTTCAATTCAGAAATTGTATTCTTCATTTCCTCTTGGCTCTTGTTGATAGTTTCTGTGTCCTTTTTCATGCTGATGTAATTTGCAGTAAGTTCCTAGTAGCTTCCTTGTATTTTTTGGTAATTCTCACTGAGCTTATTAAGCTTCCATATAACCATTGTTTTGAATTCAATATCTCATAGTTGACTTTCCTCTATTTCCTTTAGCCCTCTTTTTGAGGATTTCTCCTTTCCTTTCAATTGATGGTTCTCCCTTTGTCTTCCTATTATTTGTAATGCTCTTCTTGTTTGCCTCTGCTCCTGAAATTGATCTGTTTTGACCCCCTGAGTTTGTGATGTGAAATTCTATGGTCAGAGAGCTGTGAGATCAGTAGTGTGTTCTCCTTGATCTCCTGAACTTGATGCTACTGGGATGCCTTTTATGCTATTTATGTTGGCTCTCTGGATGTAATTGGTTTTTGATTGTTGTTGTGCCATTCTTTGGTGGGTCCTACCCTCCAGCTGGTTGACTGAGGTTCACTCTGCCCACCACATCTATTATGCTGTTGTACAGGTGATATCAAAAGAAAACCACAAAGCACGGGAGACAAACACACACCTACAAAAATATCTCCCCTCAGCAATAGTGGTATCAACAGCATCAGTTTTCTAAACTATTAAATAGTGATCTTTAAAAAAAATTGTGAGTATTTGAGGTAAGATGTGTGTGTATGTAGCATACCTTTTTTTTTCTTTTTTATTTATTTACTTATTTATTTTTAGAAAGAGGGGAAGGGAGGGAGAAAGAGAAGGAGAGAAATATCAATGTGTTGTTGTCTCTCATGTGACCCCCACCAGGGACCTGGACCTGGCCTGCAACACAGGCATGTGTCCTGACTGGGAAATGAACCAGCAACCCTTTGGTTCTCAGCCCCCCTCTCAATCCACTGAGCTATATCAATGAAGGCACATGATTAAATTAGTAATCCATGTGCATATATTGAATTTAATTTCATCTCCAGAGGGTGTATTTTCTCACTCCTCTGTTTTCTGGGTTTAGGCTGAAATGCAAGTTACTTTTTCTATTCTGATTTTCTTATATAGATAATTAAGGAACAACTGCATATTGTTTCTCCTAATTCTTTTCCTACACTCAAAAAAAAATCAAGGGAGAGTTTCATTTGACACTTATCTTTTGTTTTCTTTTTTCATTACTATATCTAATCCCCTTTTGACTTTCCGTATTGAAGTTTCTTCTCTTCTTTGCCCTTCTCCACTGGGAAATTCCTTTTCTTAACTGGTAATCACTGGAATTGTGCTGACCGGGGACGCAGAGCATCTAAATAAGTTTGAAATCTTTGTTAACATAATTTTCAAAGATTTTAATGTTATTTCTAAAAAATTGTCAATCTAGGAATAATTATGTTTCCCTTCTTAGCATAGAAGTGATGGCACTGTGTGCTATGTTAAAGATAGCAATGTCTCCTTATCAGAGGCTTGTCTTGTCTAATTATAGTTTCTTACTGATGACTAGAACACTGTATGGTATGAAAAATATGATGTAAAAATATCTTTTGAATAATTAAAAAACAAAAAGTAACAAAAATAAGTAGGAATACACATTACAAGCATGTGAGTGGTCTGTATATGTATATTTATATGGCTCAGATACATAAAAAATTCATGTATATTATGAATAGGAAATGTTAACATCATAATGATTCCCATCTCACTAAGTTTCTGTGTGAGATATCATATTTCTTCTACAAACAGTAGGATTGGGGATAAGTAAGGGAGTAAGAAAGTTACATAAAAAATTCATATGGAAAATTAAAGAAGAAAGAAAAAGAAGTTTCTGAAAAAATGGTAGTAGAAGCAGTTGTCTCATGTATTAAATCACAAAATCATGGTAATATTTTTATATGGGACATGAATGAACTCACACACAAAAAATGGAGAAATGGAAATTTCCAATGTAATCTTAAATATGCTAAAAGCTTATATGCTTAAAAGTATTATATTAATGTCAGGAAAACATATATAACTTGATACATTTTGGGAAGCAAATAAATAGACATTTTTTTAAATAATAAAACTGGATTCCTATAACAAACTTTACTTTAAAAATTTGAATAAAGAAAATATTTCACAGTAAAAAATGGGTAAAAATATAGGAGATAATGGATATTTCATCTGTGTTCTCATTTTACACACTCAATAAATAAATATGGCATAAATTCAAATCCAATTAAAACCAGAAAAATATGACTTCATAAAATAAAAATTTTTTGGAAAACAAAATAATCACAAATCAATATAAAAACAATGCTATAAAACTCATTGTAAGATCCTGGCTGATGTGGCTGAGTGGATTGTGTGCCAGCCTGTGAACCAAAGGGTTGCTGGTTCGATTTTTAATCAGAGCACATGCCTGGATTGCAGGCCAGGTTCCCAGTAGGAGGCATGTGAGAGGCAACCACACATTGATGTTTCTTTCCTTCTCTTTCTCCCTCCTCCTCTCTAAAAATAAATAAATGAAATCTTAAAAAAAATCATTGTAAGAATACATAAAAGAAATCAGAGAAAACTATGCAGGACAACTCAGGACAAGAGTAACATCTCAATAAAAAAATGTTAAAAAATTGTCAACAAGTTTTTTGTAAGAATAAAAATACAGCCTTAAACATTAGAATTTTTAGGTAAACTTTTCATATTTAAAAAAATAATTCATTTCTTATTGTAGTTTTTCATTATCATTTGTCCCCCATACACTCTTCCACCTCCACCCCTCTCACAATCAATCACCACACTGTTATTATCTGTATCCATGAGTTCTTTTTCTTTTTTGCTTGATACTTCCACCCTCAAACCCCATACCCCTAAGTGATCAGCTCAATCTGTCTATAATTTTCTTGTTAATTCAGTTTGTTCATGAAATTTCACATATGAGTGAAATCATACAGTATTTATGTTTTCCTGACTGGCCTATTTCACTGAGCATAACATTCTCTAGGTCCATCCATGCTTTCACAAAAAGTAGAATTTTCTTTTCTTTTTTTTAGGGCTGAGTAGTATTCCTTTGTATAA
Organism: Tonatia bakeri; assembly: GCA_004024845.1. Classification (NCBI taxonomy): domain Eukaryota; kingdom Metazoa; phylum Chordata; class Mammalia; order Chiroptera; family Phyllostomidae; genus Tonatia; species Tonatia bakeri. The sequence continues at coordinate 61,855 of PVIA01002906.1, read as the reverse complement.
ATGTACTACAACTGTTTTATCCACTCATCTGCTGATAGGCACAGGCTGTTTCCAAAAATTGACTATTGTAAATAATGCTACGATGAACATAAGGGTGCATATATTCTTTGTGATGATGTTTCGGGATTCTTAGGATATATTCCCAAAAGTGAGATAGTTGGGTCTAAAGGCAGTTCCATTTTTAATTTTTTGAGTTAACTCCATACTGCTCTCCACAGTGGCTGTACTAATTTGCATTCCCACCAACAATGCAGAAGGATTCCCTTTTTTCCACATTATAGCCAGCAATTGTTTATTGATTTACTGATGATAGCTATTCTGATAGTGTGAGGTGATATCTTATTGAAGTTTTAACTTGGATTTTTAAAATAGGCAAAGGACCTTAATAGACACATCTCCATAGAGGACATACAGATAGCCAATAGACATCTGAAAAGATGCTCAATGTCATTAATCAGAGAAATGCACATTTAATTTTTTAACCTAAGAGAAAGGCAAATTAAAGTTTATTGATATATATATTTTTTGCCTATTTAATTGATGATCAATAATAAACATACTTTTGGCTATTGAAACTACATAATGATGAAATATATTAATGTCTTCCAAATTAAAAATGTATATACTCTTTGATGCAAGAATTCTAATTCTTGGAAATTATATTACAGATATACCAGTAATATGCATAATTATGCATATATATTAATACTGAAGCACTTCTTTAAAAATAAAATGTTTGGGAACAAAATAAGTTCTCATTAACCAATATTGATTATATGTCATAGCATAACCATAAATAGAAAACCATACAGATACCAAAAATGATGTAACAGCATATGTATCCTGCTATGAAATTATCTTCAAAATATTGTAGGTGAAAAAGAGAGAATGCAAACCATGGTGTATTTTAAGCTACTATCTGTGTAAATGTGTTTCTATTGATAGCCGAGCTCCTGTGTTGCACCACTTTAAGGCCATCATTACATCCTAATCCATGGGAATGTTATGCTTGGCTTGTACAGTGCTTCCATGTGTCCTTATCCTGACATATGGGGTAGGATGTCTCTGGAAGGATACACAAAAAGTGGTATCAGAGGTTGCCCCTGGAAGTGCAACTGTGTGGCTCGGGGAAGAAATGAGAGGGAGATTTAATAGTTTCCATGAACACTTTTTGAAGATTTTTAATTATGTACTGTGTGGCCTAATACCTATTCACAAAATAAGCAAAAATAAAATTTAAAAATTTATTAATGAAGTATTACTGTGGAGAGTAGCTTATTAGGTAAGAATAACTGACTCTGCTTTAAGTAAAAGATTTTGACTTACTACCAAATTCTTTTCCTCCCATAGGTTTTATTTTATTTTAATTTTTATTGAATTTATTTGAGTGACACTAATGAAATCACATATGTTTCAAGTGTATTATTCTATAATGCTTCATCTCTATATTGTATTGTGTGTTCACCACCCCAAGTAAAGTCTTCTGTCACCATTTATCTGCCCTTTTTCCTCTTCTACCTCCACTGAAACCTCTTTCCCTCTGGCAATCACCACACCATTGTCTGTGTCTATGAGTGTTCCTTTTTTCCTTGCTTAATTCCTTCAACCCTTTTCACTCACCCACCTCTAAGAGCTGTCAGTCTGTTTTCTGTATCAGTGAGTCAGTTTCTGTTTGTTTACTTTGTTCATTTGATTCCACATATGAATGAAATTGTATGGTTTTTGGCTTTCTCTGACTGGCTTGTTTCACTTTACATAATACTCTCCAGGCCCATTCATGCTGTCGCAAAGGGTAAAATTTTCTTTTACAGCTGAGTAGTATTCCCTTGTGTAAATGTACTACAGACTTTTTAACCACTCATCTGTTGATGGACACTTGGACTCCTTCCAAACCTTGGCGATTGTCAATAATGCTGCAATGAGCACAGTGGTGTGTATATTCTTTCCAATTAGTGTTTCCTGTTTCTTCAGTTATATTCTCGGAAGTGGACACTCATTTTAGTTGGTTCTATTTGACAGTAAGTAACGTTAATTTTTTTTCCTGAACACAAACATGTGTGGGTCTTATATCTGAGAATAAAGTGCCACTTATATCTAGAATTTCACTCCAGGGGTCATCATATTAAGTAAGCAAGATTTCCATCAAGTTTCATCAATAATTATTTACAGTATTTGCAGTTTAATTTTAGGGGAAAACTTCTAGGAGAATTGCTGGTGTCCTCCATATGGGTCTCATTTCAAATGTAATTTACTATACTAATGACCTGAGAGTCCAGATTAGTTTTTAAAGCCATGATATATTTTATTCAAAAATTGCTATGAAGTTTATCTGCCATCTTGCTTTTGAAAGCTGGTTGGAAAATGAACTGTTAATAATTTTTAAACAAATTGACTTTATTAGCACCACAAAACATTACCCAAAGTTAATAGTCTGTTCTATTACATGTTGAGGCTTCAGTTCTTCTGTTTATATAGGTATATTTCATGACAAATTGGCATTTTCAATGATTGAAAACAAAACTATGATTTTCTTTTCTGCTGAATGATGTTTATTTATTCAGCTTTTTTAATAGCAAAAAATACATTAAATATGTTCAATAAACTACAATCAACTCTGTGACTCAGAGATTTGTTCCAATGCTACCATTCCACAAGATGCCCCCCTGTGTCATCTGCATAGGCACTTTCAGCAGTGACGAATTAATTCAACAGAGCCAAGGTCAAAGGGCAAGAACAAACATTCTGTTTTCAATAAGACTTTTAGAAGACTAAGCTATACAATGGTGTATGAAATAATAAAATGTAAATATTACAAATACAAGGGCAAACAAAATAATGAAGACAAAAATTATCAAATATGAAACACATAGATTTTAAAATTACAAAATCATATGCAATAACAGCTGTGTTAGATAATACATAACATAATGCATCATGAAAGAAGTAGATAAATAGACATGGGTTCTTAGTTTCTGAAAACACATGTTCAAGGATATTTTAACCTCTTCAACAAATTTATTAAAATGTATACAAAGGTTGGAAAAATTAAGTTTACAGTTGTTCATATGGAAAATAATACAATAATAAACAATACAACAATAAACTGGGTGTTTTGCATATTCAAAACTATAAACTTACTTTTCCCCACCTCTGCATTTTTAATTGGACATTGTGTTAATAATCTTGTGGAATGAATGGTACTTTATACTAACATTTTAATTTTTAATTTCTGTATGTAATAGATTTGAGCTTAATACATAGTTAATTTGAATTAAAATCATTTATCTCTATTTCATTTGAGATATGATTTAGTTATATATGGAAGAGGCCAGATAATAATTTCATTAATCCATATTGATAACAGTTTTTTCTTGTATCTATTTACTCAGTTATTGCTGAGTAATGTGGGGGTGTGTGTGCTGTATGAGATATTTATAAAGGAATGCCAGTGTTAGAAAACACAGGAAGAAACTAAGATGATAGTTGTCTATTGGTATTATGTATCCATTTTTTCTCTTGAGTTTCCATCAGGTACAGAAAATTCTTGACCTTCATAACTTTCTAACAGATTATGGATATTACAAATATACTTTTCTGGTCTTTAACCTGTTCATTGACTTTAATGGTCGTGTTTTTTATTGAGCACAAATCTTTAATTTTTATGTTGTAAATCCACCATTTTTCTATTAAATAATTGGTTCATTATAAGACTTACATGTAAAATTTTCAGTATGAAATTTTAGATATGATAGAAAATACTTGAAGAATTTTTTATTACTAGAAAAACTAATTACAAAATGGTATTTTCTTAAAATGTAATACTCTGTTGTATAATGAAATAATTAATTGAATGTACATAAAGTAACATGAATAAATATCACAAGCATACCTCTGAGTAGTAAAAATAAGAAATGAAGAGCTATTTATATAATATAATTCATGTGAATTAAACACACACAAAATCATGTCATTTTTAAAAATTTAAGTGTGCATGTATAACTAATGGGAACTGCATTGTAAGGACATACATTTAATATATCAGAAAGAGTTTCCAAGACAGTGAAGAAAATAAGGCTGTAAATAAAGTATAAAGTGAAAAATATAAAATAAAGAAATAATATCCTTGTCTTTTACCAACTAATAATAATTCTGTGACTTGACTCAAAAGTCACACAATTGGGAAAGACAATTGGTTACTGTAAGATTGGCCTCCTGAAAAATGAAACAGAGAATAGCATATGGCTCCAGTTTAGAGTTTACACTTCTATAGAATTTGTAAGAGATAATATATTCTTATGCTGTAGTTTACATCCGCGTGACTACTGTGTAAATATCAATCTGTTCTTCTTAGGAAAAATAGTCAATAATATTGTGACAACTATGTACAGTACCAGTTGGGTACTGGCAATATCAAGGGAAACACTTTGTAAATAATATAATTGTCTAACCATTATGTTTTACACCTGAAACTAATACAAAATAATATTGAATGTGAATTGTAATTGAAAAAAATTAAAGAGACATATATGACAGGTTAGTTAGTGGCTTTGCGTAAAATGTGATGAGTATCATATCAAGCCATATATATGTTTTAGTCATACACTTTGTTGACAAGTCCTTACTGAATGCCCACCATGGTCTAACATTCAGTAGAGAATGAATTGCCAAGGTCTCTGCTATAATAAGACAGTGAAGAAATAAATAACAAAGTGGTATATTACATAGAAAAACAACACAGTATGCAGAGAATCAAGAGTGTGAAGGGGTGATGGAGTAGTTACTTTAGGTTGGGTAGTTACAGAAGTTTCTCAAAAGAGATGATTTTGAGTTGAGATTTCTGTGACAAGGGGAAACTAGCCATGTAGAGAACTAGGGAAAATCATTCCAAGCAGAATTATTAGAATGTATCCTGGCATATTTGAAAGCCTGAAAAAGTTTTAAAGCCTACTGGAGTGAGAAAAGGAAAGACTAATAAGAGTCCTGAGAGATGTCCAAGAACTGAACACATAGGCTGTATTTGCAAGGCTGAGAGGTTTGTATTTTAACCTATGTAGGACTATTGCAAGTAGATAAACAGGGGAGTTAGAGTATCACCTGATTTACATTTGTAAAAGGTCATTATAGCTCTTGGACTAAGAATAAATTGTACTGAGAAAAATGATAGTAAGGATATTAATAGAGAATAGGACTAAAGAGGTCATATACTTTACCCAGCTTTCTGTCCCACATTTAGCCAGACTTCCTTTAAGTCCTATCTAATAGATGTAATTAGTATTTCATTTGACTAAAACTAAGTCACCGAGCCACATCTAACTTTAAGAACAAAATATAAACAGAGGGATGGACACATGGAACAGACAGAGCTTCCAGAGGTGAGGGTGGGGTTTGGGGAGGACTGGATGAAAGAAGGTGAAGGAATTAGCCAAAGAGCATATACGAATAACACAGACAACAGTGTGGTGATGGCAGGAGGGAAGGAGATGTGGGAGTAGGATGGAGGTAGGCAAAAGTGCAAAATGGGGGCATTAACAATGAAAATAAAGGAAAAAATGAACTAATATATGTAATCTTTTACTTGGGCTATTGTTATTCTTGGAAATAAAACATTGAGTACACTGTAACCAAAGAAGATGAAAAAAAAATAGATACTAGGTTAAAAGCAATTAGGTATGTACCACAGAAGAAAAGAATCCAATTTGGGAAATATGGTTTTGAGGATATATAGATGAAGCCCTAATGCACGATACCTGAGAAGCAGAATCCAACTGTACTACACAAATAGAAAAGATGATGATTGTGTACACATTTAAATAAGTCAATGATATTACTATATTTTAAAGTATAACTCCTAGCCCTAGCCTTTGCAGCACAATGCAATTTTATAGAAAATACCTGAGCGACTCTACCATATATCAGATGTGTTATTTCTAACTTGTTTCTGTTTGCCATGTCCTAGCTTAGAGTACCACATCATAAAACAAGAGACAGGACACAGTTTGCTCCTGAGAAGCTACGTATTTCTAAGAACAAAGCATCACCAGCTAGCTGATAGTAAAGAAATAAAGATACTATATGTGAACTCTTGACAACTGAATTCCAATCAAGATTGTCACTATATACCTGCGTGACCATCAAATTGTACTTTACCTCTCTGAGGTTTAATTATATTACATCTATTACAGAATATTCTTGCAGTCTGTTTCTCTAAGGCCGCATTAGGGTAGAATTAAGGAGGTAAAAGAAACAGGACAATGGAAAAGCTGAATTCTAAGACCCTGCCTGGTTAAAACCAGACAATTACACTTGTACTGCTCTTTTGTGATTTAATCAATTGAAGTTTTTATTCCAATAAAAACTCAACAGCATGAAACAATTTCTAAGTCCTTTTGAGCAATAACATTCTAAGATTCTATGACTTTCAGCAGGTATTTGTTTTGCCAAGTGTGTATTAAAAATGAATGAGGAGAGTATGGCCAGTGGTTTCTACCACCTTGGAGCAGAAATGCCAAAACTACACAAACAGTTAACAAAAGGCAAAAGACAATGTAAATAAAAAGCCCACATATAATAGGATTTTTATACAGGCAGAATATGTTAACAAAGCAACTTGAATTAGGGAAAGTTTTTTTTTTTTTTGCCAATATCTAAATTCATGTTTACTTCAAATACTGTTTGAGCTTAAAATGCCATTTTTTTCAGACATTCACAGGAATGTGAACTTCACAATTACTAATATCTTATTTCAAAAAGTCACTGATTATTATTAAAGAATACATCTTACTTAATGTAAATCACTTTTTTTAACAAACACTGAAACTTATGGTTCTGATAAGCAAACTGAGAAACTTACGAGACTGTCAAGTATAATTACTTTTGATTATAAGATCTTTCTATTTTTTAATATGTATTAACTTATTTATTCCTTTATTTTGGCATATTTTTTAAATTTTTATTGTTTATGCTATTACTGTTGTCTCAGTTTTTTCCCTCTCTCCCTCCATCCACCCAGCCCAACCTCTAGCCCACATCAATCTTTTCTCTGTTGTCCATGTGTCATTCATAGATGTTCTTTGACTAGTCCCTTCCCCTTCCTTTTGCTACCCTCCCATCTCTCCTCCCCTCCTACAGCTATCAGTCTGTTCCATGTTTCCAGATCTCTGGTTCTATTCATCTCATTAGTTTATTTTGTTCATTAGATTCCAGTTGTAAGTGAGGTCATGTGGTATTTGTCTTTAGCCCAATGGCTGATTTCACTTAGCATAATGCTCTCCAATTGCATCCATACTGTCACAAAAGGTAAGACTTCCTTTTTTTCTTTTTTTCTGCTGCATGGTATTCCATTGTATAAATGTACCACAGGTTTTTAATACACTATTCTACTGATGGGCACTTGAGATGTTTCTAACACTTAACTATGGTAAATAGTGCTGCTATGAACATTGGGGTGCATTGGTTTTTTTGAATTGGTGTTTCAGGATTCTTAGGGTATAATCTCAGCAGTGGAATTGCTAGGTCACAAGGCAGTTCCATTTACACCAAAATAAACTCAAAATGGATAAAGGACTTAAATACAATTTTGATATCATAAAAGTCCTAGTGGAAAACATAGGCAGTAAAATTTCAGATATTTCATGTAGCAATATTTTTGCCAATATATGTCCTAAGGCAAGGGAAATAAGGGAAAAAATAAACAATTGAGACTACATCAATTTAAAAAGTTTTTGTATGACTAAAGAAACCATCATCAAAATGAAAAGGGAATTGACTATATCAGTGAACATAGGTGCCAATGATACTTTGGACAAGGATTTAATCTCTAAATATATAAATACCTCATATGATTCAATACCAGAAAGACAACACAATGAAAAAATGGGCAAAGGACCTGAATAGACACTTCTCCAAGGAGGACATTCATATATACTTGTATAGCCCGTAGACATATGAAAAGTCTCAACAATACTAGTCATTAGAAAGATAGAAATTAAAACCACAATGAGATATCAATAAATCAACAAACAACAAGTGCTAGGTGTGGAGAAAAGGGAACCCTAGTAAGCTGTTGGTGGGAATGCAGACTGGTGCAGCCACTGTGAAAAATAGTGTGCAGTTTCCTTAAATAAAGAATCAAGATCTTTTGCCCTGGCTGGTGTAGCTCAGTGGATTGAGCACGGGCTGTGAACCAGGCATCGCAGGTTTGATTCCCAGTCAGGGCACATACCTAGGTTGCAGGCCGTGGCCCCCAGCAACCACACATTGACGTTTCTCTCTCTCTTTCTCCATCCCTCCCTTCTCTCTCTAAAAATAAATAAATAAATTAAAAAAAAAAGAATCAAGATCTTTCTATATTGTATTACCTAAATTTATAAATGGTGATAATAAGGTAAACAATGGAATACAAACTCAGTAAAAACTCTATGCAGGTTTTGAATGCCAGCTGATACTCTTAAATTATTTATGATATAGTATTATTTTATGATGTAGTATAATATGCAATCATTTAAATGCACACTTCAGGTAAAACAAATCTTGAGAACTTTCAAGATAATTAATTTTCAGATCATATCATAAAATTGCAAGACCTTCATCAAATAAATCTGGAACTAGAGAACAAAGGTGATTATAACTTTCAATATTACATATGCCACATAACTTGGTATTAAATTTAACTTGTATTAACAAATTCTGGAGACATTTTTAAATTGCCTTTCACATTCAACCATGCTTATTTAATTAGTATTCAGGTTCTTTATTGAAGAGTAAAAAATGATTAAGGAAGGAGTGCTTTATATATTAAAGGGAGAAAATGTTCAATTTTGACCTCATCACACTAATTTCAAAAGCATTAAAATCTTCAGTTGGAACTAAGGATTAACATTTTATTAAGTACATAACACATGCAAGGTGTTAGTTTAAATAATTTATATACATTATCCCCTTTAATACTGAAAACAACCATATGACTTAATGAATGTGTCATTTATTTTATCTTCATTAAGCCAGAGATTTCCAGTAAGAAAATGTTTATATAACACTTTTTTTAGTAATCAAAATAAACAAATAGTTTAAATAGATCTATAAACTGGTGAGTGAATTTTAATGGTTAGAAAACTCCTAATAGCAAGTACAGTTTTATAATATAATTTTACAAATATGTTTACATACTTTATTTCATATAATAATCACAAAAGCAGAAATCAATGCCCTACCACTATATGGACTTTTCATGTAATTAATCTTAAAGAATTCATGGCATGTCCAAGTTTACACTCAGAATAACAAGTATTTTTTGAACGTCATTTAGCTCCATTTTCTGTATTAGTTCCACCATCATACATCTGTAAATCATGGTAGGGATATCTGTATTTCAGAAGATATTTAATAAGATACTCTTGGAAAACGATTCATACTTGTTATATATAATTTCTTCTTGGAAATATATTTTTATTTTTTTTCTTTTTGGTATTATTCTCTCAGTTAAGATAAGATGTATTAAAGGACAAATGTAAGCCATCTTGAAAAAAAAATTAGCAAATCGCCATATCTTTTGAAAAAAATAAAATAAAATAGGCATCTTAACTTAAAATTTACCAAAGAACATATTTAAAGGATCTGAATATATAGGTTAGTAAACTAATGCATCTATTTTTTTATTTTATAACCACTGTTAGCAATTTCTCCTAAGTCAAATATCTCAAATATGATTATAGCATGATTGTTTTATGTTATGTATTATTACAATACATGCTTTAATGTATATTAAAATATATCAAACATGGTGATATTAAAGATATATTTAGTTGGAAAATTGAAAATTTATAGAATTATTATTTGCATTTAATATTCAAAATAAATTTTAACATTAATAATTCAGATTCTTAAGGAATTTCTGGAAATGTTGAGAACTTAGAGTAAAAATATTTTTAATTATATGAATCCTAAAAATAATATTAGAATACCATTAATTAGTAATATAAAATGTAGCAAAATGAATGTAATGCTTTAAAATGTATAAACATTGTATATCTTATTAATTCATTTTAGACTGAGTTCATATTTTCAATGCAATATAAAAACTTTTGTTGCAGTTATTGATTTTAATCACTAAGTCATGCACCACTTAACAACTGGGATACAACTGAGAAATGTGTCCTTAGGTGATTTCATCGTTATGTGAACATTATAGAATGCACTTATATAACCTAAATGGGATAGCCTACTATACACCCAGGTTATCTGGCATAGCCTATTGCTCCTGGTCTATACACCTGTACAGTTTGTTACTGTACAAAACAACATGTAATTAAACTAGGAACAAGAGAAAATGTTGCAATTAAGAGACACTGTAAATATGAGATATAGGAGAGTGTTGCCAGTATAAACACACTTACTGTTGTACAGAAAAAAATAAAAATAGGAAGAGTGTACTCCAAAATAACAATAAACAGTATAGCACAGTAAATACATAAGCCATTAGGATATTGATTTATTATCATTATCAAGTATTAAGTACTATATTAAATCATATGTTCTATACTTTCATATAACTTGCAGCACAGCAAATTGCTTTCACCAGCAATACCACAAATACATGAGTAATGTGTTGGGCTCTGATGTTGCCATGGCTATAATTTCACTAGGTAATAGGAATTTTCAACTCTATTACAATCTTACGGGACCACCATCATATATGGGGTCAGATGCTGACCAAAATGTCCTTATGCAGTCATCGATGTCCACATGACTGTACTAATCACTCATCACTGAGATGAAATAGTCAATGATTCATTAGATCATATATTAGGAAGATTTTTACATATTCAGTCATCATATTTGCCCCCCCAAATATTATTATAGATACTAAAATACTAAATATATATTTTATGTGCCATAATGAATCTTCTAAAACCTTATCATTTTTTAAAATATCCTCTTGGAAGATAGATTACCAGGGTTTCAAACATTATCACAAATACCAAGTGTGAGGCATTTGACTATGTTATTAATATGTGAGCACTTATTTCTTCTCCAGAATGCAAGATTATATAAGATTACTTCAAATGTTCTATATTACTCTGATTGCAAGAAGCAATTCATTATGGAGGTACACATACAGGTCAAATTTACATTAAGAGCTCACTGTAGAATGATTGGCTTTCATGAAGCATGCCAAAACTTTGAATATTTAGCATTTACTGACCTAGATGCTCAATTATCCTATCCTTTATGGTACATTACTAGAAACCATTGTCCTTAGAAAAAGTTCATTTCATAGTTTTATTGATATATTATGAAAAAACTCACAAAAGTTTCTGCTGAGCTTCATAAACTAGATAGACAGACATGTGATATTCACTTTTCTGGCAATCTTAAAAAAATAAGTTTCTGTGGTATAAAGAAATACTTTTTTAAAGATTTTATTTACTTATTTTAAGACAGAGGGAAAGAGGAGAGAGGGAGAAAAACATCAACATGTGGTTGCACTCATGCGCCCCCTACTGGGGACCTGGCCTGCAACCCAGACATGTGGCCTGACTGGGAATCCAACCTGTTACCCTTTGGTTTGCAGGCTGGCACTCAATCCACTGTGCCACACCAGCCAGGTCTAAAGAAATAATTTTTACAATATTACCTGGCAATGATCCTTTGTGATAAAAATGTTATAGCAACAGTTTCAGTAAGCATAAAAATCTTTAAATGCATCTGCAAAGAGAAACTCAGATAAATGTTATTAATTTTCAATTTTATGAATTCTTTATCTGTGCTATAGAATGGAAACTTATCTTTGGATCTTATACTAGCAGAATGTGTGATGATTTTAAAATATATTTGCACTTCAAATAATTTCATATTTCCAATCTATAATATTTATAGAAAATTTAGGGGTTTCAAAATAGTTTTCATAATTTCAAACAAAATTTTCAAATATTTCATTAACTGAAATAAATGCTAATAAAAGTATTTTATTTTGTCTTATTTCTAGCATTTATACAATGAAAAGGTATTAAAGAAAACTGAATTGTGATATAATTATTTTATTTGATTCCTATTTTAAATTTATGTCTCAAACTAACATCTGGCTGGCAGATTATGAAATGTTATTTTTGACTTCACTCTAAATTACACGTGTGAATACTTTTAAGGTAAAAATATGTAGTGCTAAAAACTAAACATTAATTCAATAACCTACAACTTGAAGGGCTTTAGCATAATTGTATGAAATTGGTCAATCTTACACTCTATGTTTGTTCCCTAGAGTGAAACTGACCACCTAAAGGATGGTGAGACAGATATTTATTTGTCTTGTATTATGCAAGTTGAGTTCATTAGCTGGGATAATTTGTGGGTCAGTTATTCAGAAATGCAAGATCTTCATAAATCAGAGAAAGGAGTATATTCCCTTTATGTTTCCAATATTTGTCAAAATAAAGGACCATTCTGTTAAATATAGATCCAAAATCAGGAGTGATTGTGAAGAGGGGAGAAAGCAAGAGAACAGACACCACCTAAGTAATAAGTATGAAGAGTAGTTCAGGCAGAAGTACTGGGAAGGCATCCCTCCTAGTAGAGGCCTGAGGGTGAAGAATAACAACTATAGGAAGATATCATACCAGCCAAAATTCACAAGCTCTTCTCCCTGACACAACAGAAAGCCTCAAACTGATAACAAAAACAAAGGCAAGCTCCTCCTAAAATTTATAGGGCAATGTAAAGATACAAGAGTAGCCAAATTAAAGGATGAATAAATTTGGAGGATTCACACTGCCTTCTTTCATGACTTAATAAAAAGGTAAATTAATTAATAAACAGATAAACACATAGCCCAATGGAGTATAATAAAGAATACAGGGATAGAGAACACATATATGTCAAGATTTTTTCTGACAAAGGTAAAAAGTTAGGAGCGTTTTGTTATCTACATGCAAAAAATAATATTGAAAAGCCTTGATTTATATCCTATACCCTAAACAACAAAAAGATCACTTCAAGCTGATCAGTTCTAAATGTAAAACATAAAAAAAATGCAAAACCTTAACTTGGAAATATAGGAGAAACTAAGTTACAATGGCTTAAATACAAAGTTCTTAGCTACATTACCAAAAATACAAAAATTCTTTTGGTATTATACTACAAAGCATAAAAATGTTTGCAAGTTACATACTTGACAAATAAGTTGTAATCAAAATATACAAAGAAATCTCAAAACTTAGCCTTAGAAAAGACAATGATTCATTAAAAATTAGAAAATATTTGGGTGAACACTTCACCAAACAAGATATATAGGTAGGAACCAGCTCATGAACAGAAATAACTAATTCACCACTAGGGACCTCTAATTAAAACTACAATGCAATACTATTACACACCTATCAGAAAAAAAATACTGACTATACTAAGTGTTGGTGAGAGTGCAAATCATACATTGCTAGTGAAAATGCAAAATGAAAAGTCACTTTGTAAAATATGTTGGGAGTTTTTTATGAAATTACATATATACTTAGCATATATGCCAGCAATCACACTTCTAATTAGTTATGCCAAGAATAAAAAGTATGTTCAGACTAAAGTTTGTATAGTAATGTTTATAGTTGCATTATTCATAATTTGAACAAATAGAAATGATGCAAATGCCTTTTATCCAATGAATGAATGAACACAACACAGTATACCCATATAATAAAATACTACTCACAAGTAAAAGGGATCAAACCACACTCACAACAGAAACAGGGATAAATTTAAAATATATTCTACTGTGTGAAGGAAGCAAAACTCAAGAGGTTTTAAACTATATGATTTCACTTATATAACACTATAAAATGCAAAACTGTAGAAATGAGAGCTGATTAATAATTGTCAAAGTTAGGTGTAATCTTAAATGTTGACTATAACAAATAGGCAGGAGAAATTTTTTCAGGTATGTTCTGTACCTGAAAATGTTCTGTATGTAACACTGTTCTGTAACTTGATTGTGGTGATGGCTATATGATGATGGGTACATGGCCCTATGCATGTATCAAAATGCATGAAATTGTACTACCCACAGAGTATACTCTACTGTATATAAATAACAAAAAAACTGTCATAATAAAGCATTCCTACAAATTTTTAGGCTCAGCAGAAAGCACCCTCTTGTAAGCAAATTTGTAATCCTTCTCACGCTTGCTCATCAAGTGACTTCTTCTAAACTTATTAATCTCTCTCTGGCCATACTTAGCAAACTTCTCAAACTAAGCCAACACAAAATGAATATTCCCTAAATGATGCTTTCCAAAGTGCAGAAGATAATGATTTGACCAAGAATTTTGTCAAAAAAAAAGTCAAAGATTTTCTGCAGTATCAAAATTGTTTATCTCTCCCTCTCTATGTTGAGCATTAAACCAAAGCCTCATTTTAGGCTTTGGTACCAAATTTATATTTGGTGAATTATGGTAGCTGTAAATATATAGAAAGTATCCTAGAACATAAGTTATTTAAATAAAATAGACATTTATTTTTAACTCATGGAAACAAATTTGTAGACACAAAATAAAGGACTGATGTAATAACAATATTTGTCATCAGGGATAAAAGTTTTCATTTTTTTATTGCATCATCCTTGATGGTCCAGTTCAAGAAATAATAGTATATGCTGGACAACCAGTATTCATGCCCAAATCCAAATTCTAGGTCAAAAAAATAAAATAGTAGAAAACCAAAGCAAACAAATGAAAGTATGGTGAATTGGCTAACTTTCAGAAGCACTCATAGAAATCGCAAGCAATGTGAATCTAAGAAGACAAAAATTAGTTCCATGGGTATACTTAGGTGAAAGAGAGCAAGCAATATTCTTTTGGATGGTTTTCCCACCATGGTAAAAGTATAAAGCAATTGGAGATATAAAAGATAACCCTCAGGTTTTAGGACTCAGCAGCTACATGATAATACAATGATTTAAGACAGAGTCACTGGGGACTCAGAGAAGGTATTAAAATGGGACAATTTGATATTTTCAGTTTTTGATGGATGCATTTGAGAAATTTATATGAAGGGGTTGAATAGGCAGTTCTATAGAAATTTGTAGCTATGAAGAATCTGGCATCAAAATCATTTTTTAATGTTATGTAGATGGTGGTTGCAACAAAGATGAAGCAGACACAAATAAAATCTTTTATTTGAAAAAAAGTTTGTGCACAATTCTGACTGTTTCTATCTTACCTGTACTCTGGTTCTCAGTTTTTGGCACTCCAGCTGGCTGGAATTTTCTACTCTTAAATAAAACAAGCACATTTCCTTGTTTTAGTTTATTCAAATATTCTCTTGTTTAAAAAACAAAAACAAAAACAAAAACAAAAAACTCTAGGCAGAGAGCTAAGACAGTTTCCTAAGTATCCAAATCTCCTACTATCCCAGAGGGGCAAAAAGAAATATTTGAAAAGTTTCAAATTTCCCATAGAGAACGAAGCTTAGTGCCATGGTGAGCAAATTCTCCTGAATCTTGAGGACAAAATGAGGAAGATTCAAGGACTGTTGACTGGAGACCATGGCAGTACCACATCTAACTTGGAGGGTGGCACTGAAGATAGGCTCAATGGCCAAAAAAATGAAGAGAGGGCAAATGACATCTCACTAGCTTAGCACCAAAACTAACCAAAGATGGTAGATACTCTATTTATGTAAGTTCCTAAAAACTACAGGAAAACAGAATAAAGAAGGAAAAAGTATTAATTGACAGTTTATACTTAAATTGTTATAAAAGCACCAAGACTTTACATAGGGTTGACTAATTTTTTTCAGTTGAAATGGAGACT
This sequence comes from Tonatia bakeri, assembly GCA_004024845.1. NCBI lineage: Eukaryota > Metazoa > Chordata > Mammalia > Chiroptera > Phyllostomidae > Tonatia > Tonatia bakeri. The sequence continues at coordinate 46,064 of PVIA01002906.1, read as the reverse complement.
CAAAATAATAATTAAGTTGAAATATCAAAAATAGTGGTACAATATCCTACATCTACCTTAGTTATTAGGCTGATTAAAAATAATTCAAGTCCCCATGGTTATATTAAACTGTGTCAAAAACTCCACAAATTTGAAATTTAAAATGTTTTAAAATACTTGCCAGTGCTCTGAATGTTGTTAAAAAAAACACAAAAGTTAATTGTCATAAAGATATATCCATTGGAATTTAAGAGTGATCTAGGAAAATCATATGTTTTTTAGTCATTAAACGTTCTTTTAGTATGAGTTAAGAGTAAATGAAGGTTTTATATTCTGAAGAAATCACCAATTCATATGGCTTAATGAAAACGGAGGTAACTAAAAAGCCTTCTGTAAGATGCATGAACAGAACTGAGGAGCATTACACTAAATGCGACAAGCCCATCGGTGAGGGACAAATACCATATGATCTCACCTATAAGTGGAATCTAATGAGCAAAATAAACTAACAAACAAAATAGAACTGCAGGCATGAAAAGATAGAACAGACTGAAGGTGACCAGAGGGAAGAGTGTTGGGGGACAATCATGGAAAGAAGGGGAAAGGACTGGTCAAAGAACATGTATGAATGACCCATGAACATAGAAATAATGTGGGAACTGACTGTGGGAGTAGAGTGTGGGCTTGGCAGAGGAGGGAAAAGGGGGAAAATGGAGACAACTGTAATAAAATAACAACAAAAATGATTTAAAAAATAAAATATTAAAAAAAGAAATCTGGTCTTTTAAAAGATTGGTTGAAGTGAATGCTGACAGAAAGCTAAAGTTGTGTGTATAGAGAGAGTCATGTGCTCATACGTTTATGTCATATAAATTTCTCGCAAGAAAACAGCTGTCAGTGATAAGAGGGTGACTCCTGTTCATCTGCTTTGTGGGAACACTTCCTATATCAGAGGATAAAACAGAAGCCTGGTGAAAATGCTGCCCCACGCAGGTGTCCTTCATCAAGTCCCCGGCGTGCTGGTCTACTCCACCTGTGCCGCCGGCTCTGCCTGGAGGAGCCTGGCCACGTTGAGGGGGATAGGCAGAGTGGGGAGATGGACCTTCCTCAAGGTTCTGGGGGGGAAGAATAAGTTCTAACTGAGGTAAAAACTCTGTGTCCTTTTCTTTCTCAGACTTCACCAGGGTATGAGTACTAGCCACAGCACTTAAAGCTCTGATCATTGCATGATCATTATTGTTATAGAATCTATAGAAAGTGCATATTCTTTGGAGTGAGCTATGTGGTAAAATACTGGGTCCCCCACCCCATGAAAAATCCAAGTCGTGTGGTTCTAAGATAGGAAGTCTTTCTAATGACGTTAAGGTATGAATGTACCCATTTGGCTGTAGCCAAAAGCCACATTTCCAAATCAGCGTTAACAGCAAGATAGCCATCTATCTACTCATGGATATCGTACCTATTCAACTTGTTCCAAACATGAAAAAGAAAACGGTTTCATTTATTCTCCTTTAAAATTCCCATACATGCCTTGCCTACTATATACTCTTATAATAAATGGTGTGTGTGTTTGCGTATTGTTTCAAGCCAAGTCATGTTTAATAGGTAAAGTGGACTTTTATAACTTAGTGTGATGTTGTATCTTATGTGAACTTTGGGATTTGACAAACTTCAGCTCAGGGCCTACTGATAGGACAAAAATAAATTTTATCAGATACAGTATATGAGAAAGGGTTACTCACAATAAATAATCAATAGCAGCTGGCCTGGACTCGGAAAATGTTAGGGGATCCTGTAGGGAAGCAAACAAACTGCACAGAGAAAAATTTCACATGCAATTGAAGAGCAGGTGGAAAAAGAGACAGCTGTGCATTTAAGACCCTGTCTGCTGTGACGTTGGCCTTTATTCTGTTTTGCCTCATTAGCCTAAGTGTCACTTTTCCAAATCCTGCAGCTGCACATGGGGACCCCTGCTTATGAACAGTCCGGACTCCGGCAGCTTGGGCTCCTGTGCTTACTTCAGGTTAGTTATCTATGATTGACAGGGACGAGGATTTTCACATTTCTGACTTCATGATGAAAACCTGACAACAGAGTCAATTAACTCCCTCTTCTCCTTCTTTTGGGTAACAATCAATCTTCTTTCTTTGATGAGAATGTGTTAGAAAATTATGGAGAGACATTTCAAAAAGACCAAGAAAAAAGTGTAATTGCTGCAAGACAGTTGAAGGTGTTTCCTTTACACCCTCTCTCTTTGAGTTGATTTTTTACGAGTTTTGTTCATGTTATATGTCTTTCTTTTTCCCTTGATAGAACTCTTTGGCAGCAGTCTCACTATACTTTAAGCGCTCCTATTGCATTTCACAAGATATCCATCATCTTCCATCATTCCTGTCCTGTCTCTTGTTTTACTGCTACCTACTGGTTTTTAGTGGACAGTTTGGGCCTCTCATGTGGTCAAAAGATTCTTAGCATACAGCTCAATCTAAAGGATAAATACTCACCACAGAGAAGAAAATAAGGATAATAAAACAACAAAATTACTAAAATAAAAAAAGTTTATCCTTTTAGAAACTGAAGATGCTTTCAAAGTTATGCAAAGTCATTACCTCTGCCACTTAAACAGTTGTAATAATTTCCCCCTAAAATGTATTTAAAATGATATCCAATCCTGCATCCTTGTATCTGTAGCTTGTGCAGTAATCCTTTAAACTTACCTTCTATTGTTTCCCCACTTCCTGTCATTGTTACCCCCAAACACAGGAAGTGTGCACTAATTCTCTTTGGTGCTGCACTCGTAACAGGCTACAAAGAAATGCAGAGTTATGCTCCTAATTATTGTATACCAGCAGGTAACTCTCCTCTTTGAATATTCAGAAGACTCAGGCACGTTCTTATGAGTTGAGTGACAGATACTGTGTTGTACTCAGAATGGTATCTGTCTTGTGTAGAGGCATTGTTTTTATGTTTGTATGTAAGTTCCTATATACTATGATCCTCCATTGAATAAAAATGTGTCCTTGCCCAGAAGACTGCTCATCTCTCACCCAGAGTCCAAAGAGCCAGCTCTCCTCAGTCATGCTAACCTGTGTCTGAACCTCGTTCAACATCAATTTGATTTCCAGCAATCAGAATTACAATTTTTCTTTATTTTTCTTTTATAGGGTATACATGTTTATTTTCTCCATGTGTCTGAGTATCACTTTCTTAATACCCTGGTTTCCTTCAATCCTTTTCAATTTTAAAATTTCTTTTCCCCAGAATTTTGTTTTTATTTCTCCCTTTACCCTCTTTATTACCTATAGAACAATGGTTATTGTGGGGAAAATATATGATTCTTAAACTCACAAAAAATTCCAAAAACAAATTTTATCATAGATTATAATTTAGTCCAGTATCCCTGGCTGAAGAGTGAGAATAAAGAGCGAGAGAGAGAGGAGAGAGAGAGAGAGAGGATAGAAGAGAGACCCACCTTTGACAAACTGATTGATTGATTTCACATTGTGTTTAGGAAGGTATTTACAGGAGTAAAACACAGACTCCCATATTTCAACCATGAATAGGAGAAGGGAAGGAAGAAGGAAGAAAAAATAATTTATGTATAGCAGTCTCTCTCTGGTTAGCCAAAGTTTGACCCAGAGGGTGTGTTAATTCACCACATTTCACTTCCAAGTCCTTTTTTCAGATACTAAATGAGCCCCAGAGTATCTTGTGCCCCAGTTGCAAAAGAGAAGTCTTGGAGTGGGAGCACAGCGTCTCCTGTTGCAGGTAGGAAATGAAGCACTACTGTGGTGGGTCCACAAGCAACATGAAAAATCATCTTTTCAGGTGAAGTTTCCGAGAACAGGGTCTGAGATGAGGTACATGAGATTAATTGAGGGAGCACAGTGCCCTTCAGGATAAGCCCTTAAGTTATAGAGTAGAGAAGACTGTAATTGGAGAAAAAGATGAGAAATGATGAAGTCACAGCCTTGGACTGACCCGCTGGACAAAGCTCAACCTGTAAGCACTGCAATTTCCTCCCTCCCCTTAAAGCAAGGAAGTTAGACCTCTGAACCCATGTATCAGTCTAGGCTTGGCACAGGGCAGTCCGGGAGGGGTAAGGGGGTAAGTTCCCAGTGGAGGTGGTTCCTATTAGCTGAGAGCAGTAATCAGGAGAAGCCTTGAGAAGCCAATACTTGTAGCAGTTGAGTGGCAGGTATAACGACTCAGTAAATTGTGCCTAGAAGTAGATACTCCAAGGGAGTCTTCTTCTGCTGCCCTCCACCTCACAGCACAAACGGTTGTTAGGTATGTGATGTTATTTAGGAGGGCTGCTCTAGCCCAGACAATGGGCTAAGTACATGCATGATAGGCAAGCCCTAAACTGATTCTAGGTAAGATCATTAGGCTACAGGATTTCTTAATGCTGCTTGTGTTATAAGAAGGCATCTGCAACCTTATGCTGGGGGAAATAATAATGGATGTCTATTGAATATATGTAATAATTTAGTGAATGCTACTGAATCATTACAAGAAAATTAATTTGGTAATATAATGAAATCCAAGAAAATAACTTGCAGTGGTATTAATATGCTGTATGATTGTAGAAACTAGGTAAATATGCTGATTGGCTTAATGCACTATGCTGAAAACAGGTTTTTTTGACAGGATGACTGTAACACTGCCACATAGGAAATGTTTTCCTTAGTGACCCTGTCCATGCTGTACCATCTTCTCCTTTCCAACACTTTTAATTCGCTTTCAACTACTCGGAGTGCTCAACTCCGTCATGCCCACAATGTCTCACAGGTAACCCCCTTGCAGCCTTTTTTCCATAAAGCACCTCATGTTAAACCATGTCAGCTCCTCTGTCTTTCAAATAAACTCCCTTTACATCATTTTTTACCTGAAAACTTAATTATAATTTTCCTATGTATGGCTCAAATTAGTTAAAATTTTACACTGTCTGTATCTGAAGAGTTGTGAAACAGTGTTTATCCAAGGGGGAGGGTGTGGCAAATATGGTTTTGGAATGGGGTCCAGAACTCAAAGTGTCCAGGAAATATTAGAAAGATATATAACATGCCCTCACCCCTTCCCTCCACAGGTGTGAGTTGGGGGAAGGGACACATGGAGCAGGAACATGCAGAGCTGTTTTGTACAGCAGCATCTTTGCAGCTAACCTCTGACATGGTTATTTAACATATCTATAACCTTTAACTGGTTGCATAGATATGTTAAATAGCTGTGGCCGTGCTCTGAGCCAGGGGGATGGAATGGACTTCCACCCAAGATGTAATTGGGGAGTAGGTCCCCCTAGTTACAGCACCTGTGTGAGAGCTTGGAGAAGATTGGCTCCATGACATGGGGCGACACCTGCCCAGTCTCACTATGGCAGCCCAGTAAACTTGGAATAATACAGGAATGCTGGCAGGTGTAACTGATTGTAGGAGGAGTCAGAAATGGGGCTGCAGAGGAAGATTGGCTCGGGGATTTAGCCGACACTCGGCAGCCATTGCAAGGAGAACTACATGGTTTTGGCCAGAGTGGGGATTCCCACAGCTTTGCTGGGAGAGAGCCATGTTGTTTTAGGGTGCCCTCTTTGGCCACATGGCTTAAGAAATAGGGGTGACCTTGCCTGGAAGAACTTTGGTTCACAAGGACTTTGGTTGGTGGGCCATGAGAAGGTGTCACATGGCTTTGGATTAATTGGAGATCCTGACATCGACACAGCTGATGGTGCTCCCAGCATGGGAGCCTGAATCATGGCCTGCAACTTTTCTTGAGTTACAGTACCCCAGATTAGGGCAGAGGGAGAAGGAAGGACTGTATGTGTCCATGGGTGTTTTAAGGGACTTTGGCATTTTGATGAAAACATTAGGTCACTACTTTAAGTCTGTATAGGTTTAAATAAACATTTCCTTTCCTTTCACAAATTTCTGGCATTGAGAGATGTCTTTCCTCTGGCGGTGGACAAGCAAACCTAGTGGGGGTTACTTTCAGTAATAGTATATCATACCCCACCTTGGCTCTGTTCTGTAATAGTTGCATTCACATTTTTATTTTTTAAATGTAAAGTTATATGGGGAGAAAATCTGAGTCAGAGACTCGTCCCACAGCCCCACACTACACTGCTTACCTATTGAGTCTGCACTTGAATGTGGCCATTTTTCTAATATTGAGACTCTTATTTCAGAGATTTAACCTTCTAAGGAAATTGCATTCATATCCTGATACCACATTCAGGACAATAAGAAATAAACAGTGCATTTTAACAATTACTATTAAATTGTATTTAGCACTGGTTTCCAAACACCAATATAAAAAAATCCATACATAGAAACTTTGAAAATAAACTTTCTGTCTTCATGGCAAGAGGCAGTTTTAAAACTTGGAGCAGTTATCTGCCCAAGTGAGGCTCCAACCCTCCCAGAGAAGTCTAGACAGGGGCACTTACTTTCTTCTTTGTTACTTACCTTTCAAGCAGATGGCTCCCAGGTCCTTGAGAAAGATGTTTTGGATTGAAAAACTGGCAAGAAGCTTTGCATCACAACGGAGCAGAGGAAGGTTTTATAATTATAAGGGTTTTTGTTTCATTGTGTTGTGTTTAAACTATTACAGTTGTTTTCACTTTTCTCCCTTCCCCTCCCACGCTCAGCCCTTCCCTCCCCCCACCAGAAGGCAATCCCCACATTGTTGTCCTTGTCTCTGGTTGTGCAAAAAAGTTCTTCGGTTAATCCTTTCACCATCCCATGCCCCCACCCCCTCGTTTCCGGCAGCCGTCACTCTGTTCCATGTATCTGAGGTTCTGTTACTATCTTGTTCCTTAGTTTATCATGTTCATCAGATTCCACATATAAAGTGAGATCACATGGTATTTTTCTTTCACTGGCTGGTTTAATTCACTAAACCTAATGTTAGGTAGGATAGATAGCAAACAAGGCTGGGGGGAGGAGGAGGGATACAGTCCCACCCTCTGACTCAGCAGTCCTTGGAAATTCTATGTATCTTTTCTACTCTCTGGAAAAGAAGGCCTTTGAACCTGTGCTTCCATCCCAAGGCCTGCAAAGCCAAAAGGTTTCATAATCCGTAAAGAAAGAAACCCAATTAACACCTTTGGGTATTCACAGCTCTGTCCTGGAAAACTCGCACCACCTTTACCTGTCAGTCATATGTAACTTCTTTCCCCTCCCCCAGTCCTGCCAACTATATAAGTCATCAGGACCAAAAGTTTGCCTGGCTTGGCACTCTTGGCTCTCTGGCCACCTGGACTCAGGCCACCTAACCTCTGGCCATGAGCCCACTGGCCACCCTGGCCTTTGGCTGCCCTTACCCTGCTTCACCCTGAGTGTATGCCTTTCAGCCTCCCACCTCCACCGTAGCTAGGCCCATTCTCTTCCCCGAGAACAGATCACCAGTGAACCCTGCTTGCACCCTAGTAGACTCTCTGATCTTTAATTCTTTACTCCGTTGGCCAGAAGAACCGAGTTTCTGGGAGTTTCTGCCAAAACAATGATTTTCTCCAGGTCCATCCATACTTTCAGAGATCATTTCTATAGTTTGTTAAAATAAGATTTTCAAGTATATTTTAAGAAAAAGGAGTTCAGGAACAGGAAGAAGCCTATCTAATCAAGCTGTCATTCCCTAGTCAAGCTGAGGGAATATTAAAGCTATTTTCATTTTCATTGGAGTTCTCTCTTTCTTCATATTTCTACTCAATCATTACTTCACTTATTTGTTTTCCCTGGCCATTTTCTATTCAACTATCCCATGCCCCCAGCATTCCCTGTCTCCATTGCCCTGACTTGTTTTCCTCCCTGGAAATCATTATCATCTGAAACATTGTGTATTTCCTCTGTGACAACCAATTATTATCACAGAATGCAGAATAACCCATAGAAAACCTCGATACCATATAAGAAAGGGGGTAGAGAGGGCCATTACTTATTAACTTCCCCACTGATTGCTGGTTATAAAGTGATAAATAAGACAGATATCTCTGACTTCAAAGAGCTTGCCTGTTTACCAGTGTGTAGGATGTTTTCTGAAGCCCTATATATTTTAAAGATATTTTTTGTTTTCGTACATAAACACAACTAGAATAATAATACAATTGATGGATAACAATGTTTCCCCTCCCTTGTCATTTGAAATGAGATTTAGATTCTGATACTTTGTGGATAACTAACTTGGATATTTTTAAGTTGTTTTCCCCCTCCCTGTGTCACCCCTACCTTTACCTCAGGGACATTTCTTTACTTAAGACTTTGATTATTTCCTTCTGTTCCAATCAATTATTTTTTCTTATTTTCTCTTTTAAATTGTCACCTCCCCTCCACCCATGGTTGAGCTACATTGGTTTCTTATGTATTTATCACATGCTCTCTCTCTGTTTTCACCTTAAGGCTCTCTTTCCCCTGCACTCCAGGCGAATCACTGCTTGAATTTTCCACAGCAGTAATTCTCCTTACTACTGTATTTATTGTTTCTTTTCATCTGTTAGTCCATTTCTGGTTTACATCTTGCTTTGCTTTACTTTTGAGAATTGTAGATGGTTCTCTTTATAGTGTAAATCATTATTCTCTAATTCCTCCAATGTATTATATAACTTCCTAATTAAAGTTTACACTCATAGCTTCTCTTCTCTTTGTTTATTTATTGTTTTTATAAAATAAGTCCTCTGAAAAATTCAAACACTCAGGGCTGATGCTAGTAGTAGTGGTAAAGAATATTTTTTATCAGTTTCTTAGGTTTTGGAAGAGGGAACTTTGTGATTCACCTTCACCATTTTCAATAAGATTTCTTTACATTCTGGTTTATTCTGTAATCATTAAACTTTTATGATTACAAATTAAGTTTTGTTACTGTCAGACTATCAGTGACTTCTCATTTATTAGTAACTGAATTAAATCCAAATCCTCCCATCCCCTAAATAAATCCGTAATATGGATACACTCCAATTTAAAAGCTTGCTGCTGTGGAAGAAAAGGAGTCACATATTTACCTGACAAGCTCAGGCAAGGCCTGTGAGGCAGGCAGGCTTATGGAGGGTCTGAAGCACAGTGGACCGTCTAAAATTAAAACTTATTAACTAAAAGCAGATCATGGTGAGTAGAATGTCCTAGGCCAGTAGTTTTCCCTAACAAAGGTCAGTCTTTACCTCAACTGAGCCTGTCTGTTATCTTTTGCATCTATGATAATATATGCTTGGAATGTCAAGGTGCCCTTTTCTCCCAAACCTCTTGGGCTCAAGTTGAGACCACAGATCCTCCCATTGTCATTGTTTTCATGTTAATTGTTGATTGTTAACTATCCCTTACCCACTTTTGTAGAAGAAGTATGTGTGTATCATTTTATCTTTTGTCCAATCCCAGAGGTTCCCAGACTCTGCTTTCTCCCACCTCCTTTAATCTATCACCAATGGACTTCATGTAACCCTGTTAGGGCTTCTTCTTTGATTCTAATGGATAAAATAAGTTGCTAAATTACCATTCTCCAGAGCATTTCTCATTCTATTGAGATATTGCTTCCAGGCCATTGTCATCCGTTTGGCTCAAAAACTGACCGAAAATTCTCTATAGGTTTGAATGTTTCTTACATTGACACTACCTCCAGGGCACTGCATGTAACCACAGATGGACTGACTGTAGAACCATTAAGTTTTAACAAAAGGTCATCCCAGAAGTTTACCCCAATGAGCTTGTGTAAGTTATTACCAGACCAGAAGTGTACCCTTATCCTCTACCTCCAGCCAACTTTTAAAATCTTCAAATATATATTCTTAAAAAAAACTTTTTCCAATTCTTTCACCCAGATATCTTTGTGCTTATCTTGTAAGAATTTCTGTCTGGTGTCTTACACTACAGTTTTATGTGAAATGTCATAGACTTCCTACTGTAGTTAGCTTTATATTTTTATGGAGGAGGATACATTTTGCCTACTTCTAGACTCTATCCATTTTCAGAAAAATTAAAAAATCTACAATGTGATGGTTTTTCAATAAATAGTTGTGGAATACAAAGGAATCCTTGATAGAATATTACATGTTCTCCCCTCCTCTTATTTATAGCCAGGGTTCAACTATTATTTAGTTTTTCTAAAAATTTGCCCATTATTTGCCTCCAGCCAAATCGTGAAACTTGATGTTTCTAGAACACCTTAAACTTTCCCATTTCCATGTGTTTGCTTCCGTGTTTGGTCCTAGAACATCTTTACAGTTGAAAAATGATCCCCTTGTTTAGTAATTAGATTAAATCTCCTTTTATCATTTATAACTACATACTTTGGCTCATTCTTTAATAATTCTTTCTTTTCAACTTCTTTTGTTCTTTTACTTACACTGCATATTACATTATAATTTATATGGCTATTAATTTAGTCTCTATGCTTTAATGTCCACACTGCTATAAACATTATAAGCAGTGCAACTGAGCTTATTTACTTAAAAGTTCTCTAGAACACAATTCTTGTTTTGCACATATGAAATACTTCAGATACATATTTTTAAAAATTATATGAATGTGGAAGAAATATATGAATAAATGGCAAAACAATGTTATTCTAATAAAAACATTCTGATTCTTAAAATTAATTAAAATATGTCATTTTAGTAAATTACTTAGAATTTTAAACAGTCTGGTGAATATATGAATTGCACAAAATGTCGTATTTCTATAGGCCCATATACTATATGTTTTGCATTTTTAAATAAAAAGGGAGAGTAACTTTTAAATAACCTGTAGTGTGTTGCACCTAGTAATTGTTGCTTGAAAACTGCAAATCTCTGGAACAATATGTTTAGAAAGCTCTAATTCTTGTATTAAATGTACTCAATAAATTATTTTATTTTCAATGCAAATTTCTAGTGCAACTAGTTTCTCATGTCATTGACATGGGAATAGTAGATAAGGACATGCCTTTTATTAATTATCCATGGGGTAAATCTTGTTCGGTTAAAACACTAATTGTTTCCATCACTAATCTACCTTACTTTAATCTTTTAATTTTTAGTATTAAAAACAATGGCAGATAAAGACCTTTCCCTTGTCATAAAAGAACAAAAGTTCTAATTATAGCCAAATAAGTGCGTCTTTAAACGTTTCTCCTTATTCTAGTCATCATAAACAATGATAAACCCTATGAGAAGGTGGTGGAGAAAAATTGTAAATATATAGCCCCATATATCAAAAATATAATAGATTAATAATTCCCAATTACTTAATTGCATGCTTAATTTTGTATATTTAATTCCCAATAGTTTAATTTGTATATTGTATATTTTATTCTCATGACTAGCTGCATAAACTGCTGTTAGAAGTATGTATTATTTATACTGCTGTCATTTCTATTTTTCTCCAAAGCAAAGCAAACCCTGCCTATAAAATAGTCCTATTCATCTTTGCGGTTTCAGAACATGAGTAATATGTGGTTTATAGTGTTAGAGACAGTTTTATGGACAGTTTTATAATATATGTGAAAATCTTCACATGTGCTGTAGGTCATCTAGAAGAATTCTATCAACAAAACTACATCATAAAGACACCAATAAATGATAAGTCAAAGGAAGAAAGAATTGGGAGCAGACCAACTCTTTTTTTGCAGGAAATCTTTCTAGTTTTGAGTATTTATTCTCACAAATAGAAAACCCTCAGAACTAGTAAATAAAAGGTGACCAACTCCAGAAAACAGTTGTAAACTGCAGTGAATTATTCTCCAAGTACATACATTAGAGATCACTTTTTGGAATTTTAAAGGGATTTATTTAAAGAGAAAATTCAAGTTTAGTAAATTTGCCAAGTCAACATACTTCCATTAAAATATGTTTAATGTTATATAGAAAATAAAATACTTTAAATGTTAAAGGATAGGGGAAAATTTATTATGAATAAAATAAATGGTAAATAGCACATATTGGGTAGCTCAGTCAGTTGAAGCATCCTCCCATGCACTGAAGGGTTGTGGGTTCCATTCACAGTCAGGGCACACACACTTAGGTTATGGGTTCAATCTGGGGTCAGAGTACATACAGGAGAACCAATTGATGTTTCTTCTCCTTTACATCAATGTTTCTCTCTCTCTTTTCCTCTCTTCCTAAAATCCATAAACATATCCTTGGGTAAGGATTAAAATAAATCATAAATAAATAAATAGTAAGTAATTAGTGAGAAGAAAGTAATAAATTGGAGAGGTCATGATCACCACCAACAGGGACTATTGAATGATGAGTCACACAGAGCATAGGATGCTAAGCTATGCATGCCCTACTAAAACAAGCAAGTAAATTTAAAAAAAAATATTTTGGGGCTTGGAAAATACATTTTGGTCTCCAGGATACAAAAAAAAAAAAAGCAGTTTAATAACCAGAAGAATATAAGCTATAAAAGTTCTACAAAAATAACATGATATAAAAGTGTTACTTTAATTTTTTAGCATATCAAAATATTTAAAAATAATTTGATTTTGTTGCTCCTACTTTGGAAAAAAAATCCCTGAATATGCAAAATGGTGGCTAATAAGTTAACCAACTGTAAATATAATGATACATCTAGTCAAATTATTTCAGAAGCAAAATTACAAAAATAATTTAAATATATTTTAGCAGAAATATTACTAATTTGTAATATAGACTTATTTGATATGATTACTCTAGAGGGACCCTTCCAGTTGTCCTTACCACTAGCCCTATTAAAAATAGCTTGACTGTGAGTATTTTCAAGGTAGAAATATGTTTGAACTTTTTTTTTTAATACAGTGCTATTTTTTTTTAATGTTATCACCCTCCAGAAAGCATCTAGTATAGAACAGCCACAAACAACCAAGGAGACAGAATGTCTCAGCTAGGGGACATCAGCCATCTGTTACTGACTACTCCAAGCTGGCACACGAGCTCATGAATGCAGTAGCTTTGGGTACAGAACTAGAGGATATGTGTGACTCTACGAGCCTCGTCACCAGCTCTGATATCACTAATACTACTGTCTAATGTTGAACTTGCTGGCAACAGAGATTAACAATGAACTCCCAATTCAGTTTCTCAAAAAGATCAAGATGCCATTTGCTGATGAGTTAATTATATCGGATCCTTCTTTCTGATATATCCCTGGAAAGGGCAGGGATTCATTCTGACTAAAATTAACACATATTCTAAGTACGGATTTAACTTTCCTTTCCACAGGTCTTCTGACAGTACCACACTCTGGGAGCTTACACAGTATTTGATCTACTGACAAGGGATCTTGCATAACCTAAGTATAGAGCAAGAGAACTACATTTTAAAAGGAATGCATGGTTTTACCTACCTGATCATAGGATCTACTTCTACCACAGGACATACCTTCAAGAGGCTACCAGTCAGTTAGAGAAATAGAAGAGCCTTTGGAGGACATTGTTGTGATGCCAACTTGAACATGATTCCTTGACACAATCAACAATATGGTGTTGTGTTCCAACTAAGTACAACACAAAACCTGACACCCGACGGACTAAAACAAGGGGAGGAATTCTGCTTACCATCACTCCTTGTAATGCACTGGCTGGGGCGGGGGGGCGGGGGAGTTGCTTCCTGTCTCTGTATTCTTGGCTGAGAAGATTTAAAGATCTTTTTTCCCACAGGGAAATCTCTCCCATGAGTGGGAGTTTATAACAGTCTCTTTACCTTGTCCATATGGTCAACTAACTTCTCAGTGAAAAGATAATTATTATTACAGTGAAAGAAAGCAGCTAATAATCTCCTTTTCTTGCTCTTGAAGGAGGATTTCCACGTGGCCTAAGCATTCTCACTTTGTATCAATGTGGATGGCAACAGATGTGAGAATAACAGTTTATTTCAGACTATGACTTGCTTGCTTCTGTGCTTCAGATTTCAGTTATATTTTCTTTTTTCTTTCTTTTTTTTTATCCTCACTGGAGGGCATGCTTGTTGGTTTTAGAGCAGGGGAAGGAATGAAGAGACAGGGAGATATTGATCAGTTGTTTCTTATACTCACCCCACCAGGGACCAAACCTAAAACCTAGGCATGTGCCCTGACCAGGAATCAAACTCACAAAATGGTTCACAAGAAGGTGCTCCAATCCACTGAGCTACACTGGCCAGAGTGGATTTCAGTTATATTTCCAAAGGAAAAATCAAGTATGTCAAAATGAATAAACTATTGTGTTGGCCAAAAAGTCCATTTAGTTTTTTCTGTAAAAGAAAACACACATTTTTCATTTTCACCAATAACTTTATTGATTTAGGTGTTTTGAGTATGTCAGTTATCTCCGCTATTGGCTTGTAGTGGGTAAAGGCCAAGGGTGCTGCTAAACATCTTCTGATGCATAAGACAGCCCCATAGCAAAGAATTATTTGCCCAAAATATCAATAGTAGCAAGAAACTTTGCAAACTACTTTTGACATGTTTAATCAGTTATAGCACCTTCTCCATACACTGCACAAATCTTTTCTTGCAGTTCAGTTGCATTTTTACTTTTCTTGAAATAATAAAGCATGATATTACAAAAATGTTACTTATTTTCTCTCATCTTTGATATTAAATGGATACACAAATATTCACCAATTTTGATAATTTTTTAAATGCACACTGATAAACAACTGTCATAATACAATCAGACAAAATTGTTTTAAATGAAGTTAAAGACAACTAAGCACTACCAGAGCCATCGTATGGAAAGAAACTAAATGACCTTTTGGCTAACCCAATAATATGGTTTGTCCATATTATGATAGTTTTGTAGCTATCAGGAAGCTTCAATAATTAATGATGAATTAGGGATAGATGCCTTCTCACCTACAAACTCACTACCAGGCAACCTATTAAAAGTAAAGCAAATAAAAGACTGAGTTGTTTTTTTTTTTAAAGAGTGAGGATTTTTCTTTTTTAAAAAAATATTTTTTTTAAGATTTTTACTTATTTATTTATTTTTAGAGAGGGAAGGGAGGGAGAAAGAGAGAGAGAGAAACATCAATGTGCGGTTGCTGGGGGCCATGGCCTGCAACCCAGGCATGTGCCCTGACTGGGAATCGAACCTGCGATGCTTTGGTTCGCAGCCCGTGCTCAATACACTGAGCTACGCCAGCCAGGGCTAAAAAGACTGAGTTTTAAAAATGAATTTAACCGTTTAATAAAACGCAGTGGCAAATCTAGGTGGAACATGATAATATTTACTATTGCCTATACTTTGTACCACTTGAATCCACTCATATAGTATAACGACTGCAACGCACCTCAGAAGATAATGACAGGAATTTTAATTAGTCTCTTTCTGGGTTGGGTCCTGTCACTGATTACAGAACAAACACAGGCCTCTTTTCTCCCTGACTTACCCCCAAACGGCATTTGTGCTCTTCTCCCCTGCAGCACTTCTTCCTGGGCCTTAAACACCACCTCGACTTCTTCCCTGTGACTTTCCCCAACCTCCCCTGTACAGTTTCTTCTTTCTGACGATCCTTCATACAGTCCCAAGGGTTATAGCGGGGTCATTCATTCCTTCCCACTTGTGATGTGGACTGTTCTGTTTAGCAGCATATTCATTTAAGTAAAAAACTATGATATAAGCTATTCTAATTGCAAGCTTATTTGTATTATCAATGTTCCAAACGTATACTTGTCCCTGAGCCTTCTGCTTTTCCTTGTGATACCTCCCTTTGTTGTAAATGGGTAAAATAGCCTACTCTCAGAAATAAGAGAAACTTTATAAGTCAGCCATTCAACTCTTGTATTTGAAGATTGAGTTTTTACTTCAATAGCCTGAGAGCATCTTCTGAGCCTGCAGTGATGAAAGAAAGGTGTTTCTTAGATGGTCCAGCTCACTCCGCCCCTGTAAAGTTTCAGATAGACACAAAGAAGCCAAGGGAGGGCACCAAGGTTACCCTGCTCTCCTTCTGTGTTGTGACCACTTACCAGCTACATGGGCAATGAGTATTTCACCTTTCTGAAACTCTGTTTCATCATCGATAAGATGGTCTCAGTAATACTTTTATTCTCATGAACTGTAAAAATCCTATTTAAAAGTTCTTTCAAAATTGCTAAGAAAGACCTCTCATTCTTCAATCACTGTGAATTGATGTCAAACACATAACCCCCAGACCATAGCCAGGAAGTGGAAAGAGCATAGAGCCCCAGAAGGATATTACACTGAAAGAAAAGAATTAGCCAAGAAAAGATGTGACGAGAGATTTCATAGCCATGGATAAGGAACCATGAAGAATAAATATTCAGAGCACACAACTTAAGGTAGAAGATTTCTGACTGCAAAGAATATTTTTAAAAAGCTCTCTTGGAACCCAGGGGGCAATAGGAGGTAAAAACAAAAACAAAAAACCCTTCTTGTTGGAGGTAAAAAATGCAAACCCCAAATCAGAATATCCTTGCAACCAAAGAGATGTTCATGTCTTGGGTACCATTCTTCCAGTCATTCATTAAGAAAAAAAACTACAACCAAGGTTCCTGACCCTAATGACCAGTTACTAGCGAGACTGGCACCCACCTTCTTGAGCGTACACACTCATTTATGTCAGATCTCCCTTCTTGCTGGATGCTTTCTCTCTCATCCAGTCTACTTCCCATTTTTCTAGACTTATCAAGAGAGCAATTGAGGATAATAGTTCCCCCTTTTCCGCATCAGAGTCTTTAAATCCAAAGCACCATTTTGGGAAAGGGCTTCATTAACTTATGCCATATTTAGTCACTGCCAGTTGGATCCCTGAAACTGAAAAGAGAAAAACTTATATGGAAAACATAGGCACATAAACAAAAATTTACTCAATTCCATATCTGCAAAATTTATGTTCAAAAAGTCTAGAACCCAACAAATTTCCCCCCTATGTCTAATGATGGCTGTTTGGAGAAAGGAATTATGGCCCTTTGGTTTGAAACCAATTATAAATACACTAAGTCAACTGTCATGTCATTTCCTTTAGGGAATTTTTGTGCAAGGATCTGAGTTGGTACTTTTCCTCTCCTAGAAAGGTTTTGTGCAATATACAATATGGGGTATAAAGCTCTAAGTGTGGGAAAAGAAAGGCTGGTGTGAGCTCTGACTGACAGTTTTAGGGCTAGGTCCTTCCCGTAGGTGCCTGCAAACTCTGAATTGACTTGTATCCCTGAAAATTATAGAGAGACCACCTAAAAATACCTTTGGCACTTGTGGGTTCTTATGTTTGGGTTTCATTTTCCTCTTGAGCGTCAGAGGGGAGCAAATGCACTTAAATCTCAGCAACGACCTCACTGTCTAAAACCCAGAAGGGCTTGGTAAACTCACAGGTACCTTGAAACACCAAAGGCAGAGGGAGCTTTCTTTCTTTCCTGCTTCCTTGCCTATGCATTTCAGCAGCCCAGGATACCATTGCCAAGTACACACGTCTCAATTTTCATAACAAAGGACCATCCCGCTGCAATGAGGCCTTAGAAATGCATGCTGTTCTTAAGCCATTCCTGTCCCTTCCTCAGAGTAGACCAGACACCCATTCTTTGAGCTCACTGCCAGTCTTCTCGTCTTCCCAGCCCTACTGTTAGGCCTGCTGTCCCCTTTTCTCTTGATTAAGACAGGTGGAGGGAGGTAAGTGCCTCCTGACTGAACTGGCCTTTGGTTCATTTTTTTCCCCATAGATATATATGTCCTTTATGAATAAGCCATACATATGTACCAACAAATCTAACTACGTTATTCTTTTCAAATCAGCATGCAGATAGAAATTTTGAGTTTCTTCTTTTTTTTTCAGTAACTAGTATAGAAAGCACTATTTTTTGTGTGTCTGTTTTTGTTGTGTTTGTATAAGAAATAAAAACAAAACAAAAGATGGGCCACTATGGTCTGCATGGCATCAATAAGCAAATGGAGACATCGAATCAATGTGTGCCCCAGTGTGTGTTGCCAAGTCTGCAGTTTGGCTTAACAGCACACCCAGTCTGCATTTGCATTCTGATATTATTGAAGCTCTCTGTACACTGTTTTGCATGAATTTATATGATTCGTAGGGAAAAAATGTTATAAACTGACAAATCTGAAATTCAAATATGTTGTTCCACTGAGACAGGAAGAATAGGAGTTTTAAAAGATGCAAAAAAGGGATACTCTTTTGGAAGCAATAAAGCTTGTTGCTGATGAGCAGCAATCAGTACTGTTATGCACTGAGAATAAAAACGCACACCCACCTGTTAAAAAAGGAAAAGAGAAAGAGAGAGAGAGAAATTCTCTTGTCCTAAGTAATCATAGCTTCTGGCAAGAAATAAAATATGTATTATGGGAGCCCACAAGGGGACTCCCTCTGATATCTTTGGTGTTTAACATCTCTAAACTTAGCATAACACTTGTTTCTCCCTCTATCATGCTAATCTGACCTTACCTCATCATGGAGCATTGGAGGTAACATCTTTTACTAGAAGGCTGTCTTAGAATTTCCAAGTTGTACCATGTGCCTCTTTCTTACTCTTATATTATCATCCTTGTGAATGTATATGATAATCATAAAATAAACCTAAGCCATCTTCTTAAAAATGGTATAAGTGAATCTCTTTTCACCAATCTCTTGCCATCTGGAAACACTCACTGTAAAAATCACTGTGAAGGTTAAATAGCTCTGCCATTATCTCTCTATAAGCTGTCCTGTAACTTCATGTCCTGATGCTTCATGTGAGTTTTGACTTTGAAAGTTCTGTTCACAAACTCTTCTTTTATGCACAGTAAATTCTTATTAAGTCTTTTTTTATTGATTTGGTGATTTAATTTGCTACTTCTGATTTTTTGACACACCTTTAGTTAGAATATTCTTTCTCAAAGACTTTTATCCAAGTTTTGGCTTGCAGATTAATTCTTCACAGATTAAACTCTGATCCTATCTGTAAGAGATGTATCTGCAAGAAAATCATATTGACCCCTCCAATAAGAAGGAACTCATATTTTCCCATTGCCTTCCCCTCCTCATTTCAGGGTATGGCTCAATTCTTATCATACAGTCTTAAGGGGAATCCACTTGGTTTTTAAAACAGTAAGGCCACTGAAAGGCCTTACAAGTTAAAATTCAGATAAATTGGGATCGAGCTCTATCTTTGCCATTACCTAGTTTGTAGGCTTAACCAACCACATAATTATTGTAAAATTGATTTTCCTTATAATGAAACTATATAAATATATACCCAGATATGTTATATTATGTTACATTATACTTTTTTATATTATGCATTTAATAGAAAAAATAATTAAGAATTAAACATGCTTATTTATGTGATGCTCCTTTAACAAGTGTGGGGATGAGAAACCATGTTTAATAAAGTAAAAACTAATATAAATATCAAAAGATGTGTTCTGTTACTATAGAAAAATATGTAAGACCATTTAGTTACTTCTCCTTACAGAAGAACATGTGGTATACTTGTTAGAGTGTAGAATACAATTCAATATGTATAGTCTATAAATTTTGAGTTAAAAACATGTAAAAACTATATTATAACAAAGGATTTATTAGTAATATGGTCTTACTTTGTATCAGTTCTTGAGGGAGAGATGATGCTTGCCACAATATCAGACTCTGATCATGATTGATAGAGCTCTTGCCGTGCTAAGTAACAACTTTCTAGAACGGAAGCAGTTATGCTATCCACTAGAATCTAAAGTGCTTTCTTCACTTTCCATCTCATCCCCACTTCCATAATTCAATCCAATCTACTTCTGAAACCAGAAAACTCTGCATCTGTGCTGCCTGTCACTACCAGAACCAATAAGCCGAGACAGAGATTGAATATTTAAGGTCACTTTACCCAGATGACCAGGGATCCGAGAAGATGGAAGTGTGGGGGGAGTTACCAGTGATTTTCTATCTGGGTCCTGTGTCCCATGTCTTGGTTGATTTTCTTTATCTGTGTCCTGGGAGGCTGGATGTCTCTTCCTGGAACACAGGGGCTCAGATACCATCTTGATTGCTTATGGTCTCCTCTGGAGCACAAAGATCAAATTGCTTGTGGTCTCCTGGAGTCAGAGTTGGGCTGGACTTTCAGTTTCTGAAACAATAGGTTTTTACATGCATTAAATACTAAGCTTATTAACTATTACCTAAAACTAAAATTTTTCAATTTTTGAGCTCCCCATCACTTCTATGATCAGATATTCAGCTTCCCTTTTTGTTTAATATATGTTTACAATCTATAAAACTTGCATCACTCAAATTAATTGGACATTTTCATTAAAGGTTATTAATATAATTATTAATAATTACACAGTGATGTTAATATAATTGTGTTATTTAATATAATTATCAATAACTTTATATTATACTGATTTCTACTAGTTATTACATGTTGTTCTTGTTGTGTTGTTTTTTAATTCATAATTACAAGTTTTAAATAATCGACAACTTGGAAAAATGAAGAGAATAGTAATATTCTATTACTTGATACTAAAATATCTTTGACAAGATTATTCTTATTTTAAAACATGTAGTTTAATGTCATAAATATTGTGTTCTATAATATACTACTATACAACATCAAGATCAAATCAATCATGTCAAATTAAGCTAGAGATTTTAAAGACATAAGTCAATTGTGTGTGTGTAACATTTTCATTTTGACAATACAGTAAAGAGTTAATTTAAAAATTGAAGAAATTTTGTTTTCTAAATTGCTGTAATACATGAACTACATATATTTTTAAAACACAAGTTTAATTTAATGCCATCATGTTTATACTGTACATCTTGGGACAGGAAGAATGCTTACTTAGTAGATCCCTTAGGGAAATTGTTTTGCTGCTTAGAAAACAACTATTTTAGATTAGCATTTCAATTATTTGACTTCAAATGGGAGCTTCAAAAATTCTATGAACACTCTAAAACACTTATTATCTTAAGTAGTTTGAAATAGTCTTTCACTTTATGTAGACTGCTAATTTTATTAACAAACCTTTTCCCTATAGAGCTCACACAGATCTAAATATCAGCCTGAAATGAGCCTGAAGAGGTTCAAATTATGAATTAGAGCAATGCAACTGAAGCAGACTTTCCTGTCATTCTTCACTAAAACCACATGGCAATGCTCAATCTCTTGTCATATTGAGTTATTCTGAGAGTGTTATGAGGTAAATCCAAAATTATTCCTAAATTACCTATCTGCAGTATATTGCTTTAATGTTTTTTAATACTTGTATAATAAAATAAGGGATGTATATACATCGTTGAGGGGTGTTACACAGTTCTAATGTAAGGAAGAAAAATGGAAAATAGTCATTAGTAGAAAGTTGACAAAACAGGAAATGTGATGCTCTCTTTGAAATACAAGCAAAAGCAACATTTTGTTCCAAATGAAGCTATATAATTTTATGTTTATGTATTAGATTTCAAAACTGTAACTAGTATTTTCAATATAACATAGTGGGATAGTGATACAATGGGAAAACACTGACATTTATATAGAAATAAGCCAGGTTTATGGACTTAAACTTCTTGACTAATGTGCCCAATTTCCATGGTAATATTTGGTTTAGCCAAAAGTTTTCTTTGTTTCTTTCCATAAGATGGATCTAGTAGGGCTTAGTTGTATTTAACTTAGTGAAAAACAATTTTGTTATATTGTATTGTGACAGTTGTCATATCAGTATGAATTAAAGAAAACCTTATCAAAATAGGTGAATTTTTGTATAGCCATTTTAATGTTGAAGATGATAGAAAATATGCAATATTTTTGGCATAGTATGCTTTATTATTTCAAGAAAGGTAAAAACTCAACTGAAACCAAAGAAAAAAAGATTTGTACAATGTATGAAGAAGGGGTTGTGACTGATCAAATATGTCAAAAGTGGTTTGCGAAGTTTCATACTAGAGATTTCTTGTTGGACAAGCTCCATGTTTGGATAGACCAGTTGAAGTTGATAGTGATCAAATTGAGACATTAATTGAGAACAATTATACCACACAAGAGATAGCTGACATACTGAAAATATCCAAATCAATAAAGTTATGGGTGAAAATGGAAAATGTGTCTTTTATTTTATGGAAAAACCCATATGAACTTTGTTGCCAACCCAATAAAAGTAAAGATGTCACTCTCCCTAATAGGATGCTTGGATTAGTTGATTTCAGCCAGATTTATGCAGCATGTCAGAAAAGTGAGAGTTTCTTCTCCCAGGTTTCCCTAAGCAGCCCTCTTAATTAATTTGTAGAACAGGTAAGATAATAGAGATACAGGTCTAAAGATATTTTAATATTTGTTAACTGCCCAGAACTCAGAGTCAGTAGGAACAGTAACTTATCAACAGAAGGAACAGGTCTTCAGATCTCCAGATGTTCTTTTAACTAGAGTTCTTATTTATTTGTCATCTATCTATCATCATCTATCATCTGTCTGTAA
The DNA here is from genome assembly GCA_004024845.1 of Tonatia bakeri. NCBI lineage: Eukaryota > Metazoa > Chordata > Mammalia > Chiroptera > Phyllostomidae > Tonatia > Tonatia bakeri. The sequence goes on along the minus strand of PVIA01002906.1, from coordinate 23,766 downwards.
AATTTACAGCCATTGTCAATATAATAAGAATGCTTTGTGCAACATCTATGTAACCTGGCAGCCAAAGAGAGTGGACTGGAATGTGCATACATGAACAATGAGGACTTCACTGTACTACTCAGTAGGGGTGGCAGACTCTGTTGAATGAGCATGTATACTGTATGATCATCATATTCAAAATTACTGAGTGTGTAGAACAACAAATCTGCATCAAATTTTGCATTAACTTTGAACATTTCTCCTCAAAAACTGTTTGGATGATTTAGAAGGCTTCAGGTACAATGCAATGAGTGTAGCACAAATAAACGTGTGACACAAGTATTTCAAAGGTGGTAAAGAATCTGTTGAAAGTGATCCACATTCTGGAAGGCCTGTGATAGGCAGAACACCTGAGAAAGAGTAGAACTTTGACAAATCAAACTTTGGTAAAATTCTCTTGAGTTGAAACCTCAATAACAATGTTTCAAATGGGATAAACAAACAAACAAACAAACAAAAAGCTAACTTAAAGGAAGCAGTTTTTTCTCTCATTAGAGGATAGTAAGAGAGACCCAGATGAAACACTAGTGTCAGGAACAGTATTCTGACTTCCAAGGTGAGGTTCTACCACTTCATGGGAAGTAGTGAGTTAAGACTTAGAGTTTTATATTTCCAAACCAGGTATGATTTGAACCAGGTATGGTATTGACCACATAAGTCCAGCTATTAAAGCAAAATTCAAGGATATAGAAGCTGTTGCCTGAGAATGTACAATAATTAGGAAAACCAGTTATGTTATTTCCATTAATTATGTTCCTTTGTTGCTCCAATGTTCTTAGATATAATTTTGTCCTATGGTACTACAAATGTATACATCCTAGTTTAATAAAGGAAACTCAATCAACTTCATATTACATGTCATATTTGATCCACAGCACAAACATAGTGCCCTATGGTTTTAGAGATGATATTAAGGATCATGATGCCTTTGTCTGAGCATGCACAGAAAGACTGCACTAGGACAAAAAGGAGCAGAAAGTAGCTTTGTGTAGTGGAATTTTTGAGTTAAGAAGGTAGTTAATGATCACAGTTAGCCTGGGTTCTTAGCTTTCTAAATCTTTTGTACTATCCACAAAACTATTTTAACACATAACTTTGTTCATAAAGCATACCTAATTTAACTAGGAATTGGAGATATTTCCAGGGAAAACATGTTTCCCAAATAATCTTTTGAACCAGAAGTCTTCCTCCAGTGAACCTGCAGTCACATCTTTCAACTGTCCTATTAGTAATTTAAAACTCAGAAAGCACTGCTGTTCTCTGTCACCCACTCCCACACTGCCACATCATCACTGCCCAATCTACCATACTCATGATTTGGATTTAGGAGAAACTGAATGGATAGCAATTTTACTCCACATCAGTGTATGTGATAGTGTTATTTTTATTAAGGTATTTATATACAGTAAAATTCATAAGTATGAAGTTTGAAAATTTTTGTCTAGCATACACCAACAATATCCAAACCTCAATAAAAAAATATGTCCCTTATCCCAGAAAATTTCTTTCTGCTTCCATATAGACAGACTCTGTTGCCTCAGAGGTAAACTCTGTCCTGATTTCTATCATTATAATGTTATTTCTGTAGTATTACCAACATTGGGTAAAATTAGTATTCTTAAATTTAGCAATTTTAATATTTATAAAATGTGATCTTGTGATCTTAGTTTTCAATTTCTTTCTGACCAATAATAAACACCTCTTCCTATCATTTTATGTGTTATATTTTATAACCATTTTTTTCAAAATCATTTCTTATTTTGAATTTTAAATTTGTTTTTATTTAAAATTTGTCTATTTTAAACTGACAATGTGTTTTCTTATTGAGTTAGTTTTCTTACATATTTAAGTCATTGGCTAGACGTATGTATTGTATTATCTCTCAGATCGTGGCTTGTATATTCATTTTTACTGCTACATTTTTATGAAGTTAAAAAATGATGAGGTCTATTTTATCAGTTTGTTTTATTATGATTAGCGCTTTCTGTGTCCTCTCAGATAAAAATTTTCTGCCCAAATGTTGACAACATATTAGTCCAGATATTCTTCCAGATGATTTGTAGCGGAAGATAGACATACTATCTATTCTTCCAGATAGTATGTCTTTAGTGTTTGTGTTTAAGTTCATAATTTCAGCTCAAGATAATTTTTGTGTAGGATAAGATAAAGGTCAAAGTTAAATTCCATTTATATGGCTATACAGCTGTCTCAGTATCCATCCTTTTCTAATAGAAAAGGTTTTTATTTCCCACAAATTGCTTTTGAAAATTGTGGAACTTCAAATAGCTGGGTATGTGGGTATATTTCTAGAACTATTCTCGTTCATTGATCTATAAAACATTATCCAGCATTATAAGGCAAGAAAAGGGAATAAGAGACATTCAGATTAGGAAGAAAGAAATAAACTATCCCTGTCTGCAGATGTCATGGTTGTATACGTAAAAAATATAAAAAAATAAGATTCAACAACAAAAAAAGAATAACTGAGTTTTCAGCTCTTCAGAATAAAAGATCAATACACCAAATTCCATCATATTTCTAAATACTAGTAACAAACGGGAAACTGATATTAAAAACAATACCACTGGCAATTCCTCTAAAAAATTAGGTACTCGGATATGAATAAAATATACATGTAAATGAAGCTTTTCCAGGAAATAGTAAAATAGGTCAAATTATGACAAAGCTCTAGAGATGGAAATTTATGATGGACTTTAGTATAGTCTGCTCCCTCCAGTGGCCGCACGGCTGCTGGTTATCAGAGCTATACTGTGGTGACAGGCCTGCTGGCTTTCACAGCTACCACAAATCTGAGGGTATAGTCAAGTTAAAACACCACAATTCCTGACTTTTCTTACTTAGGTTCAGTCATCATTTCTGCAATAAATAAGTCTCAGATTGCTGCAATGCTTGGTATGGTTAATTTGCAAAGTTTTATCAAAAGTTGAGTTTTCCATTTTTACTAGAAATTTTTTGCTATCCGTTCCCTGCTTCTGTTATGGAGAAGTGGAATTACATAACCCTGTATCTGTTTATATTATTTTTACAGCTTCTATTGTGTCTATTATTAAGTTAAAAATATCAGATGATTCAAAACACAAAATAATTTGGGAAGCATAGAAGAACTAGAAAGATATATTGTATAAGATAAATACAAGTGAAGGTAGAAACTTAGAAATAAGTGGAACACTGCTTTTGCCTAAGAATATTTTCCAAACTTTAGAAATGAGTTATAATTTCAAAGATTTAATAAAATGTAAGTATAATAAAGTAAATCCAAGTGGCTTACACAAGGGAGAGTATAGTAAATGATCCCAAAGGGTCACACTTACATTGTAAATAAGAATTATGTCCATCTAAATTACTCTCTACTTTAAAATGACAGCTAGAAAATCCTCTTTGGACAAAGTACAGCAAAAAAACAATTGTGGCTGAGAGGTAAAATGACTAGTCAACCATCAATTAAATTCATAACCTATTTTAAATGTGCCCATTCATTAGTTGATATTCTTTCCCTTAAAGGACAGAATTTGATTTTTTACTCCTTGACAATGGGCTGGACATAGTGACTTCTGATAAATAGAATAAAATCGAAGTGATAGTTTGTGATTTCAAAGTCTAGGTAATAAAAGTTTCTTCCTCTTTCTTTTCTCTTTTTTAGATTGATCACTCTGGGAAGAATATAAATTCTATGTTAAAATCAGCTCTGTGGGGAAGTATAAGTTCCAGAGAAATGAAGTCTCCAGCCAGTAGCCAAGCAAGCGAGCTTTCCTGTAAGCAGATTCTCCAACACCAGTCAAGCCCTCAGAACACAGTGGCTCCAGACAACATCTTGACTGCAACCTTGTGAGAGGTTCCAGGCCAGTAACCCTCAGACAAAATAATCCCAGATTATTGACCTTCAGAAACATTGTGAGATGATAAATTTTGTGATAATAGGTATTTAATATGCAGCATAAATTCCCAATACTCAGGAATAAAACTCCTCAGGTTGTGACTTTAATATGTTCTGCCCAATATTACTCTAGTTCCTTAATAAAAATGAGAGAAATTTTGGAGAAACACACTTTCCTTCTCACAGAATTCTTAAGAATTCTCACAAATATTATTAACAAAAAGAAGAATTAAATACAAAATATTTCTAAGCCACAAAGAAATAAGACATCTGAATTAAAAATGAATATAAAATTGCAGTAACAGATCTATAATGGTTATTTATATTGTAGTTAACAGAAAACAATATGAGAGCAAGAGAGATTATTCTTGCTATATTCTAAAAAATTAAAAAAAACAACTTCAAACTATCTTTAAGTAATGCCAAAGGAAAACTTTAAGTAATGACAAAGCAAGTTTAAAAAAATCAAGTAGATGGCAAAAATAGATATATGTACTAATAGAAACAAAATTCAAATAGCAGATTAAAATCAGACTATATTTAGTGATAAAGATAACAGTTGAATCCAAAAGTAGATCACAAGTTATTTTACAATGCAGAATAGAAGAAAAGAAAACAATTATATTATATGAGAGGTTAGAAGATATGGTGAACAGATTGAATTGAACCTATTCAAGGTTGAATAAACATTGTTGAATACAATATACACAAGGTATCTAAAGGTTGACTACATATTGCTGGGGAAATAAAATTAAAAACTAATTTCCTGCCAACCCAGAAAATTTTCCTATAAAGTAAGGAAAAGAATGTTTTTAATTGAATAATCATTAAACAAAAATGGTATGTACATAATAAACAATTTGCTAAAGATTACAAAGACAGAAAGGTATCTTCCACTGCTATATAGAGACTCAGATGCAGCCCATCTCATACATGCTCTCAAGATAAACTGTAAATTGTTCCCTTGTCCCCCATGAAGACTGATCACCTAGTTTACCTTCAGTACTTTGAGAAATGTTCTTTTCAGTGTAGGGTTTGGGCCATGCTGCTCTCTCTGCCTGAACACTCATATTACCCAGTCATCACTTAGTTAACTACTACTTATCCTTCAGTTATCAACATGGAGTTGTGTCTTTAGAAATGCTTTTCCTAATAAAAAACAATCCAAATGAGTCCCCTTTATCAGTTAAGCCTCCATCACAGGAATAAATTTAAGAAAAAAACAGGATATCTTAATCAGAAAAAGATTTATCAGAAAGAATTTTAGAAGGTCTAGAGGAGGAGGCACTCAGATAGATCACCAGCAAATACTCCCAGCACAAGAGCAGCTAGCAGTCCTCCAGAGCAGTCACTACCTGCGCCATAATTAGGAAGGTGGGGAATCAGGAGGCCATTACCAGAAACACTGACTTCAAAAATCTACCACTACAATCAAGGGGTCAATGAAAAGAATTTACTTTTGACCAACTGCCACCAACGCTCAACTCCTACAAAGTATTCTGGAATTATAAGGTAGAAAAAAAAAATCAACTTCTCTACAATTAGGCTTTATGGCAGCAATAGCCCAAGACGTTTCACTTTGCCTTCAACATCTCATTTTGGAGCTTCTAACTGGTGGAATCGAATTTGCATGCAAAACCTACCCATGTTTCCCAGCCTCTGTTATGCCAGAGAGTGTTTGGAAATAGATGCTGAAGGCCAACCACTGCATTCATAATGAGGTCCTCTTACATTATTATAGCATACTCCTCTTTCCATGATTTTACTTGGCACTATGTACACTAGACTTTACTTGTTGGTTTGTTTTCTATTGTATTACCTGTCTGCTCCATTGATGTATAAGGTTCATGGGGACATGGCCTACAGAAGGGCCACAGTAAATTTTTGTTGAGGGAATTAGTGGGAAGTGTCAGGCCTCCTTTCTAAGTGGGTTCAAAACTAAACTCATTCATTAATTTGTTAAACAAATGGGTAAGCTTCTCAACCTATAAGGGATACACTGACTTATCCACAAATCAGTGTAATTACAAGTCATGAATAACACCAATGCCCCCTCTGTTCTGTCAATCAGCATGTTATATATATATATAATGCCTAAACTTTTTTATCATGGGACAAAAAAATCTTGCTCAGTGTAGTGTGCAAACAGCTAGACCCAGAGGGATTTGGCATAAAAATATGTCAAATATGTCTCTATTGTCACTTTTAGGTTATTACTGCTCAAGTGCTCTTTATCCCAAGAAACCACAGACAGCATAGGGCTCCAACCTCATTTCAAGCAGAACTATATCCTGAGATTCACATACCACAGTCCAGAGGATGCATATGAATGAAAGAAATTCTTTGATTCACTGATCTCACCTACTATCCCTGGAACAAGGACAAGTCCAATGTCAGTGCAGTAGAATTCATCCCACCTTAACCTACTGTCTATGCTCTTCTTCTGCTCAAGACACCTCCCTATCAGTCTTTTCTTCAAGTGCTCAAAAGAATTGACCATAGTAGAGTGTTTGTGTGGGTTTGAAGTGTGGTTTGTGAGAAGCGAGAAGTTGGGGATTAGATAGCAGTGGGCAGCAGCAAAAACGTAAGTCCTCTTTTGTCTATACAGATGGGAACTTGACTCAGCATGGGTTACACACTGGGCCAAAGGTTCTCAGGCTCAGCTCATGCTGCCCTTCTAGAACTCCATCAAGGACAGATTTCTACCATTCAGGTTGCCATTCTCCCTGGCATACATTTTCAGCTTTTTGATAACTTCTAAATTGTCTGCAAGAAGCCAAGCTCTGCTTCAGGGAAAAAATTAAGGGCACTACTAAAATGGAGAATGTTGGGAGAAGGAGAGAAGATGGAGCATTTTCTCTCCTTAAAACACATGGTAGTTTGGGATGAGGATGGAATTTACTATTATTTATGTGGTCTCATGTTTATTAGAGCCTTATATGAGAGTCTTTATTAATGTTTATCTTCTGAGATAACTGCTCATTAAAACAAATCCCTATGCTATAGATATCATCCTTGCTAAAAAAAACCTTGATCGTGTATTTATGCCTCCCTTTCTAGCAACATTAATCTTAATATCCCTGTAGTTCAGCTTCTCTATTGTCTTACACATTACTGCCCATATAATGCTTTAAACTTAGTTTTTATCATCAGTCCCTTTTTTAAACCCTTCAAAGACTTTTTTCAATAGCTTCCATTTTTAAAGCCTTCCCTATTTTAATTCTCTCCTATTAATTCAACTGTGTTTTATCATTTCTCCCAAACATTGCTGCACTCTGTTAAAGTGATGTTTATAGCAGTTCAAACTGAATGTATTCATGCTACTTAGTAAAAAACAGGAATGCAGTATGTGGTTGAAAATTAGAGGTGTAGAAGTTTATTCTTGTTGCCATAAATTTAATTACTTCTCACATCTGAACTGGCATTGTCGCATCCCTTAGTTTAGCAAAATCTTAGCTCTTTTTATACCTAACATTAAATTTATTTCAGTTATGAAGCTTTCTTTTAATATTGGTTGTAATTCATACCTTTTTATTTGAATATTTTAGTAAACATAGGATATGGCAAACAATTTTATATGTCAGACTTTAATGGTAGGGAAAAAATCAAAACCTATTTCAAGCAGAAAGAGAGTAATAGATTTAATGAAGGAAAATATGTTAGAAGGTAGGAAGAGCAGACTTTCCACTCTTTCAAAATTTAGGAGTCATGTGTCAGAAAATGCAACTAAACTGGAAGGCTAGGGAAGCTGCCCACTGTGCTGCAATGAAGAGAAGCCATGGGATGTGCTGACCACCAGATTGCCTCAGCTGTAAAGTAGGCATGAGGAAGCTCCTATTACAATTATTGGCTCTAGAGTTGGATTCTGTAAGATCCAAAAAAAATTGAATCCTGAATCATAACACAGGGGTGGGTAAAAAGCCCTTGACTAATGCTTCCAAAGAAAAACCCAATTATGGCATTTGACTTATTGCTAACTTCTAAAACATGCATGAGTTTATCCAATTGGCTGAGATTTAATAACATATAAAATTCTTGTTGCCAATAATTCTGTGGAATTAAATTTTTTTAGTCTTCTGCCTAAGCAGAATAACAAGAGGAGGGATGAATATTAATTAACTTATTAATATTAGTTAATATCCTAAATTAATACCCACTTAAGAATGGGAATTAATTCACTCTATTTTTCACAAGTGGATTTTATTTCATTATTTGTTATTGTTTGAGTCATACTAATTATCTTTTCCCAAATATATAATTACTTAATAAATGCTAATTGGGATGGCATCATAAGAGAGCAGTATAATAATTAAAAATATATTTGTTTCCAGTTATATGTTTGTCTTTGGCCAACCATGTTTTTGTATGATTGTTTAATCTTGTAGGCAGTCATTTAGCTTCTTTAGGTCACACTGAATTTGAAATTTTACCAATGATATTTTGGGTACCTGCCTAATTTACTAGTATATGATTTCATGGTTGACTAGACTATAACATGTTCAAGTAGACAGACCATCTGCTTGATGGGGAAAAAAAACTGTGCTTGAGTATTAATTGTGTGTTGTATGTTTTACCTTAAAGGATAGTAGAGGAGAAATTTGAGAGTCACACAGCATAGATACTTTTGTTTTTCCCTGAAGAGTGAGTCAATGAACATACTTTTTATTCTTTTTAATGATAAGTAGAGACTTGGAGTGCTTTGTCTTACTGCTATTTGAAAGACTTTAACAAGTTCCTTGGAACAGTCAATAGAAACTATGTTCCTTGCCCTGACTGGTGTGGCTCATTGGGTTGGGTATAGTCCCACAAAGTGAAAGTTGCTGGTTCAGTTCCTGGTCAGGGCACATGCCGGAGGAGTGGGAGCAGTCAAGTCTCTGTTTCTCTCATACATTAATGTTTCTTTCCCTCTCTTTCTCCCTTCCTTCGCCTCTTGCTGAAAAATAAGAAGAAGAAGGAAAAAAAAAAACAAAAAAAAAAACTGTGTCCCTAATCCAATTCTACATGAGAGAGAGTCAATATTGTTCTGGCTTTTCCCCAATATAAAATAACACTCTCTTGACTTTCTTTTACAGTATGTTCTCAGTCATTGATCCCCCAATTAGAATGATGGATCTTCCCTATCTTTTGTTATCACTGGCAGCCAGTCCTTAAACAGATGGGACTCCAATCACTCCCTTAGATGGTCTCCCTAAATAACTATCTGTCAGCTGAGTGTAACTACATTTGGAGACTGATGCCTATATTATTGCACAAAAGGATAGTTTGGCTTGAGTTCTGCAGTAATTCTAAGAATAAATTTGGCAATACAAAAAAAAAACACTTTTAAAATCTTAGTTTCTAGTATGCAGCATTTCTGATTTCATCTGGAACTGTGTAATTGGGAATTTTTTTTCTTTCATCAGTCCTTGATTAACTATACTCTAACTCTATAAGCAGGAATTTTCTACTGCAATTAATAATTCTGTCCTTAAATCATAGAAACCAGCAAAACTTAACTGTCAATAAATGGTGCTTAAAATGACATCTTCCCACCAAAATCTTATAGAAATAAAAATTTAAATGTATATTCTTGTCATCATGATCATATACACATTCAAGCTCCTTTTTTTGAAACCATTAATGGATAAAGATACTTAACAAGTTTATTATTTGCTACAAATTCATTCAGATTCCTTGGCCCATCAAATTATATTGCAGAGAATAAATAAATTTGTAGCTATTACATGTAATACAGAAACCTTTGAAAAATCTTAGGGATAGAATGTCAGAGAGAATATTAGTATATATTTTAATGTTGAAACAAGAATATTGAATCCATGATCCAGTTTAACAAGGATTCTTATAAAATTCATTGCAAGATTTAAGATAAAGTATTAAAATATGTGAATTTCTTATGAAATTCAATGTTTGGCAATGACTAATTAAAATAAAATCATGGCAGACTAATCTTATCTTGTTTTTTATAATATTTCAAGATTGGTGTTTCAAATAAATGAATTCAAAAGATACATTTAATCCCCAGTAAATAGCTGTTTGTCAATTGAATTAAGTTTAGTGTCAAGGATCTGTATATCCAAATCAAAATGAGTTAAGCAGGGAGAACATACAATTGCCTCTCATAAGAAGTTCATTAGTAATGTTCTTTTATATTTCTGCTCCCATATCCTTGGTTGTCATTTCCAGACATCACATATATACAGGATCACATGTAGTCAAAGAAGACTGTCATTTCCTAGTGTCTGTTTTTTCTTAAAGATTTTATTTATTTATTCTTAGAGAGAGGGGAAGGAAGAAAGAGAGGGAGAAAAACATCAATGCAAAAGAGAAACATGATTGGTTGCTTCTCATAGGCCCCCGTACAGGGAATCAAACCCACAACTCAGGCATGGGCACTGACTGGGAATCAAAACACTAATTGTTTGCTTACTAGGACAGTGTCCAACCCACTGAACCACACTAGTCAAGTTCCAAATCAATACTTTTTTTTCCCCAAAAACTATATTTTATTGCCTTTATTATAGTTGCCCCAATTTCCCCCCATCTCCCCTCTGCCTGACACCCCCATTTTCTCCAGCAATCTCCTCCCTTAGTTCATATCCATGGATCATGCATATAAGTTCTTTGGCTACTCTATTTCCTATACTGTTCTTAATATCTCCCTGTCTAATCTGTACCCACCAACTTGTATTTAATCCCTTCACCTTTCCCCCCATTTCCCGCTTTCCCACTCCCAGCTGAGGACCCTCTTAATGATCTTCATATCTGTTCCTGTTGTGCTTGTTTGCTTAGTTTGGGATTTTTTTAGATTGAATTGTTGACAGCATCTGTTTTCTTAAAAAATATCCTTCCCAGAGTTTGTTACTTTAGTTTCATTTCTCAAGAACCATTGCTCAAAAATGGGTAAAATAGTAATACACTAGTTCAAAGACTTATGGAAGGCTAAGTATTTTGTGTTTTTAGCTTTTAAAGTAAGAGACTATATTAAATATATTAATAAAATATACTATCTAAATATATTAAAGACTATATTAAATATTGTCTTTCTCCCTCTAGGGTGTAGTAATGATGTTTACTTCTTCTATCACTTTTTTTATTATAAAATGCATTTTTCAATGTCTGCCTAGTCCTGAAGACTTTATGTTTCCTGGTCATTAATGTTTTGTCACCATTATATTTCCAAAAATTATTACAGTGAAAACATTTATGTAATGAATAACAAACAAATAAAAATAAATTTAAAAAATCCTAGAAGTCTCAGAAATATGTGTTTCCCACTGAGATTAGATCATCAAACTACAGGTAGGTAAAAGAAAGAACAGAATATATTCGAGGGAGAGGGATTTAGGTATAAAAAACTACCATGGTTTATAATCACAGTCACATCTTTGTATTTCATCATTTTATAATATGTATTTTCAATGATGATGCCATTCAATTTTTAAAATATTAATTTTAATACTTATTTAAATTTCTGCCAACATCTGTTATTCATTTTTTGTATGCAGCTGTAGCAGACAGTATTAGAAGCAATGCCAATAAGAACTAGTCAAGTTATCATATGTGAAAAACATAAAAATAACATGAATTAAAAAGAAATCACTTGAAAAAAGTAGCAATTTTCCATTAATTCAAATTTTATATTATCACTATTACTATACATAATCCATCCATACACACACACACACGTATATATACATACACATGTGTGTATATATATATATATATATATCCATACATATCCATGTATATATATACATATATACACACATACATTTACAGGCACACTTAATTTTACAATGAGATACCACTTCACACTGGTCAGAATGGCCACATAAACAAAGCAGCAAACAACAAATGTTGGAGAGGTTGTGGAAAAAAGGAACCTTGGTGCACTCTTGGTGGGATTGCAGACTGGGGCAACCACTATGAAAAAAAAAAGTATGGAATTTTCTCAGAAAACAAAATAGATCTGCTTTTTGACACAGCATTCCACTGCTAGGATTATATCCTAAGAACCCTGAAACATCAATCCAAAAGAAACTATGCACCCCAATGTTCATAGCAGCACAATTTACAATAGCTGAGTGCTGGAAGCAACCTAGGTGCCCATCAGTGAATGAATGGATCAAAAACTATGGTACATTTACACAATGGAATTCTATGCAGCAAAAAGAAAGAAGGAGCTCCTACCCTTTGCAACAGCATGAATGGAACTGGAAAGTGTTATGCTAAGCGAGATAAGCCAAGCAGGGAAAGACAAACACCATATGATCTCACCTTTAACAGGAACCTAATCAACAAAACAAACAAACAAGCAAAATATAACCAAAGACATGGAAATAGAGAACAGTCTGAGATTGATCAGAGAGGCAAAGGGAGGGAATTTCAGGGGAAAAGGGGAAGGGTTTACAGGAACAAGTATAAAGAACACATGGAAAAAGCAAGGGGGGTGGAAACAGGAGGGAGGTGGGGAGGGTTGGGGGCTGTTGGGCTGGGATGGGAGTGAAAGGCAGGAAACACTACTTGAACAACAATTAAAAAAAACACTATAGGTATTTGGTTCTATAAGCTCTTAAACAACAAAAGAAAACACTTAAAAATTAGGTGGTAATTTAAATACAACCTTCAATTAAATATTATTAATGCTATAAAAATGAGTGTAGAAATAATTTATAAATCATAAAATAATAATATGGATATTTTATCATGCAATTTTTCTCTCATTTATAGTTATTGTAAATTATTAACTTATAGTATTTATATAAAAATTACTTTCATAAAAGTTTTAACTTTATGCACAGACTATTTAATTAGGTTTTCTATTTTTGAAATGAAGCTAGCAATAATTATTTGCATAGGGAAATTCCAAAAATAGAAAACTTGGAATTAACATAGAAATTTTGAGTGATGTCAGAGGAATGGTGGTGTGAGAGAGCCATTGGTCTCTCCTCTTGTAGTTTCTAAAATATGAACAGCTATAATTCAACAAAGAATTTCCTACTCAATGTACAAATACATCTAAGATCCACACATTGAAATATCTAAAGGTAGGTGAGTATGAGGTCACATTCAGACCATATTCTAGGTCTTTATGAACAGACCTAGAAGATGAGAAGAAAGAAGAACTTGAAGGAGTTATAGATGCAGCCCTAGGAGTTCCCTGCAGGACTCAGCCCAGACAGGGGAGGAATCAGGTTGTGGCAGCTATTCCCTTCAGCTGCAAAAAGGTTTAGTGAGCAAAATGATTTAGTGAGCATTCCTGAATGAGAGGACAATATGAGATGCCTCTGAGCCCAGTGACTAGGGTAGACATGAAGCACAGAGATGTGGTCAAGATTGTCTGGCAATTAGCATTTCAAACAGAAAAACAAAGTCTCCACCCTCAAACATTCAGAGCATGCCTAACCTCACTCTTCCTGTTGGGTGCTGAGCACATTATCTACAAACCTGAGAACAGTTACTACAGAAACACTTTCTCTCTGAGTGAAATGAGTACTTGGTGACCAATTATGTGGTCAAGTGGAGGTACAAAGAGGATGCCACCATTGCTAAGAAGGTAAAGTAACAAGGATACCTGACAGGTTCCCCCCAGCTGACTACCCTCCCACACATGTAGGTTGTACTGCTGGGGGCATGTGGCTGTGGGGAAGAGCACTGGGATTTCACAGATTTTGGGAACCCATCACCCATTGCTTCCCCCCCATGGGGGTGGTCCCTTGAAAATGGACCTACCAGATCACAGGGGAGCTACCCACATTCCCAGAGAAAACTGGGCATTCTTTATCACTCCACAGAGATCTGGAAAGCCAAAGCAGAACATGAAAGCTAAACAAGTTGTATTTCAAGGATACCTCCTGGAAACCATAGAAAGACTTCTTTGTATTAATCTTCTAGAAAAGTGCTACTCATACACAGATGCCTGGACAGACAAGGATCCATCACATGCCATGAATAACCAAGGTAACAAAGCAGCTCAGAAAGAAAATTTAAAAATCTAGAAAATAAACTCAAGAAATAGAAATATGTAATTTAAATGGCAGAGAATTCAAAATTGCAGTTCTAAAAATAACTCAAGAGATGCAAGAAAACACAGACAGTTTAAAGAACTAAAAAAAAATTAAGTGAAAGAAATGATTACTTTATTCAAGAGACTGAAACTTTAAAAAAGAACCAAACAGAAATTCTGGAGATGAAGAACTCAATAAAAGATATCAAGAATAAACCAGCAAGCGTAATAAATAGAGCCAACCAAGCAGAGGAAAGAATTTGTGATACTGAAGATATAAATCTAGAAATGATTCAGAGGGAAGAAGAGAAAGACCTGATCATTTAAAAAAATTAAATAACTCTACAAGAACTATCTGACTCCATCAACCAGAGCAATGTAAGAATAATGGGCATACCAGAAGAAGAGAGAGAGAAAGGGATCAGAAAGCCTATTCAAACAAATAGTTGATGAGAAATTCCCAAACCTATGGAAAGAGCTAGATCCTCAACCAAGTAACAAACAGAAAACCTAGTTATCTCAATTCAAATAGGCCTTCTCCAAGGCACATTGTATTAAAACTGTCAAAAATTAACGACAAAGAAATAATTATTAAGGCAACCAGGAAAAAGAATAGAGAGCCTCATTTTAAAAAGCTTATTAGATTAACATCAGAATTCTCAGCAGAAACTGTACAAACTTGAAGAGAGTGTAACCAAACATGCAAAATACTGAAATGGAGAAATTACCAGCAAAGAATATTATGTCTAGCAAAGCTATCCTTTAAAAATAAAGGAGAAATAAAGTCTTTTTCAGACATACAGAAATTGAGGGAATTTATCACCAGCAGGTCTCTATTGCAAGAAACAAGGGGGCTATACCACCTGAAACAGAAAACAAAACATCACAAAACTATATTTCCAGAAATCTTACAGCATAGATAATTTGCAACAAGAAAAACATAAAAGAAGAGGGATTAAAGGTCTGAATTTGCAAAAGAGAATGAAAAGCAGATGCATTCAAAGGAAAAAAACTACTGTATATATGAAACTTTATTTTTCATAAACCTAATGGTAACCACACACAAAAACACAAACTGAGACACATAGTTTATATAAAAAAGAAAAGAAAGGAAAGAATTACAGAATACCACCAGACAAAAACAATACAGAAACACAGAAGGAAAGAACCAATGGAGGCACAGAGCTACCAGAAAACAAAAGGTAAAATGGTTATAAGAAATTTTCATACATTGACAAAGACAACAGGAAGGGAGGATTGAATGTGAAAGGTGGGGATGGGTAGAGAAGGGGGTAAGTAATGGGGTGGAAATGAGGATACCTGTAACTAAACAACAATAAAAATAATTTAAAATAAAATAAGAAATCCTCATACATCAATAATTACCATAAATATAAATGGACTGAATTCACCAATAAGAAAAAACACAGAGTAGAAGACTGAATAAAAATACAAAACTTCATCATATGCTGCCTTCAGAAGACATATAAACTTCAAAGACAAAGATAGACTCAAAGTGAAAGGGTGAAAAATAATTCTCCATGCAAATAGCATCCATAGAAAAGCAGGTATAGCCATTCTTATATCTGACAAAATAGATTTCAAGATACTGCAAGTAATAAGAGATAAAGCTAGGCATTTTACAATGATAACGAGAGACATTACATCAAGAAGATATAACAATTCTCAATATATATGTGCCCAATCAGGGTGAACCAAAATATTTAAAGAAACTACTAAAAAAACTAAAGGGAGAAACAGACAAAAGCATAACCATCTAGAGAAATTATCCAAACAAAAAATCAATAATGAGATGTCTTAAATGACAAATTAGGCCAAATTTACATAATTAAATTACAAAACCTTTCAACTCAGAACTTCAGTTTATACATTCTTCTCCAATGCACATGGAAAATTCTCAAAGATTACTGTACCTTGGATCACCAAATTAATCTCCACAAATTTAAAAAGACCAAGCATATTCTCTGTCCACAATCCTTTCAAATTAGAAATCAACAGAAAAAAATGAAGTAAAAACCCACACACATGTAAAGATTAAACAACATACTACTAAAAAATGGCTGTGTCAAAGAAGAAATAAAAGGGGAGATCAAAGACACATGGAGACTAATGAAAATGATAGTATGACATCAAAACTTCTGGGATTCATGAGAGATGTAGTAAAAACCAAGTCTTTAATGATTACAGGCCCAACTCAAGAAAAAAATATATCAAGGAAACAACCTAACATTACATCTTAAAGAACAAGAAAAAGAAGACCAAAAGCAGGTCAAAGTCACCAAATTAAATGAAATATGAAAAACTAGAGCAGAATTAAAAGAAATAAAGAGCAATGAAACTATAAAAATTAATATAACAAGAAGCTGGTTCTTTGGAAAGATTAATAAAATTGACAAATCCATGGCTAGATTCACTAAGGAAAAAAAGAAAAAAGACTCATCTAAACAAAATCAGAAATGAAAGAGGATAAGTTATTTCTCTCTCTGTCTCTTTCTGCCTCTCTTCCCTCTCTAAAAACAAAATAAATAAAATTAAAAAAAAAAAAAAAGCCCCGGCTGGCGTAGCTCAGTGGATTGAGTGTGGTCTGCGAACCAAAGCATCGCAGGTTCGATTTCCAGTCAGGGCACATGCCTGGGTTGCAGTCCATGGCCCCCAGCAACCGCACATTGATGTTTCTCTCTCTTTCTCTTTCTCCCTCCCTTCCCTCTCTAAAAATAAATAAATAAAATCTTAAAAAAAAAAGAAAGAGGATAAGTTATTACAGGCGTACAAATACAAAGGATCATACTAGAATACTATAACCTAGAAAAAATGGATAAATTCCTGGAAATATATAACTTTCCTTGACTGAATGATGAAAAACTGGAAAATCTAAATAGGCCAATCAACAGTAAGGAAATTAAAATTATCATAAAAAACCTTCCCATTCTGCCCTGACTGATGTGGCTCAGTGGGTTGGGCAATGTCCTACAAAGCAAAAGGTTGCCTGGGTTGTGGGCCAGATCACCAGCTAGGGATATGTGAGAGGCAACCAATCAATGTTTCTCTTGCACATCAATGCTTCTCTCCTTCTCTTTCTAACAAATAAAATCTTTAAAAAAATATTCCCCAAAATAAAATTCCAGGGCCAGATGTCTTTACTAAGTGAATTCTACTGAACAAAAATTTTATACCTATCCTTTCAAACTTTTCAAGGAAGGAAGGAAGGAAGGAAGAAAGGAAGGAAGGAAGGAAGGAAGGAAGGAAGGAAGGAAGGAAGGGAGGAAGAGAGGGAAGGAGGGAGGGAGGAAACTTCCTAACACATTTTATGAGGCCAACATAAACCTGATACAAAACCTGGCAAAGATAACACAAAAAAGGAAAACTACAGACCAATATATCTGATAAATATGAATGTAATAATCCTAAACCAAATACTAGCAAATTGAATGCAACAATACCTTAAAAAATAATACATCACAATCAAGTTACATTTGTTCCAGACACATGAGGATAGTTCAACACATGCAAATAGATCAATGTAATACACCGTATTAACCAAAGAAAAGATCAGATCATATGATCTTATCATTAAATGCAGTAAAAACATTTAATAAATACAACATTCATTTATAATTCAAACATTAAATAAAATAGGTATAGAAGGAAAGTACCTCAACATAATAAAAGCCATATATGACAACCTTCAGCTAATATTATATTCAATGGTAAAAAAAAAAACCTGAAAGATGTTTTCCCCAAAATTAGGAACAAGACAAGGATGTTCACTCTCACCACATGTATTCCACATAGTACTGGAAGCCCTAGTCAGAGTAATCAGGCAAAAGAAAGAAATACAAAGCATTTATGTTGGGAATGAAAAAGCGGTGGTGTCATTTTTTGCAGATAATATGATTCTGTATATAAAAAACCCTACAGACTCCACAAAAACTATTAAAAACAGTAGACAAATATAGTACATTTGCAGGATACAAAAATCAATGTAAAAATTGACTGCACTCATATATTAACAGTGAAATTTCAAAAAATAAATAAAAATAAACAATTTCTTTGAAATTGCAATATAAAGCATAAGCTACCTAGGAATAAACTTAACAAAAGTTGTGAAAACCTATATACTGAAAGCTACAAAACATTATTAAAAGAGATTGAAAAAGACACAATGAAATGAAAGGATATTCCACGTTTATAGATTGGAAGAATCAACACAGTTAAAATGATCATATCACCTAAAGAAATCAACACATTTAATGTGCTTCTCATCAAAATCCAAATTAATATTTTAAAGAAATAGGAAAATGAACATAAAAACTGCAGTGAGATGCCTCCTCACACCTGTTAGAATGGCTATTGTCAACGAGACAGGCAATAACAAGTGTTGGAGAGTTTGTGGAGAAAAAGGAATCCTCATTTACTGCTGGTGGGAGGGTAAACTGGTGCAGCTACTATGGAAAACAGTATGGAGGCTCCTCAAAAAGTTAAGAATTTAGTTACATTAATCGAGTCATAACCAAAAAAATTCTTCTTTTGGGCATATATCTGAATAATTTAGAAACATTTTTTTCACAGAAATATGTGCATCCCTATGTTTATTACACAATTATTCATATGTCCAAGACATAGAAACAACCAAAGTGTCCTTCGATAGATGATGGGATAATGAAGATGTAGTATATACATCCAATGGAATACTACTCAGCCATAATAAGAGATGAAATTTGCAAAAACATAGATGGAAATTAAAATTACTATGCTAAGCAAAATGTCAGTCAGAAAAAAGAACCATATGATTTCATTCATACGTAGGTTATAAAACTGAAACTCACAAAGATAGACAACAGTATGGTAGTTACCAGAGGGAAGGAAAGTGGAGGATAGTGAAGGGTAAAGGGAGTTAAATACATGGTGACCGAGGTTGATTTGACTTTGGGAGGTGGGCATACAATTCAAGACATAGATCATGCATCATAAAAATGAACACATGAAACCCATGTAATCTCATTAATCAATGACAACCCAATAAATTAAATTTTAAAAAATAATAAAATAAATACAAAGTTTAAAAAACAATAACAAACGTGGGATATATTGTTGAAATAAAATAAGAACAATGTTATTTAATCTTGAACAGTAAATAAATTAAGACATTAATTCTCTAATATATTAATAAATTATATTTAATAATGACTGACTTAATTGTTTGAAGATGTACAAAGTAATTTCCTGATAAACAAATAGAGTATGGTGAACAAAACTAACTGAAATTTTTAGTTTATTATAGTAAGTACTAGAGTTTTGCATCAAAGATTAAAGTTAAATTTTCAAGGTGAGTAATCAACAAAGCATTTATCAAAGAATAATTACACATTTATTATAAGGACTTATAGTTTGTATAAGCTTCTAAGAATATAAAACATAAAAATACAGTAATAACAAAATATTTATTTTTGAAAAGAATACCACAAGGAAGACAATACACAATGATAGTTCATAAATATATTTACAATGCAGATAAAAAATAAAAATGCTATAATAATAAAAAGATTTCTTATTAATTGAGAAAACAACATATAGAAATAAAACAATATATTGACTTTTAATATGTAATTCACAGAATAACAACCCAAATTGCAAAAGGACATAAAAATAATAAAATACTAAGAAAATGTAAAATGAATATAATAAGGTAAACTTCATACCTCTGATCATAAAAAATAATTTAAATATGCAAAAAATTATAAAATCTATTGGTATTGGAAATTGGATGAAAAAGAAACTCTAGCGCATTGGTTGTAGAAACATGAAGTATTATATTCTTTCTGTTCACTTATTCAATAAATATATATTGAACATAATAAATAGTAGATCATCTTCTAAGTATTATGGATACATTGCTTACCAATAACAGAAAATGCAAGATCATCTTCTGTATACTTGAAATACATTGATGAACAGCAAAAACCCTTTGGGCAGCTTACCTTCTAGTGTCATCTTTTTTTGAATATATTTTTTTAATTTTAATTGTTGTTCATTACGCTAAGAGAAATAAGCCAGGCAATGAAAGACAAATACCATATGATCTAGTGTCATCTTTAACCTGGAAACTTCAATTCAAACTAAATAAGCAAGTACATTTTAATACAGAAATTCCAAACTTGGTTTGGTAACTCATAAAAGTAAAAGGACAACTTATTAAAATTTAAGCATTTTAGTATCTAATATTATGACAAGGGTAAAATATCTAAAAACCAAGTGAATGTTCAGCCTTCAAAGAAGGACTACTCAGTTATGTATATTCCAGAATATTATGCAGTCATTAGAATAATATGTAAGACCTGTCTTAGATGACCTAAAGAAATTTCCAGGAATTTTTGAGTGAAAATGTAGCATAATGGAAATAACACAACCATACTATTATAAAAACTGGAAAACCATAGATGATAGATGATTAGATAGATAGATAATAGATAGGTAATAGATGATAAATAGATATGTCTGTGTATATGTTGCAAAACTTTACTGTTACATATCAATGAAGAAAATAGGGTGAATACATCCTATTACTAAATGCTACTGGGGAGACAAGGTTGGAGAACGGTTAAGAACTAGACAAACAAAAAAAGGAACTCAAAAAGGTTATGTCTAAAATAGTTTGCATTTATGTAATATATATATACATGTTTTCTACATAAAGAGAAATAAAAGAAATGCAGGCGATCATAGACACAATTTAGTACTGTCCATTATTTCCTAGGAGCATGCTACTGAATTCCCCTCAATCTTCACCCGCATTCCATCATGACAAGCAATTATTATCATTATTTAACAAATGAAGAAATGAATGTCAAAGTCTTTCATTCACTTATCCCTGTCAAAGAACAACATCTAGAAAGTCATGGAGCTGAAAGCTACACCCACACAGCCTTACTGTGATCTATAGTCTTTCTCAATGTTGTACCAGCATTTCAAAATATAAGCTAACTTGATAAACACTAAAGGGAAAATGGCTTGCTGACAATAGTGACTATAAATTATCGTTTCTTTCTTGAAAGGAAACCAATTCTGTTTTTAAATTTAAGTATATGTCTGTCCTGCAGTTTTATCTTAATTCTGTTAAAAAGTTCCTAGCTGAGTATATATGTGCAGAATATGTTTTGTGAGTATTTAAAAGTTTTGGACTTTGCATAACTAGTGAGAAGGTAAGCTTTACTTTTTTAGTTTGTGCTATTAATTTTATTCCTCATTGATGCCATTTTAGAGGAGCAAGATATTCTCCCAGCCATGCTGTTGTTTACAACAGCAATTCACATACTTACCATTGAGAAACAAAAAGATGTTGAATTTTACAACATTGTCCCTGCTTTTTCAGTTACATTTTCCTCCTACTCCTTCTTGTCGCCCATGACATTCTAGTGTTTTCCGGGCATTTATCCGGGCATTGCATTGCCCCAGAGAAAACTAATCACTCAATGACTTTAGATTATGTGCTTTTTTTACAGGGCCAGTCTTCATGCTTCTTGAATTGTGATGACAGAAAAATTAAGGCTGTTTTATTTATTAGCAAATAATTTATGCATAGTCTAACTTGTGACTGTGGCATCACATTAAATGTAGTAAGTCTTGTCCTTATGTACTTTGATTTTTAAAAAAATCTTCAGAAATCTGCATCTATTTACTTAGAAGAATAGTGTACAATTCTCATTTCCTTGAAAATTTCCATAATAAAAGAAATTCATTTTTTAAAGAAGATAGGTCTTTGATGAAATGATTTCAAAAGATAAATTTCAGCTATAGTATTTAATAAATGTTTTACTAGAAAGCAGAATTTATCAAAATAAGTTCTAAAAACATAAACATACCGGAACATATTAAAGTATACCAACCATAACTTTCTGGAACAGCTAGTAATGGTAATTTTTCTAGATATTAGTGATGCAAGATCCCCAGCCCTCAGTGATCACGCAACACTGCAGATGGCTCGTCGAAACACGAGAAATGAATAATACGCAGAGAATTTTCTGTGGAGAAGTAGGGACTGAGTGGCCATTCTTCCAAGTGGAAAAGCACCGGACCACCCCCCCCCAGGGGAGACCACCCTAGGAGAGAGCGCCCCACCCCCCTGCACAAGCAGGGTTTTATTCTTGAATACCAATACAGTTTGCAAATTACAAGTAGTTAGCTTTTGAAAGGTGCTGGCAGATTTCCTACTGGGATCCTAAGTCAGAGATTTTGGGGTTTTATCATTTAAAAGACTACAGGACTTAAAGCTTAGTTCTGTTTCCTGCCCTTGACTTCATATTCTAATTAAAGAGCATCCCCCAGCAAGCAGATTTCACAGGGTCTTTCTTATTCTATGTCTTAGGCCTGATTACCCTGGGAGTCCACCGTTTCTGGTCTGGACTATACTGCTCTGTTACTTCCAATGGGCCCGAGTTTGGCAGAGGAGACAAAGGCAGCTGAAAGACTTGGATTTCTCAAGGACTCAGGCATTGGCAAAGGCAAGAGGGCAGGGGTTGATGTCAACCACCCCATTATTTCCACAATCCCTCGAGTCTTGTCCCTGTCATTCCTTCGTGAAAGCATCTGTCTTAGGTCCATTCTCTATCCAAGAGAATTGTTACCTGTCATTGACTACCATTCAAGCATGAGAAGGAATGAGGCATATGAACAGGCAGCGTTCATGCCAGGCAAATAAGTTTTGTCTCTTTAGCACCTCCTGGTTCAGAGGCCTCTTACTCAGCCATAGTTATAGGCAGTTACAGATTCCTGAGACCAGGCAGGGTGGCCCCCAACATGTTAGTAAGTTAATCAGGTCTAAAATAGTCATTTGCATGTCAAGGAAACTTGGACAAATAATTTTGAAAATATTTTTAATATATATATATTTTAATTTATTACCCTAATAGTATTTTGAGAACATGTATAATTGGATTGAGTTTTAGTTATAAGGTACATTAGATAATATATAAAAGTATTATAATTTGGAGGTGTTTCCCATGTGGAAGATCTGATTGTCTAAATCATCAGCAGCTATTCATACACTTGTTTGCTCCTACTTTAGTTGAGCGCCTTTTGAAAATCATGTGTCAAAAATGACTAAAAATTACTAAACATCTGAAAACTGACTTCAAATTTTTCCAGTTGTGAAAAGATAATAATCATATCCACTTTTCATTGCTACAATGTTCAAAATAGATTAAAATTGAAAGTAAAACCCCTTTGGACCCATAGAAAATACATAATGAAGGACAAAGTATTATTATGGGTCAATTTTTACATAAATTTATGCATTTTAAGGCAATGCTGTTTGTTGTTCTACACACTATAAATCAAGGTAATTTCCAAGCTCATTTAGATATGACTTAGCAACTCAGAGAATTCATTTAGTTATGTGAACCCAAGACCTCAATTTCCACAGGTAAAGAGTAAAGCAGTTTGACTAATCGTCTAAAGCCTATTCACTTATATTTGTCATGACAATACTGGTTAGGAGACATTTCTTGGGCAAAACTCTGGATAGCAAAGCTATTTGTGTTTTCCCTTCCTGTGAAATGTGAAACTAGCAATGTCAAATATCCCAAGACTTATTTTAAGTAAAGGGAACAAATATATGCATTTATAACACAACTATAAATAATTTGTCTTATAATCTGTTAGAAAACAGAATGCATACTTATGTGTGCCTAAAAGATAATCAAGAACTGCAGAATTAATTATCCTTTCTCTACAAAACTCTCCTAAGTGTAGTAGTACAATAAAATAATTAAACCTGCAAGAATTTATTTGATTAACAGTATTCAGAAAA
>PVIA01002905.1:0-188988 GCA_004024845.1 Tonatia bakeri | reverse complement strand
ACTATGGTGATTGCGGGGGAGGAGGGGTGCAGGAGGCGGGGGTGGGGTGGAGGGTAGGGGATGGGTGTACAAGGGGACTAAGCCGTAATGGGAAAAATAAAACAAAAAATAAATAAAGCAAAAAAAAAAATCATGTTTCTAAATGCCTATCCTCAATAGAGGCTCTACCTTTCATTGGGGTTCTTTAAATAAAAAATCACTGGAAGCAATTTCCTAAACTTGATTTTCCCCCCCTGGGATGTGCACTGGGGACTGTGGCCCAGGGTGAACAGGGAGATTTGAATGTCCTCCAAGCGTGAGGGTTCTAATGTTCATGTCCCCACTCCCGAGTGGCTGGCAGAGAACTAGCAGTTCTGTTCCAGAAACTGCGCTAAGTCTCAGATCAAATGAGCACATTTCATTTTCCTGGCAACCCCTCACCCTCATTTTACAGAGGGCATAGTCAGGGCTCACAGAGGCCCAGTAACTTGCCAAGGCTCACACCCCGTTGTTGGTCAGGGGCAGACCTGTCACCCACTTCCCCTGTGGAGAGAGGGTCTCAGTTCCCCTTAAGCGGCAACCAGAAGCCCAGTTTCAGGAGAGGTTTGACTCTTACTCTTAACGGTACTGGGAGAAGTGAGGAGTGGGCATAGGGGCTCCAGAACTGCCGCCCAGCACTGCAGGGGTCAGGACTCACTGTGTGTGAAATGAAAGGAGGCAGCCCCCATGTCCTCACCATCCCTGTGATAGGGCTCCCCTCCCCTCCCGTGTCCTAAAATTTGCCCAGCTTCTTGAAGAAAAAGTTCAGGTGCTGTGTTAGGGTCACCACAACAAAATACCATGGACTGGAACGTTACACAAAAGAAATGTGTTGTCTCATAGTTCTGGCAGCTGGAAGTACGAGATTGAGGGCTGCTATCTGCCGAGGCCCCTGCCCCCAGGCTGCAGATGGCCGCCGTGGCCTCCTGCAGCCTTCCCTCTGTGCCTGTGCGGTCTGTGTCCACATTTCCTTTTTTTCTAAGGGCACCAGTCAGAATGGACGAGGGCCCACTTTAAAGACCTCATTTTAATGACTTCATCTCCAAATTCGGTTACATTCTGAGGTATTGGGTGTTAGGACATATTCTAACTTCATTTTAACATTTTTGGGGGGCAAAATTAAGCCCATAACAAGGGCTCAAGTATGATTCCCCAACCAGAAAGATATACACTGCTCTTCCACATACAAATAAGGCAGATTTTTTGTGTGCACACAGCTCTCTTTCCTGCAGACACACAGCCATGAGAAAACTGCCCAAATGCTCTGTCCTCTGCTTATTCATTGTTTTTAAGAGTCATGAGTTTTTGGTTTGGCCCAAGAAAAATCATGTGTGAAATCCAATAAATGGGAAGTCTTTATTGCTCAACCACTTTTGAAAATATCTATTATAGGGGCCAAATTTTTTTGTTTCTCTATCAAGTCTCCTGTTTCTGTATGAAACCAGCACTTTACAAGAAAAGGCCCAAGAAGCATTGAAACCACAGTGCAGGCTGGCGGCCACTAGAGGGTGTATTCAGTCATGCTCGACTGGCTTCCTTCAATCAAAATGAAACCAGCTGCTCTGATTCTAATGGAAAAGTCAGGTTTGTTTGTTCATCCGTTTGCTTTTTGGTGGTAATGAGCCCTCTGTAATTTAGGCATCCTAATTGAGTGAAGCTGAAGCGGTAATTATTATTCATATTTTTTACTCCATCAGAAAAGCAAGGCATCTTCTGTGGCTGTTCTCAGATGAAAAGTGTCTGTGAAATGGTTGCTAATGATGTCAGAGTCTCCAGGCCACCACAGCCGAGCTGTGAGTGCGATATCCACAGACTCACATTCGTTTGTTCTCCTAGGGGGCTGCAGGTGGGTGCGTGGGGAACCCTCGCTGGCAGCCACATCTCCTCTGGCTGAGAGGATGGAAAGAAAGGACAATAGGCGGTTTATGCACCACCTGAAAATGTTCTCCTGGACAGGCCCAGCCTGCAGGGTCTGAAGTCCTGTGGGACTCACTTTTCCACACCAAGTGCTCTATGTTCTTACGTTCCCAGGGAAACGCTGGGTGCTACACTCATTTCCAATCCTGGCTCCACTTTTACCATCTGAGCCGGATGGTCTCCTGTGGTCCCCCAGCTCCCACCTCATTCTCAGCCCTTGTCCACTTTGCTCAGTGCCCCAGAAGCTGTTTTCCCCGGGCAGTATCTGGCCCCGGAACCCCAGCTCTCCTGCCCTGCTGCATCCAGCTGGGCTTGGCCATGGGCTGGAGGAGAGAAAAGTTCCTCTGCTCCTTTCCAGCTGGGAGTGGTGGGCATCCTCGGAGATCCCAGCTCCTGTTAGGGGCTAGCCTAGACTGAAACAGCCCATCTCACCGGAAGGCAGGTTGGGAAGTTCCAGACCCGAAGCTCAGAGTCTGCACACAGGCCAGATAGAATGGCAGACGGGTGGCAGGACTAGGTGGCGTCGTCACTCCTGTTTGCAGTGTGGAAATGCTACTGAGATAATAGCCCTTTTGTGGGCTTGTGACAGGGTGGTGGGACTGCTGCGCAGATGAAACTTGTTATCTCAGTGCTTTACTAACTCGGTCTCCCAGGATACAGTCCAGAAAGACCCCCGTGGCACAGACTCAGCAGCACTGTGCCTAGAGTGTGAGAGCACCGAGGTGCTATGAGCACTGGACCCGCTCACCTGCTCCAGAAGTGCAGGTACTTCAGAATTCCTTACCTCGTCTTCATTTGTCCAATTTTCCATCCCCCTGGTTATTTGTTCCCTCTTCATGGGTCCTGTTTAATTTTTCCATGCCTTTCAAAAATTTACATTCTTAACTCCAGAAAGATTATTTCTTGGTAAGTTCTTTTTAAATGCTTTTGCCATAAATGCACATTGATTATGCTGGAATTTGTCTTTGTTTTGTTTTAAAATAGCATTTCTTTACCGAAGCGTGTTTGATCCATTATTCATAATTGGTGACTCTAGCTTTCTGCAAGTTCTCTAGAGGGCCACCTATCTTCGTCCTTACTGAATGTTATCTTTTTTTTTGTTAAGATTTTATTTATTTTTAGAGATAGGGGAAAGAAGGGAGAAAGAGGGAGAGAAACATCAATGTGTGAGAAAAGCATCAATCAGTTGCCTTTTGCACGCGCCCCAACCAGGGACCTGGCCCCGCGACCCAGGCATGTGCCCTGGCTGGGAATTGAACCAGTGACAACCCGCTTTGTGGGACAACACCAAACCCACTGACCCACACCAGTAAGGGTGTCATCTTGTTTTAGGCAAGTCATTCCTCTGATCTCAGAAAGTCTTTGGCATTTCAGCCCCTTCTCCTTAGGCTCCCTGCAGTGGAATGGTCCCTGAGTCCCTTACTTCTTCAGCTGCGGGTATAAGTACAAAGTAGCTCATGTTCCAGATCTGAACCCTTTGTAAGGACCCCCCAGATCAACTCTCTGGACTGAGCCCTGTGACTTGACCTCCCCTTCTGACTGATGGGATCACTGTGGCTTCCTCTGACTCATTTCCCATTCAGGCTAATCCTGGGGCCTGGGGCTCAACAGAGCACCACCTCTTGAGCTGTGCCAAGGGGAGTGTGCTTCCGCTGGGGTTTATTACCTGCTGACACCTGAGGGAGGAAGGCCAGGTATTTCCAAACGTCATGGAGCTGAGGCCCAGGTGACTGAGCTAGGTCAGAGTCTGCAGCGCAGCAGCGGCCACAATTGGCAGGTAGGATCCGGGAGGGAGGCGTGGCTGTTAATGAGGGCCTGCCTTCTCCCAACAGGCTTTGTATCTCTGCCCTGCCTGTGATTTCATCATGCACACCTTTGTAAACAATCCATTTAGCAACCAAATTACACACTGCGTAATTATAGCTTCCAGCCTAATGTCAGGAGTCCCCAGCACAACAACCTGCTCCCGGCGATAGCACAGCTGGGAGCAGGGCACCTCTGCCTCTGCTAGAGCCCTGATGAGCCATCCCGAGAGAGATGGGGTGGTGGGGTTGCCTTGACGTATGTTAACTGTCTGTGTCAGGTATGCAGGTCTTGCTTTGACAGTCCCCAAATCGTGTTTGGACTCCTGAT
The DNA here is from genome assembly GCA_004024845.1 of Tonatia bakeri. Taxonomy (NCBI): domain Eukaryota; kingdom Metazoa; phylum Chordata; class Mammalia; order Chiroptera; family Phyllostomidae; genus Tonatia; species Tonatia bakeri. The sequence goes on along the minus strand of PVIA01002905.1, from coordinate 184,920 downwards.
TAGCTCAGTGTGGGAAGCTGGGCCAGAGCAGTCGTCTTTGAGGAAAGAACAATCAGTTAAGATCAGATCCCATGGTGAGAAGGAGGGAGTCTCTCTTCACAGCCCCTCTCACCTTATCTCTGTGAAACTTCCCATCTGTGCACCAACCTCTTACAATGACCTAGGAAACCTGGCAGAGGGTATGAGCTATATAGGTGGGTAGAGTAACAACAGGACAAGAGATCTTCATTTAAGGCCAGCCCATGCATTAAAAAAAAATCAATTCAAGTATTTATTCTGAGCCCTCCACAGGAAATTGTCTTCATAAGGCACGATGGGAAAGGGGGGGCCCAAGGTGGCAGCCGTGGGGGTGGCTGGTGGGAGTAACCGCTCACGAAAGGAAACTTGGCTACAGCCCTGTAATTCTCAGATCTATAAAAATCATATCTGCTGGTGTTGCTTTTATTGACGACCTTGACACTCAAGCTTAGATCTGATGATTCTTTACACCTCTGGAGACAGAAAGATTTCCTCACAAGAGCACAGAGAGCCCCACTGCTGTCTGACTTGTTGCATTCCAACACCACACCGATCTAAGCTACCTGCCAGTCTGTGGCTGGAATGCCCTCTGCAGACCCGGGGACCATCGCCCCCTGCCCCGCTGTACAGGCTCCTGGTCTGACACACTGATGAAGAGTAGGGGATGACGCAGTGGGGATGGGATGGAAATGACTTATGAGTGCCCAGGCTTCCCCGCCCTGCCCATCGCAGAGGGCTCTTCACCACAGGCACCTGGCCGGCCTCGGCTGTCATCGGAGTGTGTTTGTGCTTGCTAATCCTATGGCTGGGGGGGCATTCTTCAGGACGATTTGAGGAGAAAGATGCTGGAGATCAAGGAAACTAGAGAGGAAAGGAAAGGAGATTTTTAAGAATCCTGCTCTGGGCCAAGTATCTCTATTACTGAGTTTAAGAAAAAGAACGTTAATAACTTTGAAGTTACCTGGGTTGCTGGATGGAGTTTCTTGACTCCAGCGCTGGTCGGTGATGGGACCTCGTGGGTCCTGGCTTCAGTGGGGTCATGGAAATATCAGTGTGAGGAAGCACATGAAAATTCACATGGACAGCAGCCATACTTCCATGTCTTTCCAGAGAGCCTGGGATAACAGTCTTCTGGCTCAGCCCTGCTTGGGTCCTTGACAGGTGCAGGAATCCACGCTCTGATCTGCATCCAGAATGCTCAGAAGGAACTGAGGGTGAATATTCATGTCTTTCCGAAGCTCTCAGCACACATTCATGAACTTCCTCCAACAGCTGTGTTTCTAGGGCCATGGTGACCATGCATTTAGGGGACTTTGCCCATTGTTTCTCAGTTCATTGCCGGAAGTTTTTGACAGAACTGTGATCGTATTTTAAAATTTGCTGGAGTGCTTCCTCAAATGCAATGAATAATTTGCTTAGCTATACTATTAGCACATATTTGCATATTTGTGTCAAAATTAAAAGGAGCAAGAATAAAAGGCCACGTGTATGAGTCACTGTGATTAAAGCAGTATGGAATAGTTTTACTTACTGGTTTCAAAATACTGAGTAGTCTGTTATTTGTCATTGTATACTCCCTCCTTTCATGCTTTTACTGTGTCCTCAGTGCTGTGGTGGAAACAGCCCACGTGCTGTAGAGTTGGAGTTCGAAGGCATTCCTGGGCCTCAGGAACACTAGACTCAAATGGAGGAAAGAGTCAGTCTTATGGATGCATACTGAAATGACACCTAAACCAGCAGGGAATGGAGCACAGGCAGTGTTAGCGGTCTTGCTAAGACTCCAGGTCTCAAGGTAGGCGGTGGGTTTTATTATTATGCTTCATACTAACATAATATTATTGGATTTATAATCACATAAAAATATTCTTTGCAATGTGCTGAATATAACTCATTTTTTGTTAAAGGATTCTGAATGCAGGTGGATACAGCCTGAGTCAGGGGAAGACATCCCAATGCTCTGAAATCACTCTCTTCTCCATGAGCAAAAGCTTGGGGGCTTGGTGATCTTTCTTTCTCATAAAGGGCCCCATTTTCCTGAGAGTACAGAGTTCTAAAGAGTTGGCTTTAGGGGTATGGAAAACTGAAAATTAGAGTTGGGACACATTTTTCAGGAGGCGCCTGGAGGAACTGTTTGCTCAAGTGACTCTACACAATTAAAGTAAAAATCCCAGTGGAGTTGTCCTCCTGGCTTCAGGGACTCCCTGTCCATGAAGTGACACAAACCTTGGGACAGCTGAGGTTCTCCCCTCAGAAGCAGGCACTGGGGTTGAAGCCGTCACAGGCCCGTACTGCCTGGGCCTTTGCATTGCATTCTCAGCTCTGCCCCTGCATGCACTCCGTCACCCCCACCTCACCTGGCAGTTCAGATCAACACGACTGAGCACTTACTAAAAGTAAGAAGTGGTTCTCACCCTTAGTCTTTGCAAGCCTAACTGAAATCCTTTCTCATTGATTGACTAACTCATTTATCAAGACATAGGTCTAAATTGGGGAAACAGAGCTGAGTGAAAACCAGTTTTTCCCTCCAGAGACCCCACACTAGAAATCCCTCAGGCTTTCTCCATGACACTTTATGCTGCCCCTTCTCACTCAGGTCCATGGAGATCCAGCTTTTCTCTGAATTCCTATAGCTCCACATTAATCAGGATCTTTGGGTGGCAAGAAGCAGAAAGTCCCTCAAGTGCTCTTATGGTTTACTTGCTTATTGAAGTTTGGACAAGACCTAAGGAGGAAAGGAACCTCTACCCCATGGCATGTCCAGAGGCAGGTGTGCCAGTCCCACACCAGACCTCTGGGCACTGGAGGGTAGGTGGGGAATGACGGGGTCGAGGCAGTTCTGAGACCTGGGGTGGGGGCTGCCTATCCTGTGAGTCATCCTGGAGGCCTAGCTTCTACTGTCCTGCATGGTCAGCCTGCCACCTCCCCCTCCACTCTGTGGCTGGCTTTTCCCTGCCTTAGGGGATATCTCACTCCCCGCAACAAGGACCTCAGTGGGAGTCTGCTAGGAGGGGACCGTGGGCTGGGCCAAGCAGGCCAGTGCATCCTTCCTATCAAACTCCTGGATGCCTTCCATCCATCATTCTTCTCTCTGTGCAGACTTCTCTCTCCCATGCAGTGGCAAACCCCCTAATGGCAGGTTCTGATTCTGGAAGACAGGAACTCACAGACTTGGCACCTGGGAAGTTTTAAAAAATTGATTCCTCTAGAAATCATAAAGACACCACATTTAAAAATTTGCCCACATCAGAACAGAGCAAAACAAAAACTTCTTTATAGCTGAAACAAACAAAGAGACCCAGGAACCAGTCAGGAGAAATACTAAACAAGGGAAAAATATTTGGAACACAGATACTCAAGCAATGATGTTTTTAATTTGCAAAGAACTCCTAATAAATGAAGTGATGGAGCAAGGAAAGGAAATACCAATAGACATATGAAAAGTGGTCATTTACTCAGAAGTGAGGGAATGAAATCACAACCATACCAGGCCGTTTTTCTTGAATCTGATTGGGAAATCTTGAAAAGTTTCATCATGTCCAGTGCTGGTAAGAGAATGGGGGCGGGGGGAGCCACTCCTTAACAGCCTTGGAGGGAGTGACAAGCACAGCCTCAGTAGTGCCTGTGAAACATGGTGGGGCAGTGGTTCTCCAGACCCACATACTGAGTTTTGAAAAGCACGGGTTCCCAGAGCCACCCCCTCCCTGTGTTGATACCGACAGCGACACAGTGAGCCGGCAGATCCTTTGCCTCCAGGAAGATGGCACAGGAGGAAGCATTGCACTGAGTGAGTTCAAGGTTAGCCAGACAAATGGGGGAAGGGGAAGCCTTCCTACCCCCTTCCAGCACCTAATTGGGGGTGGGGCCAGGGGAAGGCAGGCACATGTACCATGGATGACAGAATGGCGGCAGGAGGAGGTGCTGTATCAAAGAAGCCTGTCAGTCTAGCAGGGGGAAAAGAAGGGGTTGGTTAGGGGATGGACACTCCTGGTGTGCATGGAAGTTTGGGCTGAGAAAGCACCTGGTCTGGCCCACATGGGAAAATGAATGTAAACCCCAGGGAAGGAAGGGACATGTCTCTTGCCTACCTCATGAATGTACTGGCTGCTGTATTTGTGGGACCTTCTGGCCCTGGAACCTACAAGGCCAATGGTGGTCCTGGCCGCACATGTATGTTCTGGGGAAGGAGCCTGAAGCCTGACAGTGGCTGGGAGAAAAGCTGAGCTGCCTGGATGAGCACTCAGAGGCCACTGGCAGCTCCCAGAGGTTGGTACTTGGAATGGGGGAAGGAACTCTGGACGTTTTCTTTGGTTTTGGTCTGGCTGAGGGTGGCTGGGCTTTCCTCTGGCTTTCCCGGAGGGAATGGGCTTTGAGACAAGAATCTGCTGTTCTCTCAGACTGTGCAGCTTTTGAATAAAGATCTCATTCCTTTCTCATCAATTTCTACCTCTGGAATTTGCCTATTGGTGGTGGAAGGCAGCCGAACCCCCATTTTGGTTTGGTAATTTAGGGCAGCATTTGTGAAGTTTCCAATGAGACTGGAGTAGCGACACTCACTCAAAGGCCAATCAGCATCGTTTAACTGTGCATGGCTTTCGATCCAGGAGTCCCACTGTTCAGAGCCAGCCTGGTGCCTTCTCCCACAACAGAAGGTCAAGATAGATGAAGAAGGATCACTATGACATTGTTTGTAAAACAAACAACATAAATGCCCATTAACAGAGAACATGTAAATAACCTGGTCATATCCTTACATCTTTTAAAAAGGTTTAAGAGGAACTTCATTTGCTAAAATAGCATAGTCTCTGAGTTACACTGTGTAGTGATAAAAACAAGGAGACTATAATTAGATGCTCCTTTTTCCATCAAATTTTTAAAATGATGTATTTTGTATTTTGAAAATGCATAAAATCCTTTTTGAGGACATGTTTGCATTGACTTTTAGAGAGAGAAGAAGGGTGAAAGAGACCCGCACATACATGTTGATGTGAGAGAGAAGCATTGATCGCTTGCCTCCTCTATGTGCCCCAACTAAAGACCAAACGTGCAACCTAGGCGTGAGCCCCACCCGGGAATCAAACCTGCAACTTTTCAGTGCATGGGACAATGCTCCAGCCAACCAAGCCATGTGACCAGGAACACAGATTCTTTTTTTAATGGAAAATATACAAAAAACTGATAATAGCGATACCTTTGGGGGAAGGGATGGAAAGAGAAACTTTAACATTTCATTCTATACTCTGATTTTCTTTGTGCATTTGTGACTTTCACTGGAAACTTCAGTAATTATCTTCTGAGTAACAGAATTATGGAAAGATTTTGGTTTCTCCATTATAGTTTTCTGTAAAAATGTTCAAAAATTACAGATTCTCAAGCTATCCAGCAGATATACTAGGTGTGGAGGTAGAGGTTTGGGGGCAGGGTGCTAGGAATCAGCTTGTCATGGGAGTCTGCTGATTAGTCAGATTGAAGAATTGCTACAGAATCTCTGAAAGAGAGCTGCTCTTCTATCTCACTCGGGAGTGGGGGCTCATGTGAGGTCTGGACAGCTGCCGCCCTCTCTTTCCCATGAAATGAGAACCAGGGTGACCGTGTGCAAAGACGAAGCATCCCATGGACAGCAGGTCAGAGACGGAGAGGAACTGGGGTCTCGGTGTCGTCACGAGGCTGCGGCATCGAGCCTCTCCCAGAGAAAGACAGTCTTGTCTTCGGGCTTCTCAGTTACAAAGCCAGTAAATCTGTTCTCTTGTTGAAGGCGGCTTGAAATGGGTCCCTTGTCACATACAATATTAAGAGTCCTGACTGATAGACCTTCATTAACTGAGACAAACTGAGCATGTCTTTATCCCTCACAGCCTGAAACAGCCAAATTTATAAAGTATTTAATGATGTTTTCAAAGCAATTCCTTATCTGGCATCCTGGGCCACTTCCATGGCTGCTATATTTCTAGTCCTGGCAAAAACTGTCAAACCAAGAAGTATGTCCTTGAAATGTATCCTCTGCGTTAGTGAAAAAATCTCAATGCATTTCTTCGCTATTTAACTGTTGAATAAATTTGGATGTAATGATGAAGGACATAATCAGGAAATAGGTTTTTTGATTTAATGATATCTGGGTTTGTTCATTTCATTATTCATTTGAAAACTGTGTGTAGAGGGTTCACTACGAACCAAGACCCGTGGCAGACACTGGGTGGGTTCACAGCGATGAGCAACACAGACATGGCCTCTGCCCTGACAGAAGTGGTAAACCAGTGGGAAAGGCAGACATTAAGCCAATAACCAGTAATCAATAGATAAACAAGAAATGTAAATATTCAGGGAACTATATGAAAGAAAAGTCCTGAGCACTGTTAGAGAGCATGGCGGGGGTTTCTACCCTAGATGAAGAGGTTAGAAAAGATCCTTCTAAGCGGATGACTTTAAGCTGAGAGCTAAAAATGAATTACTGTTAATTAGGCAAAGGGTGGATAGGCAAACATTCTAGGCAGGAAGAATGGTATTGGTAAAGGCCCTGAGGCATGAAAGAACTGGACTCATTTGAGAACTTGAAAGAAGGCAGTCAGCAAGTGAGTGACTCTGTTGTCAAGAAAAGGGCTGAGGGGCAGGCAGGGGCTGCACGTGGGGAGGCGTGCAGTTCATGTTAAGGGTTCTTTATTTCATCCCATTGAAGGTGACTTAAAGTGGAGTGACATCACCTGAGCTGTGTTCTTAAAAAGACCCCTTTGGCTATTGTGTGCAGAATGGATCAGGGAGGCCAGGGGTGGAAGCATTGAGACCAGGCAGGGGTGTTGCAAGAGTCCAGGCAGAGGTTTTGGGGGCCTTGGATTCAGATGGTGGCTATAGAGGGAAGAGCATGGTAGGACTTAAGACATACATTTTTAGGTAGACTTGATAATGTTGGGTGATGGGCTGGTTGTGGATATTGGGGCGATTGAGGTAGGGAGCTGTCAAGTCAAAGTAAAGGGACTTGCAAAAGGCCATTGACTATTAAGAGTTCATTTTGGGTTTCATTTGTACAGATACATTTTGCCAGGATAGGTAGAAATTTTGTCTTTCTGTCTCAGCTGATTGACCATACCAGACCTTTTCCAAGACAAGCTTTTCTAAACTTGTCTAGAAGTCACCCAAACGTGGGAAACAAGTGTCACTCCTCTTTTAGAAAAGCACAGAAAACAGGCAGGAAGCCAATGCAACAGTAGGGAAATCGGAGTGGAGGCATCAGGCAAAGAAGATGAGGAATTTCCTCAGATCAGTTCCTCCTTGCCACTCACGTCACTCTCTTAGTTTGGACCCTCCCTGTGTCTCACCTGGATCTTTGCATTAGCCTCCTGCTTGTCTAGTGCCTGTAGCCCTGCAACAATTGAAGAGTAGATGCGGCCAACAGAGAAAAGTCAAGTCCCACAGCCTCTCGGCCCTAGAGACATCCTGGAGTCAAAGTTCTTTTATTTGTTATTTTTTTAAGATTGTTCTTTCCTTAGCATATGAGTTCTAAGACATCTAAGATGTTTTTCTTAAAATTATAAACTTACTTTTTAAACAAACTGTAGTAACAACTATATAGAAGAAATTTTTGGAAAAAAAAGAGCAAAACATACTTATGATTACATTATCCAAGTATGACAATGGTCTTTCTTGTTCTTTTTTTTTCAGTTTTTTGGTTTTGTGCGTAATCCTCCAGTCCTTACTATATCCATTCAGTTCAATGAGTTTTCATTGAGGACGTTCTATGTGGCATCCATATAGAGGTGAACAAAAAGATGAAAGTCAGCAAGCACACGTATTTCAAACAGTGAGTATAGTTAAGTATAGTGGCTATGCCATTCTAAACTAACTTTCATGAATTTTAAATGGAATTTATGCCTTTCTTAATTACCACCTAATGCCTGCATGTTATTCAACACATTAAGACTATAGTTTATTAACACATTCACAAGTTGGGACCTTTGGCTCTTTGCAAATAGAGACCAGAATGATTTTTGCCGCTGCAACCCCAGACTCTGCAGCACAATGCCCTACAGAGAAAAGGTACTAGGTAAATATTAGCTGAATAAATAAATGGCTCTCTGTTTCTAGTCTGGGAATAAAAATTATGCTTCAGCAATCCTATTTGTACCTACAGGTTTCAGCTTCTCTATCTTTCCTTGCAAAGTTCTTTTAACTGGAGTAGAAATGAGCATTTGGGGACTAAGGATGTATGTACGTGACTACGACATACAAATATATTGAAATAGAATTAAAGTGACTTGGATCCAGAAGAATTTTTGCAGCCTGTAGTTTTGAGTACTTCCTGCTCCCTCTGTCACTCTTAGGACGAATGACACTCAGATTTGACCTACACAGAAGGTTCGAGTAATGACCACGGGTCTCTTTCCTGGTAATTAGTGCTGTACCTACCATATCGCTTCCCTAACATTTTGTAGTTGTTTTCACTGTGATAAACATGACTGTGTAAGCAGAACTGTTGTACTCAATCTTGTCAGTATTGGGTATCATTAGAAGTTGAACTGTGTTCCCCCAAAAGATATTGAAGTCCTAACCCCTAGGACCTATGAAACATATCCTTATTTGAAAATAGGATCTTTGTAGATGATCAAGTTAAGATGAGGTCATACAGGGGTCTTGTGGTCCCTAAGCCAGTATGACTGGTGTCTTTATAAAAAAAGGGAAATTCGGGCACAGAGACGGGGACACACACAAGGGGAATGTTGTGAAGATGAAGACAGAGGTAGGTGTGCAATATCTATGTGCCAAGCAAAGATTTTAGCAAGTCATCAGAGGCAAAGAGAGGGGACAGATTCTCCTTCACAGCCCTCAGAAGGAAACAATATTTCTGATACTTTGACCTTGGACTTCCAGCCTCAGACCTGTGAGAAAGTCAGTCTCTGTTGTTTAAGCCATCTAGTCTGTGGTACTTGATTATGGCAGTCCTAACAAACTAATATATATGTTTTGTAGAAATACTTTTTTAAAACAATCTAGTGGATACAAATGCCCGCTTCAAGCTTGCTTTCATTTTTTATTTTATGACCTGAAAGAATGAACACTTTCCTGAGTTTGTTTGCTGTTGTACTTGTACTTGACTGTGTGTTTCCTGAGGTGGGGTCAGCATGTGCTCATTAGATGAAAAATTAAAGAATCAATCAATGTTCTAATTGAAGGTGATTCACTGAAACATCTTTTCAACTAAATCAGATCAAAGAAAGTAGATTCTTTGATTTCTGTATTTTCTGTCAGCACCTACGACTGCTCCGAATTTGCTGAAATAAGAGCTTTGAGACAAGTCCTCATAGCTAATGATTTTGTTCATGCCGTCTTCACAGATATATTCTGGAGTACTCGTTGTCTGTTTGCCGGTCTTGCCCCAGTAGACTGTACCATCTTTAGGGCAGCTCCATAATCTGAGGCTCAGGAGTGCCTGCCCATAGTCAGGATTCCATAAGAGCATGAGAAGTGAGCTTGGGATAATGAGCTGCAGCAACAGCTTACTTCTAAGAACATGCAACGGGCTGAAAGTGAATGATTGACTTCTGAGGAATGTTTGAAAACTGATCCTATATTGTTTGGGTTACTACTGCCAGTGGCCACAGTAGACAAATTGCTACATGGCGGGTTTGTATCTCACAGAATCTGATGTGGGTCAGGTGGCCCTTCTCCAACCTGCAGCTACACCTCCAGCAGAAGATGAGAGAGATGGAGGCCTCCAGGACAGGAAAAGAGGAGATGAGGAGTTACAGCAGTTCTCAGCTCTCAGGAAATGAAAGAAGAGGCTTCTGCTCCCATCTCATTGGCCAGCACCAGTCATGTGGCATCACCTTAGGTGAAGGGTAGGAGGAACATGATGTAGAACAGCGCAAGTGAGCATCTCCTTGCCACAGCTTTCCAAAAAGCAAGCAGCCAGATAAGTGTATTTTTGTGTGTGCAAGGATGTTCATAATGAAAATTTATTTAAAAACTGGCTTGAAACAATCCAGAATTTTCACAGTTGAGATTTGTAAGCTGTTAACTTCTCCCTTTGAAGCAACTCTCTTGTTCCTCCTCTGGAGGACAGAAATGGAGATGTGCGAACTGAAACCCACTGGACAGCTGCAAATCAGAATTGAGCCTAAGTACAAAAAACCACAAAAATATTCATGTGCATTTGCAGGCGCTTGGACAAGACACAGGCCGCTTTGGGAGGGTGTATGCCACGTGCAGTTGGGTTGGGTGTGTATGAGCTGAGGACTGGGAACTCTTAGAGCTCTGATTTCTGGGCTTCTGACAACACATTTACCCCGTGGGGGCTTAATGTAAGCCACAAGGATAACATGTGAACATTTGTTTGGTTGCAAAGTAGCTTTCTAGGAGAAAGAGTTGAGAAGATAACGTTCTGTCACGTCAGATGGTCTTGGTTTCCAGAACAGGAAAACAGAAGGCTGGCTTACTATTGAGATCTCACTGGAAGTCTCCTCAAGAAATCTGGCAGAGCCCAACACTTCCCAGCTGGGGAGCCACTGGGGCCTGGAAGGGTTCCACTGGAGTGGCTTCTCCTCACCGTGGGGGAGGGCTCAGGGGTTTCCTGCTGTGAGTGTGGAGCTGCTGTCAGCACCCACCAGCACTCAGGCTGAGAACCTGGGACACATTCCCGATTCCAAACGCCCTCTGAAACTCTTCTTCCCTCTCTTCAGAATAAATGGCCTAATTGATCGGCCGAAGCTGTTTCAATCAAGGCCCCCAGTCACTTCTAATTACGGCTCTGACCTGGATGTCTTTTTTAAACTCACTTAACCAGGAGGCAGTTCGTCTGGGCAATAGCACAGGGGTCAGGGGGTCAGGACTCCAAGGCAGATTTATTCGTGATTAGCCCCAGGGGGCATAGCACTCTGTGACCTTGGAGTTTAAAAAGTGACAGTGTTGGCCTGTTCTCAATTCTGTCACAAGCCCAAGGCTCCTAAACTAGAAGTGATAACAGAACATCCATGTAGGAGCCTGTTCTGTGGCCGCTCTGCACCAGAGGCTTTGTATGTGTTATTCTGAAACTGTACAAAGTCAGCACTCTTGTCATACCCATTTTATAGATTAAACAAACTGTAACTCCAGAGTTTAAAGATATAACTAGCCCAAAGTCAGAAAATTAGCAGGTGCTGGAGTCAGCTTTCAAGTTCATAGGCTACTAGTGGGCATCTAGCTCAAGCTCCTCTTTCACACAAGAAAGAGGTTGGGGGATGTTGTGGGATCTACCCCCTCTCCACTTCCTGAAGAGTGGCCTGTTTGTCACTGACAAGCGAGAACCAAACCACCCCAGGACTTGGACTCTTAGTTCTCTCCCCTTCCCTCTTACTTAAAGCACACTTGCCAAGATTCCCTCATCTGTGGACAAGAGTAGCTATATGTCCAGTGTGCAAGGTCAGGTGCCCTGGGGTGGGAGGCAAGTGGACAATTGTCCCGAAGCCTGTGGAGTGTGGTGACCTCTGTCCAGGGAGGGCACAATCTTCACCTGGAAACTGCCTCCTGTGCAGGCTGGGGTCGCAGGGCTTGGCTGTGTTGTACAGGATGTAACCCTGGACTCTGATGGCCACTGTTTAAGGTGAGTCGGGTTTATTTAAAAAAAAAAAAAAACAACAGAAAAGGTAAAAACATAACAAGAAATAAATGCTTATAAGACTACCTTCTAGTCAAGTTCATAATATCCTTGACTTGTGTCGAACATGGTGATGCTCAGACACTGGGTCCTTTACACATCTTCACATGGTCATAACAATGACAAAATGTTAGGCTATTCTGTTACAGATGTGGACAAAGAAGCAGCCCAGAGCTTGGTGCTTTCACTCAGTGGTCAGCAATGAGATCCATGTGGTCAGTGCCAAAGACCTTCAGTGACACCTGAGAAAGGAGTTGAAGGCTCTGTGGGCTGCCTCAGTGCTGGGTGTGGAGGCACCAGTAGGTGGTTCAGGCTGATGAGACTGCTTCAGGGCCATGTGGTTGGCATTTATTAATTCATTTACTCTGTAAAAATGTGGTGAGCACAGTGTTTAACAGAATACCTGACTTATAGTGGCTTGAACAATAGAGATAATTATTATCTAACTGCATAAGAAGCTTGGAAGTAAACAATTCCAGAATTGCGTCAGGGGCTCAACAACATATTGGTGTCTCTGAGATTGCTCTGGTTCCTTGTGGTGATAAAGTGCCTGCAGCATGACAAAGCATCTGGTCCTTGCATGGCAGCACCCATCTCTGTCTTATCAGGGGGAAGCTGACTTCCTCTTACAGCTCCCTGACCCAGTTGGGTCAAATGACAACTTGGACCAATATCTGGCAAAATAAAGGGAATTTCCTCAAGGGCTCAGACAAGACATGATTCATCGTCACCCACCACCCAAAAGGAACCAGGGCTCTGTGAGCAAGCGAGGTTGTGTGGCTGTTCAGTAGTCCATCCATGGGGCCTGCCCATGAGGTCCTGCTTTTGAAGTGTGCACAGTTCAGTGGAGACAACAGGGGGAGAAGGTGGGAGAAGGCACCACATAAAATATTATAAGCTAACAAAGATATGTAAACACAGCATCAACCAACTCTGCTTTGCAGTTTGCAGGGCTTTTGGAACAGAGGTTTGTCAGGTGAATGTAATGGATGTGTGTGTGTGTTTGTGTGTGTGAAGTAAAGGGAGAAGCACTCTGAGCTGAAGGACCTTCTTGTGCAAGGGTACGTCCGAGAGTTAGGTAGGAATGTGTATGGAGTGGACTAACACAGAAAGAAGCTGCGTAGGTCGAGGTCTAACAAATGGTCTTCCAGACAAGACGGGAAGGGCCAGGGACAACAGAGTGAGAAGAGGAAAGAGACAGGAAGTCATTTTAACTCAGGTACCCAGTGCCCATGTGGGCTGCCGAAGGCACTTATGTGTCTCATGTAACCCTCCAAATAATGGATGAGATGCAAATTAAAATCCCCATTTCACAGATGAGAAGACTGAGGCTCCGAGAAGCAACAGCGTGTTTGAAGCCATCTGGAGGTTATTGATGGAGCTGGCATCCTAGGGCAGGGGCAGACTCCCCAGAGCCTGGGACTCCGGGATCTTCTGGTGTTCCCGGATTCATGAAAGTGCCTTAGGGCTGAAGTGGGGTTGGGGGTGGTTGTTGCAGGGAAGTAGAGAGGCTGACAGGTGGGGGTGGTGGCTTGAGGCCTCTCCTCTTGGGCTGTGGGGGACAGCGTGGCACCATGCTATGGGCACATGAACTCCCCTTTCATAGGTTAGGATCCAGCAGAAAATTCCTTTTGACATATAATGAGTTCCACTACTTAAAAATAAAGTTTGTGAAACCACTTTACTCTTTCTGTTGCCTCTTCAAACTGGTAACCCATCATATCTGAGAGCAGGAAGGGCTGTGGAGACCATCACATTTACCCTCCACACTGCCATCGCAATATCACTGGAGAGGCAGAGGGCGAAGAGCTGGGGCCCGGCCCGGAGCCAGTGCTCATCTGTGGAGGATGGACCAGGAGCCTGTTCCCTGAGCCCAGTCTGGAACCTTCTTCAGGATGGGTCCTGAGACCCAGGAGAGGTGGTGTAATCGTTTCCTTAAAAAGTTACCATTGAACAAAAAAAATTCTCTCACAGTACTGGAGATAAAAAGTCTGAAATCAAGGTGTCCTCTGCAGAGGTGATTCCTTCTGGAAGCCTGAGGGAGAGTCTGTCCCTTGCCTCTCTCCTAACAAATTCACTCCTTGACCGTCAACATGCCACCCAGTCCCTGTCCTCCTATGGCTGTCCCCTCCAGGCCTTCTTGCTGGTGTCTCCTTTCTCAGACCCCCTGTGCTTCTCTGGTAAGGATTCCAGGTGACTTCATCTCCAGATCCTCAGCTTAATTACATCTGTACGGATCATATTTCCAAATAAGGTCACATCCACAGTCCTGGGGGCTAAGACCGGGACATACCTTTTGGGGGGGATGTAATTCAACTACCACCGTTGGTCCTCCAACCTGCAAAACCACTGGCCAGTCATGGGGAAGCCAGAAAGGGGTCATTTACGACAGCGTGCTTCCTCAGGGCCTCCGTGAGGTCGCTGCCAAAAACAGTCTGCATTCGTCTCCGTAATGAGGAACTCACTTTCACGAGCCAAGTTCCTCCTGACCTTCAGGTTGGCTGAGATCAATAAGAGGGCTGCCGAGGAGAGGAGTCGTGGAGTGAGCTGAGCCTGCCAGGCAAGGGACCCCAGGACTGAGATCCCAGGGCACTGCTGGGATCAGGGACCTGATGGATCACAAAGGCAGTAACTGCAGTTTGGGCTCTTGCCTCCCACATCCCTCAGCACCTCCAGGTAGCACTGCTGAGCAAGTCATTAGAGCCCGGTCCTGCCTGGGATGAGTACCCAAGGTGAGAGAATAAGGAAATGCAGGGGAGAGAAAGGAAATTTTCATTTGCGCTCCAAATTGCTTTTCTGGATGCACAGTCAAATGGGTGGGGGGTGGGAAGGGCTGTGCTTCCAGGCAGGCTGTGGCAGAAACACCAACCAGTCACAGCCTGTGACCTCGGGCCACTGACAGCTTCCACAGGAGGCCACGCTGGTTTTTGCTTCACTTGGAGTCCAGTGGCCTGAGACAGACATCCCCTTACTTACCTGTCCCCACCTACCTTCCTCTCTCACCTTTCAGCAGCCTTGCCACTTCTCAGGAAGTCCTGGTGTTTTCCCTCTCATACAGGGAACTGCTGGTGTGTGGTCTCTGGGGTCCAGGGCAGAGAACAGGGAAACGGGGAGCAGGAAGACCCCCAGCACATCCTCCTTCCCAACAACTTTTAGATGAGTTTCTTTTATCAGCGTATTGAAGTACAATTTATACAAAATTTAAAAAATCAATGTTAAGTGCATATGTAAACAATTGTACACAGTCACAATAGGGAACCTTTGTGTCACCCCAAAAAATTCCTTCACCACCTTGGCAATCAGTTGTCTTCCCATAACCCCGGGTGTCTGGAGATGACTGATCGGTTTTTCCCCTGTACTTTTGATTTTTCCATAGTTTTTTATTCATGCAGTTATGCAAAATGTTTGGTATTCTGCCTCTGGTTTCTCTCACTCACCACACTGCCTGCTGAGGCTCCTCCATACTGTTGTTTTTATCAATAGCTCTTTCCTTTAAAAAAATGTGTAAAACACACAAATTTATGATCTTACCCATTTTCAGTGTCCAGTCCAGTGGCATTCAGTATGTTCATGTTGTTCTGCTGCCATCACCATCATCCGTCTCCAGAACTTTTCAGAGGCAGAAGATGACCAGCCTTTTCCAGCCCAGGTCCCTGTGAGGTGCATGGCTTCAAGGACACCCCGCTTAGGCCTTCTGTGAGGTTCTCAGCCAAGGCCAATTTCTGGGGCTTGCAACTAAGAATCCAGACTTGTGCACCAGGAGTAAAAGTGATCTGCCTACAAAGAATCTATGTGATGGGTAAATTGCATTACTAGCGTGGAGTGTAGTGACCGGGTAGCTGGTCAGTTTAGGCAGCACTTGTGGTAGCTGTTAGCACAGTATTATGGGTGGGTGGCTGCGGCCTGTGGCCTGTGGCCTGGGTTCATTCTGGCTTTGGAAAGCCTGTCTACAAGGACAACAGATTATATGTCAAACAAGTTAGATGGGTTTCCTCAGGAGGGAAGGGAAGCAGAGATCAGGAAAGATGGGGAAAAGTAGAATAAGCAATAGTAATGATCATACAAGAAGCACATAGCATCTACTACCCATCGGTCCTGGCTCTAAGTGTTTTCTGAGCAGTTAGTCACTTCAGCCTTATGACAGGCTGATGGCGTCCGGTGTCCTTTTGTTCCCAGTGAACACAGTGAGCATGCTGCCCAAGCCACGTGGCCGCTAGTGGGAGAGTCAAGATTGAAATCTGCCCGCTCTTACTGTGGCGGCAGATGACAGTGAGGAACTAAGGATTCTGATCAACTCAATTTTCTGTCTTTGAAGTGTCATCAGACAAATTCACACAACTGAGAAAAAAACATAAAAGCTGGTAACATGTGGCAGGACACTTGGAATAATTTGCCCGAGGCACCTAATTTTCCCACAGATATTATCGAGAATCTTCCTCTTACAGGTGATTTTGGGGGAAGACTTGACTGTGGGAAGTCCCTCAGAATAGTTTGAAGTCTATGGGTCCCACTGCACCCTGGCTGCAGGCAGAGGCTCTGTCCCTCACCCCACCCCCACAGTACATGGACAGGAAATCTGCCCAGGCATTTGCAGGGCTCTTCACCCCAGAGGTTGTTGTTCCAGACCCTGAGGAACCCTTTCTCTGTGAGGCTGAATGAGTGGCTGTGGCTGCCAGTTGCTTGTCATAGAGGTAGCAGACTGAAACCTTCGCAGGAGGGAGGAGCTCTATGACACTCATTTTTTAAGCGTCCACAGATGTTTCCCTGGGGCCCAGGCTCTGGCATTGGTCTGTCCCAACACCCTGCATTGGCCACTGGAGTATTTCCTATGGGGTCCTCTGGCAAGGAGAGGGGATCCTTCCCCTTCTCCTGCAATGAGGCACCTGCTGCTCTCACAGGGACAGCCTCTCAAAGGGCCAATGCTCTTCAGGTTCAAAGATCTGTGAACTAAAGCCTGGGCTGTGGTCTCTGCTGGGGGCTCAGGTTCCATGTGAGTGTGTTGGAGCCATTCACAAACTTCAGCAGGGGCAGCTGAGGAGGAAACCCCCTCCACCTCTCTGCTTTTCCTTTACAGCTGCCATACTCCGCAAATGGAGGCTGAGCCTCTTCAACCTTTCCCAGGCCCAGAGCTCTTTATTGGAAGAATCCCGAACCTCTGTGGCTACTCACTCCCTGTCTGTATGGCTACTGGACCTGGTGCTGGGAGCTCAGAGCTTCAGGGCATCGTGTAATCTAAAAGACAGGGCTCTGGAATCAGACTGTGAGGAGGGGAACCCAGTTTCCTCAACTTCCAGTTGTGTCATCTCTGTTTTCAGTGCTTTGTGCCTCAGTTCCCTTCTGATACAATAGTCATTACTTAGGAAGGCGGTTATGAGCATTACATGAGTTGAGTTGGAAGCCCTTGGCACATGGCATGTGGTAACTGCTAGGTTAGGTGTTGGATGCTATTATTAGGGTAGCTTTTGTGAGCAGCAGGAGTGCAAGAGTAAATGAATGAAATAATGACATAAATATTAATAGACCACGCGTCCCTCGCTGGCTGTGTCTGTCCTCTGCCTCCTTGGCCCCACCTTTGCTTGGTTAACTCCCTTCATTCTTCAGGCCCCTGCTTAAGTGTTTTCTTCCAGTCTGGTCTGTCCTCAGAGTACCCCTTATTTAATTTTAATATAATGCCCACCACTCTGCACTGTGTCCTCATCATGCTAAGTAAGCTCCTGGAGGTAATAGGTAGGGCCTGGGGCATTTTCTAGTCACATCCCCAGCATTCAGCATGGTCCAGATGTACAGGGCAGCTAACAGAATTAGAATCTTTCCAGCCCCATCGTTAGGTTCCCAGAAGGGATCCCATGAGCCAGGGTTGAGTGGTCAGAGGCTGGAGGGGCCTCTGAATCCACAGGCTTCCTGCTCTAGGTCATGGTTCTGTGAGCAGCAGAAGGCCTATTGACTGACTTCTAAACTGCTATGGGGGCTTGAGGCCATGCAGCCTCCCAGCACCTGTCACTGGATCTGGTCACTTAGAGTAAGAAATCAAAGCAGGTCCTCAATGCAGGCTTCAGAAGAAAGGTGTATTTCGGATGGGATTGGGGTAGGTGCAGAGGCAGTGGGCCTCGTCAGTGAGGACACCAATTCACTCTCATCCTGCTGTCAGTGTCAACCTCAGGGCCTGCCAGAGTAGAAAAGACCCTCCAGCCCGCTCTGCAGCTCCCATCTTAAAACTTTGATGTAAACGCTTATGTTAAGGCACAAGGCACATTGACACTATAAGTATCTGAGCTCGGTCCTGCTGACACAGGCAGTGCTACACTGTCCTCAGTGCTGAATGAGGCAGCCACAGGTACCTCATCTCCAGTGATTCAAAGACAGGATTTACAGGAATGCAGCATAGCCCATGGCACAGTGGCACCCTTCACCACCAGATTTTCAGAGGAACTTTAAAAAGTAGGTGACCACAGGCAAGATAATGACCATCCCTGAAGCGGTCTGCACCTGATCTCTGGGGCCTGTGTTACCTTGCACGACAAAAGGGATTGGGCAGATGTGAGGGTAAAGACGCCGAGATGCGGAGACTGCCCTGGGTTATCTGTGTGGGCCCAGTGCAGGACAGGTCCTTGTAAGAGAAAAAGGGAGGCAGCGGAGTAAGAATCAGCGGAACTGTAGCGACAGTATCAGGGTTAGAGAGGAGAAGGCTTGTAAATGCTACGCTGCTGGCTTTGGGGAGAGAGGGAGAGTACAAGCCAAGGAGTCGGGCGGCCTCTAGAAACTGGGAAGACGAGGAGATGTGCTTTCTCCTGGAGTCTCCAGAAAGAACACAGACTGCCTATCTCTTGATTTCAGCCCACTGAAACTAGCTCCTGACTTCCGACTTCCAGAACTGTGAAATGATAAATTTGTGTTGTCTTAAGCCACTAAATTGGCGATAATTTGTTACAGCAGCAAGAGAAAACAACTACAGTAGGCAATTGCCCTAAAATGCTTCTAATTAAACCCTTTCTTCATCCTGCATTCCTTTCTTGCTTCCTTTGTTACCAGAGCAGGTTGGGGGCTGGAGGGATGTTTCAGGAGGGGAGTGAAGCTAACCTCCACGTTTGCCAAGTGCCAACCCATCTGTGGTACAGTTGTACTGCTTGGCAAAATTTTCAACAGCAATTGTTGCTTTTTAAATATTTTTTGGTGGGGAGTAATAGCTGGTGGGGAAGGGGTGCAGGTTATTATTTCTTACAACTTTTACATTTAAAAATACTTCTGTATGACTAATGTCTCGCATCCCTCTTGTTGGCTGTGCTGCCTGATGAGACTCTAGCTTTTTACCTACTTTTTGCCCTCACTCACCAGCCTCTTTCCAATGTGGAAAATGGTAGCCGGTGTGAGTCACACCGGGAGAGTTCACTGGGCTTCCTGGGCTAGAGGAGGTGCTTCAGTGACTGACTGCCTACCATATCCAACAGCATCAAAAAATGTTTGTCAAAATATAATGTTGCAAATAAGCCCAGGAACTTATTAAAATGCAGATTTTGTTCAGTGGGTAGGGTGATGCCGAGATTCCCCATTTCTGACAAGCTTCAGAGGATGTCCTGGTAATGGTGATGCCACCAGCCCAGGGAACCGCAATGAGAACTACTGTGTCTGAGCGAGCCCATATCTCAAGACTGGTGGCCATCATAGCCAAACAGACATTCCAGAACGGACCCTACGGACATGCTTACTCTACTATTTGGATTCTGAGGTCTACCTTGGATAGCGATAATTTTTTTGTGCGTAACACAACCAGGAATATAAATGTTTGGTTTTGTGTCAGAGTGTCTTTTGTATGCTAATGAGATGGTGGCAGTTGGGGGCTCCTAGATAGCAGAGGATGGGAACTGATGGCCAGAAAGACCTAGGCTTGTGTAGAGGATTGAAACTTTCAGCTCCAACCTTTGGACTCCAGGATGGGGAGAGGGGCAAGAAGTCAAGTTCAGTTGCCAATGATCAATGATTTAATTAACCACACCTGTGTAGTGAAACCTCCATAAATCCCCTAAATGATGGGGCTCAGAGAAATTCCTCCTCCTGGGAGGGTGGCACACCCAAATTCTGGAGGGACAGAAACTCCTGTGCTTGGGACTCTGCTGGACCTCACCCTTTGTACCTTTTTATCTGGCTGTTCATTTATATCCTTCATACTAATTTAGTAATAGTAAGTGAGGCACTTTCCTTTCCCTGAGTTCTGTGAGTTGCTCTAACAAATTATCAAACCCAAGGAGGAAGTTGTGGGAACTCCAGATGTACAGCAAGTTGGTCAGAAGTGCAGGTGATGCCTTGGACTTGTGACTGGCATCTGAGGTGGGTGCGGTCTTGTGTAACTGGCCCCAAACCTTCAGGGTGTGTGCTAACTCCAGGTACTTAGTGTCAGGATTGAATAGAATTGTTAGACACCCAGCTGGTGTCCAGAGAATTGGAGAAAAGGGACCCTATGGGTCTAGGCCTCCATGTCCTCAACAAGAAAATGAGGGCATTGAATGAGGATCATATGATTCTCTACTTTAGAGCCTACTTTCAATATCTCAGAACAAAGCTGAAGTTTAAAATGACTAAAGTTTAAAATTACTTGGTTTTTCTTCACTTACTGGTGATATCCCTGATTTATTGAAATCAGGAATGCAATCCTTAATGATAAAATGGTGCAATGGGATAACAATATCTTTTCTTTCAAGTTTATGTATTGTAAAAATAGGAATAAAAAATAGTTTGCCCCCATACTTATTCATTGTAAAAACAGCATAGATGAAAATTTTCATTCCTCCCTAACCCAACAGTTGTATTCTTTTTGCCGTGCTCCCTTCATGTGCATGGATGATCTTAGCACACACACACATTTGTGTTCATTCTCCTTCCTCGAGAGTGTGACCTTGGAAGCACCACAGCAACATATGAAGAAACTAGTTTCACTTTGAAGTCACTACCATCAGCATTTAACTTTGTTTGGCTAATGTGGTAGGTGTAATTGGTACAACATTAATGTTTTAAATTGCAATTTATATTAGAGCTGTTGAGCATTCTCCCAATTTTTGTCTATGCATTTCCTGACTTTCCACGTGTGTAAATTGTTTATTTATGTTTAATTGAGAAAACTACTGAAAAGTACCTAGTTTATGGCCTGGCAGCTAAGAAAAATCTCAACAAATATGAGTTTGCCACCTTTCTCAGCCTCATTTCTTCTGCTGGAAATGGTGGGGTGGTAGGAAGGTTGAGTGAGACACTTTGTGACAAGGGTCTAGCACAGTGGCTGGCATATAGAAAGTGGGGCTTTCGGGTGTTCTTTGGCCATCTGTCAAAGGTTGGTGGTCTTCTAAATTTAACTAATATCCACTTTAAAGGTGAGCTTTCCATGACCACATCTGGGGGAAGAGTGAAGTCTCTACTTGAATTCTGTACCTCACTTTACCTCATTTGCAAAATGGGGACAATAATAGCTACTGATTGGCTTGTGAGGATGACATGAGATAATCCAGGCAAAAACTCTTGGCCTTGGGCCTGGCCCGTAGGAAGCACACATTAGTTTTATTATGTGCTCTGTCACATTGATATCCAAAGAGATTATTATGTTTTGCTTTTAATAATCTTTGCCAGATTGCTTTCCAAAAATTTAAAGTGGATACCATTTAAATTTAGAAGAAAAATCTGAACTTAGAATTGAAAGGCTTATTTGCATTTTAAAAATGCCAAGCAACCACATTCTACTAAACCTGTTCCCAAAGTTCTCATTTAGAAAACAAGGAGAAAACATTGACAAAATAAAGGCATTTGCATAGTACCAAGCAGAAATAACTATGTTTGGGAAGAAAGCATCTTTTAAACATTCCTATTTGTTGATAGCAAGCACTGCCTTTTTCTTTTTTTTTCTTTTGCACTTGTATCAACAGAATCTCTTGAGGGAATTTCATTCAATATCACAAAAAGATTTACAAGGAAAAAAAGGAAACTTGGACTAATCATGCACAATTTAAAATTGAATATATATGTACCTGTACATTATATGTGTGTATATTTTTCAATGTGCCTGAAAATAAGAGACTCTACGGAGGAGACTTCTCATTTCTTCTTCTGACATAGCAAGCCAATGAATGATACCTTGTAAGTGCTTTATGATCTGCAAAGCATTGTCTCAAGCATTTTTACTTTGAGTCTCACAGTGATCCATGAGGAAGGCATAGCAGGTTTTACAATCTTTAGACTAGAAATGGGGACACTCACCCACCAAGAAATTCTGACTTGATTAATATCCCACAGCTGGAAGCAGAGCTGAGTCTGTCTAGAGTTCCATCAGTTTTTGGTCCAAGCTTCTTCTCCTCACCACGTCACAACTGGAACTATTAAAACTCATTGGTCTTGATCAAATCCACCAAATCAATATAGATGTGAAAAGAACATCACTGACTCTCTAAACATAAGTCCCATTCCATTTTCATAAGACAAGCATTGCCCGGAGAGACAGGAATGTGCTGCCACGGAGGATGATGAACAAGTGCGCTGGTGCCAGCTAGACTACTTCCACCTGGAGCTCCCACTGTGATTTATTTGGCCATGTCACAATGCACACTCCTCAGTTTTCAGGGACTTGTAGGTCTGTTAAATAAGCACAGAGCATGTTGCCTAACAATGCTGATATGGTAAAGAAACAGTGTACAACGCCATGCCCTGCGGAGGACCTCCTGCAGGTGAGGACTTGGCAGTTTTCAACTTGATATCCTTCTTGTGGGTGGAGTAGAAAGGGCTAGGAAGGGACCTTGCTGATGTTAAGGAAGGACACGTAACACACTACTCCCTCCTCCCCGCATAGATGAGGACTAGGAGTAACCCTGTGGAACTAGTACTGAAGATTCCAGGTAATGTGATAAGATTACTGGCAAATGCTGACTCTTTCAAGCAAAGTTGGACAAACAGCCTTCTAGATATTCATGATCAATATTGGTAAAGGCGTATTCAGAGATGTGTTACGTCATAGGCAGAGTTCACTTCTGCCTGCAAAGTTGTCCTTGCCCAGAAAAATACCAATGGTCACTTTGGGTGATGCTGCTGCCTTTCTCCTATCATACCCACTTGGAGTGTCTGCTCAGACTGCTGGGCTGTGGGTCAGGCCTGGGTGGGATACAGGGCTCCATCATTAATAGTCTTGTGATCTCGGGCAAGGCTGTTTGTATTTCTGAACTCTGCTTCCTTAACCATAATAGAGATAACAGTGTTTATTATTTTTATTCAGTTGGCAGGTGCCAAGATGATAGTGTATGTGAAAGATGATAGACAATTGGAAAAAAACCTATTTCTTTTCTGAACATTTTTTATTTGATTTTTTCTCAAACTATAAAACTACAACACGTTGGTTGTAATAGGTGAAGCAGTCAAAAATATATGAAGACCAGCTCCTTGTGACTCACTTTCATTTTTACCCTCCTGACAGATGCAGAGTCAATACTCTCACAGCTTTGGTGTTACCCACACAACATACCCTGGCAAATACACATGTATGCTGGGGGTTAGGTTTCTTTCCTTTACTGAAATGGGATCACACCAAATTATGGCTCTGTAACTTGCCTTTTCATTTGATGATATATCATTTACTATTCAATTTTTTTTAAGTTGTAAGTTAAAAAAATTTCTTCAGCTTTGAAAACTAGGGATGGTCAAGTCAAGGAATGTATATAAAGGACCCATGGACAAAGACAATGGGGGTGGGGGAGGATTGAATGTGGGAAGTGGGGGGTAGAACAGGGGAGAATAATGGGGGGAAAATGGGGAAAACTGTAATTGAACAACAATTTAAAAAAAGAAAAAATAACTTCTGGTTAAGATGGAGGCATAGATGAACACACTTTGCTTCCTCACACAACCAAAAGGACAACGACATATTTGAAAACAAAAAATAACCAGAACTGCCAGAAAATCAGTGTATGGAAGTGCAACTACCAAGGAATTAAAGAAAAAACATTCATACAGACTGGTAGGAGGGGCAGAAACAGGCAGCCAGGGCAGAGAGGACTCGAGGCAACATAGTGGCTGGAGGTCTGGGGTGGGCAAGGAAGCAGTTGGTGGAGCAGGCGGTCCCATATTTGCGTGTGGATAAATTGGGGGAACAACTGAAGAGCAAGACAGACTGCTCAACCCAGGTTTCCAGTGTGGGGGAAAAAAGCCTCAAAACCTCTGACTGAAAAATCCTGTGGGGGTTCAGGAAGTGGGAGAAACTCCCAGCCTCAAAGGGAGTTTATTGGAGAGACCCACCAAGTCCTAGAAGGTACACAAACCCACCCACCCAGGAATCAGCACCAGAAGGGCCCAATTTGCTTCTGGGTAGCAGAGAAGGTGCCTGAAAGTCAGCCAGGAGCCAAGTAAGTGGTAGTGTTCCCTCTTAGACCCCTCCCTCACATACAGCACCACAAAGCAGTGATGTGGGTTGCCTCACCCTGGCAAATACCAAAGGTTCTGCCTCTTAACAGTCACATCGAGACAAAAAAAAAAATGGCCCAAATAAAAGAACATATCAAAGTTTCAGAAAAAATACAATTAAGTGATGAAAAGATAGCCAATCTGTCAGATACACAGTTCAAAACACTGGCAATCAGGATGCTCACAGAACGGGTTGAATGTGGCCATAAAATAGAGGAAAAGGTGAAGGCTATAAAAGTGAAATAAAGGGGACCAACAGTGAAGAAATGGAAACTTGGAGTCAAATCAACAGTTTGGAGCAGAAGGAAGAAGTAAATATTCAACCAGAACAGAATGTAGAAACAAGATTTCAAAAAATATGAGGAGTGGCTTAGGAACCTCTAGGACAACTTTAAATGTTTCAACATCTGAATCATAGGGGTGCCAGAAAGAGAAGAGGAAGAGCAAGAAATTGGAAACTTATTTGAACAAATAATGAAGAAGAACTTCCCCAGTCTGGCAAAGGAAATAAACTTCCAGGAAATCCAAGGAAACTCAGAGAGTCCCCAACAAGTAAAATGACAACAAACTCACAACTATCAATAACCAAACCTAAAAAAAACAAAAACAAAAATGAACTAAATGAACAACTAGAACAAGAACAGATTGACAGAAATAGAGATCACATGGAGGGTTATCAGTGTGAGGGGGTGGAGAATGGGGGAAAAGGTACAGGGAATAAGAAGCATATATGGTAGGTAAAAAATAGACAGGGGGAGGTTAAGAGTAGTATGGGAAATGGAGAAGTCAAAGAACTTACATGTATGACCAATGATGGTGGGGGGTATAGGGTAGAGGGGAATAAAGGGAAGAAGAAAATGGGAGAACTGTTATCAATAAAATATATTTAAAAAAGAAAAGAAAGGAAAATGAAAGGCAAAATTCAAAAATATGTTAAATGCAAAAAAGTACATTTTAACAATTACTTACAAAATCCTTTTAGAACTTAATTTCTCTTAAATATTCATAAATAATTCTATTTTCTTTTTCATACTCCAAATAGACTAAGAAAACCTACCTCCAAATTAAGTAATTCTTATAAATATACATGAAACTTATAAATATGGAGACTCTTAAATTCTTTTAGGTGTCCCAATATTGTTTACCAATTTTATTCTTCTATGCTTTCACCTTAAAATCTTAAACATAAACCAATTACTCTATTACACATCAAGTTGGAATCACACGGCTAATCTGATAGCTGCTGTAATAGATCAACTTCTCATAAAACTGACTAACCTCGTAAATACCAAGCACACATAGGTTAGTCCTAAATTTATTAAAAGATAGGTGGGTTGGAGTTCCTCTATCATCTCTATAATTAATCCTTGCCTTCTCAGGGTGAGTGTCACTTACCTTCTAAGGACACACTTATCTCTAGCAAGTTGAAGTGCCATCTCGAGAGACTGAGGTTAAACACTGTTCAGAAGTTTTTGGCCAGGAGACAGAAGTGGCTTGTGCCCAAGACCCTGGTGGGACACTGGGCTGTACAAGGACTGAGTCACCTATTCTTTTTCCTGATCTCCCACCTCCCTCCCTTCACTGATTTCACGTGTCTTTGGCTCTCTGAAGACATTTTCACATATTCCCCTCTGGCTCTAAAGCCTCTTGAAGTTATTACCCTCTCTGCCATGCCTTTATGACTCTTTTGTAACCTCTTAATTTTACTGACTGCTTTGGCCAAAGAATGCTACAATCCTTTCATATTTTCCCACCTGGCAGGCCATGACTTTTATAGTCATTAAAAAAGCATCCAGTTAAAAGAGTAAAAAAGAAAAATAGATGAAAACATCCAGTTAGATTCTCAGTGTCTCTCATGTTTTTGACTTTAGGGTCACGACATTAACATCATACCAACAGCAAGGTAAAAGTTTTGTTACTCTTTGAGGTGTTCTTTCTGTCTTCTAAAAATCACTTAATATTTGAATAGGTAATATATTCATATGTTGGGATATTCAAAATCATAAAAGAGCAAAGAATTAAAGTTTTCCTCCTTCCTCAGCCTCCTGCCTCTTAGGACTACTTCCCAGAAGCAAATGCTTGTTGGTGATTTGTGTATTTTCTTCTAGACATAGCCTGTGCATTTAAAGGAATACACACACACACACACACACACACACTCACACACATAACAGCATGTTGTATGTGTGTGTATACATATTGTACACACATATATAGTATACATATCCATAGTATATACACAGGATATGTTATAGTACACATTTAGAGCATGGTATACATGCTGCTGCATACTTTGTCACCCAGTATTTCTTGGTGACAGACCCACAGAAACACATACCAAGCTGCCTCATTCTTCTTCATGACTCTTAGCTGCCATTTCTTCTTTCAAACCAACCCAACCTCAAGTTCATTGGAAGCTGAAGTTTGCAGCTTCTCTTGTACACAAAATGTCCATATACCTGATTGTGGTCAGTGAGGTATAAGTTTGAATTTATTAGATTGTGCTTCTGGGAAAACAGTTGCTTTCTTGGTAAAAAGGGAGAGCTTCTTTCTTTCCTTCTTTTTTCTTTCTGCCTGGAATGTGGGTATGGTAGCTAAGCCCACAGCAGCTATCTTGTGAGCATGAGGAAAAAAGCTAATGTTCTGATGACTAAGAACTAGAGTAGCAGGTGGCTGGGGAAAGCCATCACATCTGCTCTGGGTCACTAACCGCTGACTTCCTACTACCAAGGAAAAAAACCTCTTTATTTGTTAAATCCAGAGTAATCAGATTTCTGTTACATGCTGTGAAATCAATCTTAAATGATGTGATGTCATTCAATTGCTCAGATGTATCATTATTTATTTAACTAGCATTCTATAGCTCAAAACTGCTGTGATTTTGAAATGAAAAAACTGGTACTAGTTGTTTTCCATGTGTGACAGTATATCTGTAGGAAAAACTCCTAGAACTAAAATGACTGGGTCAAAGGGTACATATATTTTAAATTTTGTCAGCTAGTGCTGAATTTCTCTTCATAGAACCTTATCAATTTTGGGAGAATTCTTAATGTGCTTGGGAAAAGTCATCCACATTAAAACTTCAAGAACATACAAGAGTTCTTGATCAAGAACATACAAGATCAAGAGTTTAAATCTATTTTAGAATTTCTCTCAATGAAGTAATTTCTTTTTTAAATATATTTTATTGATTATGCTATTACAGTTGTCCCATTAACCCCCCTGAATTCCCCTCCAGCCTGCGCACCCTCTCCCACCCACATTCCCCCCTTTAGTTCATGTCCACGTGTCATAAGTTCTTTAGCTTCTACATTTCTCATACTATTCTTACCCTCCCCCTGTCTATTTTCTACCTACCGTCTATGCTACTTATTCTCCATACCTTTTCCCCCTCTCTCCTCCTCTCACTCCCCTGTGGCTAACCCTCCATGTGATCTCCATTTCTGTGGTTGTGTTCCTGTTCTAGTTGTTTGCTTAGTTGTTTTTTTTTTTGTTTTGTTTTGTTTTAGGTGTGATTGTTAAAAATTGTGAGTTTGCTGCCATTTTACTATACATGTTTTTTATCTTCTTTTTATTAGATAAGTCCTTTTAACATTTCATAAATTAAGGTCTTGGTGATGATGAACTCCTTTAGCTTGACCTTATCTGAGAAGCACTTTATCTGCCCTTCCATTCTAAATGAAAGCTTTGCTGGAAAGAGCAATCTTGGATGTAGGTTCTTGCCTTTCATGACTTGCAATACTTCTTTCCAGCCCCTTCTTGCCTGTAAGATCCCTTTTGAAAAATCAGCTGACGGTCTGATGGGAACTCCTTTATAGGTTACTGTCTCCTTATGTCTTGCTGCTTCTAGGATTCTCTCCTTCATTTTTACCTGGCTAATGTAATGATGATGTGCCTTGGTGTGTTCCTCCTTGGGTCCAACTTGTTTGGGACTCTCTGAGCTTCCTGGACTTCCTGGAAGTCTATTTCCTTTGCCAGATTAGGGAAATTCTCCTTTATTATTTGTTCAAATAACTTTTCCTCTTGCTGTTCTTCCTCTTTCCCCTTCAGGTACCCCTATAATTGGGATGTTGGAATGTTTCAAGATGTCCTGGAGGTTCCTAAGCCTCTCCTCATTTTTTTGAATTCTTATTTCTTCATTCTTTTCTGTTTGGTTTTTCCTTTCTTCCTTCTGGTCCACTCCATTGATTTGAGTCCCAGCTTTCTTTCCATCACTATTGGTTCTCTGTGCATTTTTCTTCATTTCACTTAGCATAGCCTTCATTTTTTCAGCTAATTTGTGACCAAATTCAACCAATTCTGTGAGCATCCTGATCACCAGTGTTTTGAACTGTGCATCTGATAGGTTGGCTATCTCTTGGTCTCTTAGTTGTATTTTCTGTGGAGCTTTGATCTGTTCTTTCATTTGGGCCATTTTTTTTTTTTTTGTCTTGTCACACCTGTTATGTATGAGGATCAGAGTCTTAGGTGTTCACCAGGGTGGGGCAACCCAGTCACTGGGTTGTGAGGCTCTATGTGGGGGCAGGGTCCAAGAGGGAACAATGGCGCTTGCTACACTCTCCATCAGACTTCAGCCCCTTGTGCCGCTTCCCCCAACCAAACTGGGCCTTTCTGGTGCTAATTCCTGTGTGGGTGGGCTTGTGCACCCCGTGAGCCTTTCCAACGACCTCTCCTGTGAGGCTGGGAGTCTCTCCCTGCACCTCAGTCTCCACAGGTGTTCAATCAGTGCCCCAAGGCTCTATTTCCCAGCGCTGGGACCCTGGTTTGCACGCAGTGCCTCATTTCACAATCGCCGCCTTGCTGGGTCTGCTGGTTGCCACCCCATGCCCAGGGTCTGCCTGCTGCGGTCTTGCGAGCCTGGGATGCCTTAGGTGCCTGGTCCCACCGCTCTTTGTGCCTGAACCCCTCTCTGCCCAGCTGCCTGACTCTGCCCCTCCTATTGGTCTGGATGAATATGTCTATTTGAACTTCTTGGTTGTCCAACTTCCATACGGTTCAATTTTTTGTCAGTTCTGGTTGTTATTCTGTTTCTAAATTGTTGTCCCTATCTTGGTTGTGGGAGGAGGCACAGTGTGTCTACCTACGCCTCCATCTTTGTCATCAATTAAGTAATTTTTTTTCTCCTTTGGAGAAAATAGTAAAATTCACTTGTTAATTGAGAAGAATTATCAAAAAATATTGATAGTCATGATCTGCAAAATCCTTTCTCCTAATTGACCTTAGGACAACGTGTCGGTGCAAATCATAATCCTTAAGCAAAAGCCCTTATCTCCCCTTTTCTGACATCATCATAGGCAGTGATGTGATTAAGTAAACAATATTACCAGGCACCCAATAGCCTGGTGCTAGAAAGAGATGGATACTGTAGTGGGTGGAATTGTATTTAATCCTTGACACCTGTGAATGGGACCTTATTTGGAAATGGAGTCTTTGCAGATGTAATCAAGTTCACATGAAGTTATATCAAGTTAGAGTAGAACTTAAGCCTGGTTGTTTTTATAAGAGAATGGAGGAGATTCGAACACAGAGACGTAGGGAAGAAGGTCACATGAAGATGGAGGCCAAGATATTGTCACAGGAAAAGGAGAGAGGAATAGGTCCTATAAGCAGGCAATACCAAGGAAAATAATTGCTGGGAACCACTAGAACTTAGGAATGGGTAAGGGAGGATCCTCCTCTCGATCCTCCAGAAAAAGCATGGCCCATCTGACACCTTGATTTCAGACTCTAGCTTCCAGGAACTGTGAGAGACTACATTTCTCTTGTTTACAGAACAACCAAGTACCAAGTTTGTGATACTTTCATATGGAAACCCTGGGAAACTAATACAGATACTAGAGTTGAACCCCTTCTAGGAAGTTGAAGGGCTACTCCTTCCTTCATGCCCTCAGTAACGTGTCCAGCATATACACTTGTGTGTCTGTTATTGACCAAGTCACATTATATGGGTCATTATTAGCTGTTTTCATGTCTATCTGTCTTCTGTATTAAATTTCTCTAGGGAGTAACCATGTCATATTTATTTTTGTTTTCAGAGTAGGGGACAGTGGTGAACATGTGGAAGGTGTTCACTAAATATGGACAGACTTGATTTGTGGATTGTTCAATCATTCGTTGATCTGTCCATCAGCTCTCTGTCTTTGGAGGAGGAGAAACCTGGTGAGAACCTCAGTGCTGAAGAGGGAGTCATCATACAGTGTGTCCTCGCTGACTAGCTAGTATTGATGGGACTATGGCTCCTCACTTTCTTCTTCCTGCTGATTCTCCCTGGCACCCAAGACAATCTAGTCACCTTTACATCCCTCCTCCCTCTGTCCTTTGCAGCTAGTTGGTTGTCCTTCATCAGCTTCTGCCCAGTCTTCTTTGACTTGTCTTTATAATCCCTTTTAGTTCTAAACACTCCTCTGGCACCCCTTCTTCACCTATGACCCAGTTCTCCTTGTGACAACAATTTCTACCTCAATGTTGGTAATTTCCAGGTCCCTTTAATGGGCTCAAATGACCTGAGTTTCAGACTCAGCTCTGCAACATCCTCCTGAAATCTCTACTTGTTTATCTTGGAAGTGCTGGACAAAACCTATCTAAACTGACCTTGGAGTTTTCTCCATCAAACCTGTTCCTCCCCTAATGATTCCCACCTCAGTAGTTGACTCTGTGACATACCTACTTGCTGACACCCAGGAGCCCAGGCTCATCTGTCTTTTTTCTCTCTTCCTAACCTCCCACATCTTGCTCATTATCAAGCCTTGACCAGTCCACCTCTTCAACATCTCTTGAATCCATTGTTTTTTCCCCACCACCACTGGGTTGAGGCTGCTGTGCATGCTCACTTGTACATGCTGTTCTTTCCTTGCTCCTTTTTTGATCTGACAAACCCTACTCAATCTTCCAGTGTCAGTTTATAAGTCCCATTTCCTTTGAGAAATTTTTTAACATCATCTGCATGCTTACTCTTCTGCTATTGTGTAGCTCACTGCACCTTTTCTGTCTCCACCACACATGCACCACACCGGTAATTATTAGCTTCAATATCTGTATACCTTTCTGGACTGTAGGCTGTAATTAGGATAGGGAACCTCTATGTCTCTGAGTCTAACACAGACTCCCACGTGTAATAGATGCTGAACAAATATTTGTCTAACAATTGAAGAATGAATGAATGAGTGAATCTCCAGGGTACAGAGTTGATGCTCAATAAGCATTGGTTGAATTCATGAATGCAAATCAAAGTTTTCCTCTTTCAGTTGTAATCACCTTACTTTGAGCCTTTATCAACTCAATATTGGATTTTTCCAGCGACACCCTTACTAGTCTCTCTGCTTCAGCCTGCACTGCATAGAACATCCATATTCACTGTTGCAAAGCATTACTTTCCTCAGGTAACTCCAAGAAGAAAGTTTGTTCATAGCACCCCAATAATTTCAGAGCAAAGCCCAAATTCCCTAGCTATGCCAGGACCTGAAGTACATCTTCATAGGTTCTTTAAGTATTTGTTATTAGAGTTAAGGTGTGTGCTAATAGGCTTCTGTGGGCTAGTATCTAACCAGCATTGTTTATTTGGAGAAATACCTCCCTCATCCCAAGCACCCTATTTACAAATGAATGTTTGGAATCTTGGCCTGTTATTAGGGTGCAGTTTAAAGTGCATTGGTTGTAACTTAAGGTCACTAGTGGGATGTTCCAAGCAGTCAATAGAGACAGACCCATGGGCTTTCAATAATCTTAAATTAGTGGTAGTGTTTGGGAGGGCTTAACAGAGTAAAGGGATATGTTGAGTGTATATTTGGAGGGCTAATTATCATGAATTATTCAAACCTTAAGTGAGATGATGACTTGTTTCTAAGATCCTTTTTTAAAATAGATTTTATTTATTTATTTCTAGATAGGGGAAAGAGGGAGAGAAACATCAATGTGTGAGAGGAGTGTCTGTCAATTACTTCTCACACACCCCTACTAGGGACCTGGCCCACAACCCATGCATGTGCCCTGATTGGGAATTGAACAAGTGACCTTTTGGTTCTCAGGCAGGCACTCAATCCACTGAACTACACCAGCCAGGGCATGGCTGATCATTTCTTAAAAGTTAGAAAGCCCATCACCCTTGAGCTTGGGAATACCCTGATCTAGCCTTTCTTGATTTGCCAGATGCTGACTCAGTTCATGGAGGTGGAAGGAAGTCTTCCACAAGGAGGTGGTTAGGGGATTCTAGTTAGTCCAGGGTGCAACTGTTGGCCTACGGTGGATGTATCTGGTAGCCCCCAGCACAAACCATGTCTGGTACCCCCTCTTCCAGGACCCACCTGGCTGGAAGTGAGCAAACAGTAAAGCTGGAGCCTTTATCTTTCACATTCTTGCCTTCATTTTCTTCCTACCTCTAGGAACCCAGCATCTGTGCTATCTCTAGCTCTTTCCCCATCAAAGGAGGGAAGTCCTCTGGTCTGGGCCCCCACATCAGACAGAAGGAGAGAGCTATGCATTGAAGGAAAGCTCAGAGTCAGTCAAACCTGGGCTAATTTTCCTCTCATTTCTATCATGTCATTCACTGTGGATTTTGGGCAGTTCGTTTTACCTCTCTAGTCTCAGTTTCCTCATCTGTACAATGTAGATAGCATGAGTTTTCATAGCTATTTGAGGACGAAATGCAAGGATCCAGGGAAACATTCGTTTCCTGGATGTAGTAAGTGCCCATTCAACATCACCATTGTTGGTGTGTATCCTGTCATCGACCTGAACTGTGCTTGAATCGCTAGCTTGGTTGCTGACTCTGTCGTGAGAGTGCATTACAGTTGCTAGAGATGCTGCGTTAAAACATAGGTAGCTGGAAAGGAGGTGTGATGGGGAGGGCTTCTCTTCACTTAGCCAACACTGGCCATTCTGTTTCTGAAGCCTTATTACCAGGAGTTGCTGGGGCCTGAGGGACAGACACAGGACTTGCTTTTCTAGGGGTGTACTGTAACATGGGAGCTACCCACTGGCCCCTACCGCATATTAGGACAGATCTTCCTTGCTCATTTGCCAAAGGCCACCTTCTCCATCTCTCATCCTTCTCTTTTTCTATGATCTGAAATGTCAGATGTTTGAAATTCAGTATTTGTCTTTGTTGTGCCCTGTGCTACCATCCCTAGTTGGCTGTCCCTAACCTAAGAACTACTGTGACCCAAGCAACACACGCATGTGCAGTCTTTTTGTCAGTGTTTCCTTCGATGCAAATGCTTAATTCAATGGCAGATTTTTTTGAAACTTCACCTCAGAGCAGGAGCTGGGCACTTGGCGTCTGGAATTGCAGACATCATAACAAGGGTGAGGAATGCTGGCCGTATTGCAGGGTGACCTAATCGATTCTGTTTTGTGGAAAACCCCCAGGGTTGCTTGTAAAAGATTCCCACCCACAGCACCTTAAAGGCATCACCTGGCACCAGGTATCCTAGTGGGCTCCCTCCTACTTCCTAAGCTGGACCTGTGTTGGAAGCCACACTCAGGTTTATTGTTAATGAAAATAGCACACATTATTTCCATTTATCAAGCATCAACTATGTGCTGGGAGTTGTGCAAAATACATTTATTAAGCATTCAGTTCTTTAATCTTCACAATAAACCAATAAGGTAGCTACTGTTATTACCTCCATTTTATCAGGGAGAAAAAAGAGGCTGAGAGAGCTTAAATAGCTTAAGGTTAATTGAGGTCAGTGAGGTAGTTAGCTAAGGTCTGTCTGAAATCTGTCCCGAGCTACACCTTTGTCCTGGCCTCCTTCTCTAGGCTCCTGGTTAGCCCAAATTGTTTTCCTCCATCTTCATCATCCCTGTGGTCCCTGATTGTGGCATCACCACACCCTCCTTCCCAGCCCAGTCCTCAAAGATGTGCTCTTCTGACAAAGTCAATTCTCTGCCTCCAGCAGACAGAGCCATGGAAAGAGTGAGGTACATGGGACCCAGGTCTATAGTTTTCATTATACCTTCATCTTTTGCTTAATTATAACAGTGCAAATTATAGGAGAAAACATGAGGCCACCATATTTGATTACAAATACATGAGAAAATTACAAACATTTGTGGGAGGTCAATCCTTTATTTGTTAATGTACCCATCATATTAATAAATTGGATCTCTGTACAATTATCATGCAGTGCAATGAAACATTTGTCCTCGAGTGTAACAGCATATTGGCTTTTTAGATTAATTTTTATTTATATGTAACTCTTATCTATTACTTCTGGAATCTCATGTTTCCTGGATAGAGAGTGATTAACCATATTTATCAGCCACAGCTAAAAACAACTAGGTAACGCTGGTGTGCATGACATATCTGTGTTTTCCTTGGGGACTTTGTCCAGAGAGAGTTCATGACCCTGAGAGAGAGTCAGAGGGAGGAGGCTCTCTCCATCTTCTCTACAACCAGAAGGTCTGTGCAGAAGTGAAAGTGGCCTACGAAGGGCAGCCCACCCAAGCAAGACATGGAGGGGAAGTGTTTTCTGTGATTCTGGCCTAAGCTTCTTTATTGGGGGAAGAAGTCTATATTCTTGTATGATTGAAGTGGACCAAGTAGTCAGTTTGAATAAGTTGATTTCATTTGTTAGTATAGATTTCTTCTTATGAAACAACAAAAGCAATTCAGTTCAGTATTTTATTCTTAGGTGAAGAAGCAGCCTGCAGAGATGGCCACTGTTCAGCACGGACGGAAGCCATCCAGTCACTAAGTCATTCCTGAAGATCATGGGTGAGGCTGGCCAGGCTGCCCCCTGATGAGGGGTTGCTGAATGGGGTACAACCCCTGGGAGGGAAAGAGCCCTTCTCTGAGACGTTTTGGGGGAGATTCACTGCCCAAAGGGGAGAAGAATGGAAGGGACCTCATTAGAGGCAGAGTGCTAAGGGGTCCAGGGTGGCTCACTGCCACCTTGTGTCTGCCCATGACAGGCCTCAAGCATGCTTTCAGAGGTGCTTGCATGCCTAGCGTTAAGGTCTGCTTCACTGAGCCCATGCTTCATGAATTGATATTTAGTGGTGACCTGATTTTTCAATCCTCTTTGATCCTGGGTAGTGGCCTTTGACAAAATGAGAAATTACAGATATGAGAGAAAAATTAGGCCAAGTGCACACCATCTTCAAATATCTGTTTATTCTTTTCCAGCTCTGGTCAAATTTCTCAATTAGAAGGGAAGCAGATGGCTTCCTGGAAATAAAAATAGATTTTATCCCCTAAAGTTTTATAACCTGTTTTGGGGGAAGTAGCTATAACTAGTGTTTGAAAGATACTCTCTGAAGATGCACATTGGTTTTTATGTTGCCTTGAGACAGGCAGCCAGAAATCTGTAAAGAATGTTGGGTAGGACTCTACGGCCATTCCCATGGCAGACCTCTGGAGGGAGAATGAGATTGTACTGTCGCTGATACCTGGATCATCGTCTCATGAGACCCTGAGCTACAGGACCCAGCCAGAGTTCACTGGGATTCCTAATCCTCAGAGATAGTGAAAACTAAGTTACTCAGTTTGAGGGTAATGTGTTATGCAGCAGTGGATCACTAATACACATTACTTCATCTAGTCTTCCCAAGAGCTTTTGTCACAAGTGAGGAAACTGAGGCTCAGAGATGTAAAACAAATTGCTGGAGATAACACTATTGCCAGACCCAGACTCATCCCAAAATGGCCTGGGTCCAGTGCTCAGGAGAGTGGGAAGGAAGTTCCAGTTTTTCTTACATAATCTAAGAAGTGATATCTCATCAATTCTGCTTGTATTGTAACTCACACACTAGATCCAGCCCACCCACGACAGGAGGGGATTGTGCAGAGTTTGGGTGCCAGGAGGCAGGGGTCATTGGCAGCCACTGCAGAAGCCACTGCGTAATGCATACATAAGCTGCCTGCCGCTGCTTTACATAGCCGGTGCTCAATTGCCATAGCAGAGTGTTCCTCTAGTTTACATAGATATCTAAAGCTTAAGTGCTGCAATGTCAACTTGTATTCTTGGGAACCTTCCATGGGCTGTCCAGAGCTTCACAGACTTTTCAGCCTTCCCCAAGTTGGACTCCCCTGCACACACACACTATGGGAGCTTCTGTGTGGGGTGTGAGCCTAGACAAGGGGTCAGTGTTGCACGCAGAGGCTAGCAGGTCCTTATTAGGTAGCCCCTGCTGGAGCTCAAGGAGGCCAGATAGGTTTCCTTTAAGAATTTGCTGAGCTCCTGTTATGTGCTGGGAGGTGACAGGGAACAAAACAGACTGAAGGCCCTGCTCACATGGAGCTCACAAGGCTAGTGAGGGCAAATAGACTATAAGCAAAACAAATAAGGACAAACACTATGTTAAATGGAAAAAATTAGGATGTGTAGTAAGTCCACAGAAACCTCTAGTCAGTTTCCTAACATGCAACCTAAACATTGAACACCTATGAAGTACATAATTACTCATGTTCACATTGTCACTTCCTGGTCTCTGATCAATTGGTGAGGTTGAGTCACCAGGTGGGCATAACATGTACAGTTTTCATGTCATATTGTAAGTACCATGTTTAAGGTGAGTGATGGCAAATAAGTAAGGCAAATATCAAATGATTAACAATTTTTAGGTAAAAATTTACAGTAAATTTTTATTTTTACAGTAAAAAACCCCACAAAGCAATTTTGCAAAATGAAGTGTTATTCACCAAGTGCACTCAAAACACCTTTCAAAATATATGCACATGCCTCTGACATTCTATCAACTGTGTTTGGATTGTAACTAAAGACTATCTTGTATGTCATTTTATTAAAGATGGCACTGGAGCTAGTGAGATGTAAGTGCACATTTCCCCCATATAAACATCAGCTGAAGAAAGTATTGCTTTTAGAGATGTGCATATTTTTTGAAGTGTAAGTATGAAAAGCCAGAGGTGTCTTACTGATAGAATACCAACTCAGAGAGGGTGTCCTGAGGGGGAGGTGAGGAGAGCCTAGGGAGAAAAAGAAGCCAGGAGCAGCGAGTAAGTTGCAATTTGAAATAATGGGTCAGCAAAGAGGCTGGTATTTGAATGGAGTCCTTCAAGACAGGGAGCAAGCCTGGTGGACCTCAGGGGAAAATGTGCTGGGACAGAGGAAACAGCTAATGTGAAGTCCCTGAGGCAGAGGGTGTTCTGGAATGTTCTAGGGGCACCATCATGACTCTCTGTGAGCACCAGAGAGTGTAGGAGCCAAGGTCCCAGAAGTAAGAAGAGGAGGGGAGGGGTGGTGGGCTCTACCCAGATTTTCCTCTGAATGAGAAGCCACAGGCTTTGCACTGTGATCAACCTTAAGTGTCATTGGAGTTCCCCAAGTGGAAGGACTAAGTAGCTGTCTGTGTATCTCCAATCAGTTAAGCTGTGGCCACCATATATGCCCGCTGAGGCAATATCTGCAGCAGGAGGGATGGAACAGGTTGAGGGGGCGGCACATGAACCAGAATGCTGAGGCTGAGAAACAGGGCAGCATGGGAACTGGCCTTGACCTGCTTCAGAGACTGGCTGGAGGTGCAGGATGTCAGGGATAAAGATGGGGAGGGGTGCTCCAAGGGAGGGACACACCTCAGTCTTTGTCCTAGGGAGGGGCAGAAGCGGTCAATGTGCAGGGATTTTAGAGGTGCTAAGGGGGCATCTCTTTCTTCATTTCCTAAATGTGACCCCCTTGGAGTCCCCCATGATGCTGAAACCACCACCCCTTCTCATTGCTTTTGTACACGGACTCGTCTGCCTCTGCTCATCAACCCAATAAGGTCATTATTTTTACCCCCATTTTACAGACAGGAAACTGAGGCCCAAGGGATAAGTAACATGTCCAAGGTCAATGCTAATAAGTTTTTTGAGTGGGATTCAAACTCTGGACCTTCTGATACCAGAG
The DNA here is from genome assembly GCA_004024845.1 of Tonatia bakeri. Lineage (NCBI taxonomy): Eukaryota > Metazoa > Chordata > Mammalia > Chiroptera > Phyllostomidae > Tonatia > Tonatia bakeri. Next base: position 147,021 of record PVIA01002905.1, on the reverse strand, counting down.
CCAACATTTTTAACATTATCCTGTCTGGACTGATATGTGGCCAAAATCCACCATAAATATTGTGACCACTTTGTGAAATTAGGCAAGGTCAAAAGCAGGGCTGTAAGTGGTCAGGTGTTTTCTACCTGACAGGCAGGTCCATGTGGAATCCCTGCAGGTGCAGAACAGGCTTGTTTGTTGAAGAGGGTCTTGGGAGTTTAGGGGTGGTAGTGAGTGGTGGGTAGGGGCTGGGACTAGGGGTGGGAATTGAATGTTTCCTGCCCTCTTGGGAGACCAGGGCCAGACCACTGTTTGACTTCCCCACTGGATGGTCCACTCCTCCTGTACTACCCCCTATATTATCATTGTATTTTGCCTAGCAATCATTTATATTAATAATGTAGAGATTCTTAAAATGATTCCAGCCACCAACATGGAGGCATTTCATTGAAAGTCCATTGCTTGGCAATTAGTGTTGAAGAAAGGCCATTTTACAAGAAATGGTTCCATTTTCCATGTAAGGGAAAATGGCACAGGAGAGAGGATTGGGCATTCTTTTCCCCCCTTTTTCACAATGGTAGAGTGACTCCAAATAAACATTGAAGATAAAATCACAGCTGATTTTTGCCTTATGCTGAAGTATGAGAAAATCTTTCATCCTTATCAGTCTTGGGGGCTGGAGGTATGAAACTTTGCTAAATAGGGTGCACCCACCAAGCTCATTTTATTAGCTCTACTATCCAACGGTGCTTTCAATATCTGAGACAGTGGCTTTAAAGAGCCTCTTGGGACCTGCACAACAATTTCAATTAATCCCATAATAATAAAAAAACAGCAGCCAAAGCTGCTCTAATAATAATGACCAACACACAGACTTCAGGATGAACTGAAAGGAGGATTTCTGACAAAGAATATTTGGGTTGCCCTCGGACTCCCTCCTTCCTCAGCAAGCAAGCAGAACAAGGCTCATTCTTCTTGTCAGGCTTTGCTGAATTTGCCTGAGGCAGAGATAGATGAGATGGCCTCTCTGCATCCTTTTCCAGCTTACAGTCTGAGGACATCTCTGCTGACCTAGCCCAGTGGGAATTGCCTTTTCCATTCTGGGCTGACTGAGTGAAAATTCAACAAAGTTCATTCAACAAATATTCACTGGGCAGCTACTATGTGTAAAGCCCTGGGAAGTTTTGGAGATGGAAAGGATGAGAAATAGGCCATTGACGCCATCCTCAAAGAACTGACATCCACTGGGAGACAGAAGGATAAGCATGGAAACCTAAGGCAAAAAAGATACTTAATGTGTTAGAATTGCAGCCAAGTGTGGAGGGGGTTGGAAGAAGAAATAATTTATGACAGCTCAGGAATGAATAAAATCTCCCAGAAGATGTGGCAGCTGGGATCACTCTTTGAAGATGAATGGTATTCTGGTAACCAGAGAAGGTGAAAGGGCCCAAAGCTAAGGACACAGCATGAGAAGTGACACAGTGGTGTGGCCTTATGGGTTTGCTTAGGCTCCTAGTGAAAGCAGGGCTGAGCAAGGAGAGACAAGGAAGAAAGATGGCTCTGGAAGAGGAAGGAAGAGCTGGAACATAGCTGGTCTTAAAGGGCACTTAAAAGAGTTTGGTCTTTACCCTGTGGATGATGGGAAGGTTTTGAAAGGAATGAGCTAAACTTCAGAAAACTAACTCCAACTAAAAATAAACCTCCAATTAAGGAGAAAATTAATATACATCTTTTTAGGTGTGTATTACATTTTGTCTTGTGTGTACATTTTAGGTGTGTCAAAAAAATCTTGTCTTGTCAACCCCACATGAGAAACTCTTCACTTAGATCCCAAACATCATAGCATCTTTTGGGTTCTTTGATAGTCTAGGAAGTAAGACATTCAATGGTACTTCCCAAAGAGGTTCCATTCATATGTGGTCCTGTGATAGTACTGCAAACAGAAGGCTGACTTCCAGGCCCAAAGCTTGTGAAATGCCTTTGTGTGGTCTGGCTTCACCTCTGGTTTCCAGCTTTATATCTACTCACTTTGTGAGGGCCTTAGGTGTTCTGAGGAAGCCAGGTCAGCTGAAGCTGCCATGGTAAGGCAGAGGAAAGATAAGTTTCTGGGGTGAAAAGGGGAGGGTATCCGTGCAGTTCTAGATAGATGCAATGGGCTTCCATTGTATTTGTCTCATTGGTTTTCATACAGGTTGAGCCTTATTTGCAAGGTCCTCAGAGCCTGCTTTGTTTTCCTAAAAAAGGAAAAAGTACCATGTACTCTACTTTCTTGGTCATCTTGCACAAACTGCACTTTGCTTTTGTTAGTTAAGCACATTGCACTTGTACTCATTCTGAGCACTAGCATTTGGGTGATTGCCCCTGGAGAAAGGAAATTCCTTCTCCCGTATAGTCATCAGGGGTGCAAGGGCTTGGATGGACATGGAAACAAAAGCAAACTGATCCTCTCAGGCCATGTCCCACCGTTCATCTCTTTGTGGATTTGTTCAACAACATACCAACAATCTGCTGTGTCAGGCGCTGTCTCAGGTACTTGGGGAGAGTGAAGGAGAACCTGGCATGTTCCTGCCCTCAAGGAAGTTCAATTTTAACACATAATTTGTGTGTGGCTAGTGAGTATCGGTAAGGATAGGGGCTGCTAGAGAGTGCACTGCTGAAGGAAGGGGATCTGCTATGTGAAATAAGGGTAGGGAGAGAGGTCAGGTCCAGGCAGACAGAAGAACAATAACAAATGTCTGCAGGTGACAGAAGGTAGGTGTGTTTGAGGACCTGGGAGAAATTTGGGCAGGTGAGCAGGGATAGCCAGAGAGTGTCATAGAGAAGAGGTTGGGGCGGAAGGCAGGACTGGTTCGGCATGGACTTTGCTACTGATATTAGTAATTGTTCAGCTGGTCCTGGGAGGTGTTCCTTCACCTCTTGAGCTTTCATTTCCTTTTTACTTAATGAGATTAAGGTAATACACTCACTCAGATGAGGTTAATGGAACAATGGAATATATATGCAGAATGTTTTAAACAAGAAGTTATTAATAATGTTAGACAAGCTAATGTGCAGCAGTTAGTAACTCCAACTTACCTAAGACACATCTCTCACTATACAACTTGTCCACCATAGAAAACATGCCAACACATGCTCCAAAACAAGCAAACACAGAGTCTAACTCTTGGGGATGTTGGTTAACTGAACTGAAAGAGAAATTAATTGTTGATGTCAGTTGCCACAGATGGTGGGAGACAGTGGGGGGACAGGGGAGAATTTCCTACAGGAGCTACAGAGTTCAGCTTGTGTGGGGCCATAGGATAGTCTGGTCTTAGAAATCATAGTAGACCAAACCAGAAGTGTTGTGACTTCCTCATGAGTCTGTAATTCAGATAAAATAAAGTTTCTAAGTGGACTCATTCAAACCAAATTTATTTTACTTTGGTATATTTTAAACTCGATTTAATACCCTCAACTCAGTATACAGCAAGGATATTATTTACAAATCTTATTGCCCATATATGATTTCTATCCCCATAGATAGTACAAAAAAACCACCCCAAGCCTTGTACATAGGGTATTCATAAATATTAGAGACAGTTTATCATTATATTGACCCAAAGAGAACCCTTGTGAGCAATATATAAGCAGATCATTAACAATTTATTTGTATTTCTCTTAATTTGTTTAAATTGGATGAAAATTACATATACTCTAAAGAAGAGTATAGAAAACTGGCTGAAGCTATTTTAAAATATTTAAAACAAAGCATAATTTAAGATTCTCAGGAGGTCTATACTTCATTTGGAGAAAAATCAAGCATTAAACAGAAATACCTTTTTTCCAACCCTTGTTGAAAAGCCTTTTAAATTGTTTATTCCTCAATGAGTGAAAAATGTGAGCCTCTCTTCATCTTTCTTTGACAACTGAGGGTCTTGGCTTGGGTTGGGCAACATAAATCCAATAAACATAGGGATGGAATCACAGAATTGTGAACTATCAGACTGAGAAGGTGCAAGAGAGATATTATAACCCTCTTTTGTCAAAGGGAAAACAGATGGTTAGAGAGGCAAAGGGACTTGCCTCAGATCTATCTACAGCTAGAACCCAGGCTTCTGCCTTCTTGTCCCAGGCTTGTACCACTGCTCATGGTCCCCGCTTGTGTGGATCATGATACACACCTGTGCCACAGCATAACACTGCAAGATGTCTTTCTATATAAACTTTGATCCATGTGTGTGTTTAATTTTCACCTCACAGCCTAGAATATAGCTTTACAAAATACAGTGACTTAAAGATTCTTCTGGGGACTTCCAGCCAAGATGGAGGTGTAGGTAGACACACAGTGCCTCCTCACACAACCAAGATAGGGACAACAACAATTTAGAAACAGAATAATAACCAGAACTGACAGAAAATTGAACTGTATGGAAGTCGGACAACCAAGGAGTTAAAATATACATATTCACCCAGACCAGTAGGAGGGGCGGACTTGGGCAGCCAGGCAGAGAGAGCTGTCGTGGAACAAGGAGTGTTGATACTAGCATAATGCATCCCAGGTGCGCAAGACCGCAGCAGGTGGAATCTGGGCATGCAAGCGGTGGCTGGCAGATCCCGGCCGAGGGGTGGCAACTGGCAGACTCAGCGAGGTGGTGATTGTGAAGCAAGGCACTGCTTGGAAAATGGCTGGCTGACTGGGCGGTCACAGGGACCCAGCACTGGGAAATAGAGCCTTGGAGCACTGATTGAAAACATCTGTGGGGGTTGAGGTGCAGGGAGAGACTCCCAGCCTCACAGGAGAGGTCATTGGAAGGGCTCACAGGGTGCACAAGCCCACCCACATGGGAATTAGCACCAGAAAGGCCCAGTTTTCTTGGGGGAAGCAGCAGAAGGGACTGAAGTCCAACAGAGAGCAGAGCAAGCACCATTGTTCCCTCTTGGACCCCACCCCCACACACAGCATCACAATGCAGCAACATGGGTTGACCCACCCTGGTGAACAACTAAAACTCCGCCCTTTACTATGTACCAGGGGCATCAAGACAAAAAAACAAAACAAACAAAAAAAAAACCATGGTTCGAACAGAACAGATCAAAGCTCCAGAAAAAATACAACTCAGTGACAGATAGCCAACCTATCAGATGCACAGTTCAAAACACTGGTGATCAGGATGCTCACAGAATTGGTTGAATTTGGTCACAAATTAGCTGAAAAAAGGAAGGCTATGCTAAGTGAAATGAAGAAAAATGCACAGGGAACCAATAGTGATGGAAAGAAAGCTGGGACTCAAATCAATGGAATGGACCAGAAGGAAGAAAGAAACAATCAAACAGAAAAGAATGAAGAAATAAGAATTCAAAAAACTTAAGAGAGGCTTAGGAACCTCCAGGACATCTTTAAATATTCTGACATCCGAATTATAGGGGTACCAGAAGGAGAAGAGGAAGAACAACAAGTGGAAAACTTATCTGAACAAGTAATAAAGGAGACATTCTCCAATCTGCAAAGGAAACAGACTTCCAGGAAGTCCAGGAAGCTCAGAGAGTCCCAAAGAAGCTGGAGCCAAGGAGGAACACACCAAGGCACATCATCATTACATTAGCCAGGTAAAAATGAAGGAGAGAATCCTAGAAGCAGCAAGAGACAAGGAGACAGTAACCTATAAAGGAGTTCCCATCAGACTGTCAGCTGATTTTTCAAAAGGGACCTTACAGGCAAGAAGGGGCTGGAAAGAAGTATTCCAAGTCATGAAAGGCAAGAACCTACATCCAAGATTGCTCTATCCAGCAAAGCTTTCATTTAGAATGGAAGGGCAGATAAAGTGCTTCTCAGATAAGGTCAGGTTAAAGGAGTTCATCATCACCAAGACCTTAATTTATGAAATGTTAAAGGGACTTATCTAAGGAAAAGAAGATAAGAAAAAGAAGATAAAAAACATGTATAGTAAAATGACAGCAAACTCACAATTTTTAACAACCACAACACCTAAAACAAAAACAAACTAAGCAAACAGCTAGAACAGGAACAGAACCACAGAAATGGAGATCACATGGGGGGTTATCAACAGGGGAGTGGGAGGAGGAGAGAGGGGGAAAGGTATGGAGAATAAGTAGCATAGACGGTAGGTAGAAAATAGACAGGGAGGGCAAGAATAGTATGGTAAATGTAGAAGCTAAAGAACTTATGACACATGAACATGAACTAAAGGGGAGAATGTGGGTGGGAGAGGGAGCACAGGGTGGAGGGGAATGAAGCGGGGTAATGGGACAACTGTAATAGCATAATCAATGCTATTTTTTTAAAAAGAGTCTTCTTAGTTATATTTCTATTGAGTATAGTGATTTTAGCATAAATACATTTTACAGTAAATTCTTTTTTCTCTTTTTTAAATATATTTTATTGATTATGGTGGACACTGCCCATTTCCCAAGGGCACTATGTACAACCTGAAGTAAAAACATAAACATTACAAAGACTAACTTAGTGAACTCTCAGAACTTTACCATCTTTTTGAGAATATCATGATTTTAGGGTAGTAGTGGTGTTACCATAGACAATTGGAGCACTGGGGAGTCTCCCTATTGGCCAAGATGGAGGCAGGAAGAGGTTCTTCCACTAGAACATTGAAAGCTATAAATATGAATGGATAGTGCCTGAAAGAACCAAAAGCTAGCAAGATTATTGGATAGGGAAGAAAAAAAGAACCCTCCCCTCCTTATCCCTATAAGAACCTCTGGCTTGAGCAGGGAGATTGAGATGGTCTTTGAGACAGGAGTCCACCATTCTCCCAGGTCATATAGAACCTGAATAAAACCTCTTTCCTTTTGCACCAGCACCTGCCTTATGAGTTTGGTTTTGTTGTGGCAGGCAGCCAAACCTCCATTTTTGTATGGTTATAGTGGAGCAGGAGATTTGCACTTCAGGGACTCTGGACAAAAATTTGGGCCTTAATTTTAACTTAACATCCAGATTCCCCAGTTATTCTCCAGCCACTGTGCACCTGAGAAGAGCAGGTGTTCATCCTTTCATTCCCTGGAAGCCAAGAGTTCCTAACCTCCTCCTCCACCCCACCCCCAATTTGATGGTGCAATCTTCTCCTTCCTTCACTCATTCATTCATTCAGCAGTTGTTCATCCACTGTCCATCGTGTTGGAGGTCTGCATTTGTGCTCCTGGTGAACTGTCTTGACCACTTTGCTCATTATATCAGACAAAAGCATTGTCAGGGCTTCACCTATAAAAGGTAGTGAACCTGAGCCAACTTTAGCCTTTTGTGAGTGTTGGGCTCCAAGAGGGGAACCAAGGCAAAGACCCAATAAAATTCTGTCAAAAGTACTCTTGCCTAACCTTCACTGAGCACCTTTGGGTCATTGCTGCCACTGTTGGAGTGCGTCTCTACATCCCTTACCACACTTTAAACTTGTGCTCCCTTTTAAAGACATTATACTAAACAAAAGTAGTAGAGGAAGACATTGTTCAGTAGATGGTGCCCAGGTATTCTCTGTTTCCAGTAAAATGATACCAATTACGAAAGGTCTGCTGTATTCAAAAACTGATGGTGGTGTAGTGAACAATTCCTTATTGACTATGGAACCAGAATGCTTGAGTGTGAACATCATCTCTGACACTTCCTAGCTGTGTAACCCAGGGCAAGTTACTGAACCTCCCTGAGCCTTGAAGAGTCATAGTCTGAAAAAGTAGGTGACAATAGTACCCAAATTGTAGTTGCTGAGGATTAAAAGAGTTAAGACATGCAGAGGGTTTAGAGTAGTGTTTGGCAAATTGATCAATCAATTGATAAATAGGTTAAGAGCTAGAAACACACTGTAACAAAGGAAGATCTTTAAAATGATGTGTATTACTTAGAGAGATAATGAAATTGTCTTCCTTGAACTATCTGTAATAGGATTTGTTCCCAACTTCCCAGCTCGGTATAGATGAGATTGTTCTTGAGGAGATAACAGATAACATTATAAGGCCCACAGAGGCCACAAGAAGAGGGTTCCTTGATGGGTAAGTGAATGGGTAATAAAGATTGTTATATGGTACCACTACTGTGAATCTAGGTGCCCCTGGGACTCTAGTGGGGCTGATATGGCCTCTGACCAACATTCCTTATCCTTGTTATACATGGTGTTGTTTTAACACATAACACCCCCCACTCACTGATGTGAATTCAGGAGCCTGTTAAAGTGGATGACAAGCCAGCAGTGGGGGTGCAGTGCCTATAGGGCTGAAGAAATGAGGCACTGCAGGGATTAGACCCAATTTACCCTAGGAGCTCATGTCCCTTAGTACAGAGTAGGAGCCTGGTATCTTCTTCCTAGGATGATTGCCAAGTGGTGTCCCTGGAGTCCTCTATGACGAAATAGGTTCAATAGTTGTCTTGACTAGGCCATAACATAAAAAGAATTGCCCAGAGGGGATCCTTACTTGAAAATTATTTCTTCTCCTAGACAGGAAATACGGAACACATGCATGAAGTTTCATGTCGTGAATGTGGTTCATTCACTCTTAAAATCTGCCCCCTTTTGGAGCAGACTATGCAGAGCAGCTCTGGGAGAAGCCAGAGAACTGGCCTTTCAGATTTGGTAGCATCTTTCCTTCTCCCCTCACAGCCAATGGGTGCCTCCTTCTCTTCCCCTTTCTTTCTTGTTCTGGACACAAAAGGAAACATATTCCCTTCAGGTGCCTTTAACTTCATGGTTAGTGTTTGGGAGGAACAGAGTGTGCCAGGAAGCTTGAGGGTGTTTCCAACATCTGTCTTCCTGAGGCTTGAATGAGGGACTCTGGCTGTGAACTGCCATAGGCTTCACTGCCATGTGTTTGGTTGTGTAACAGGCCATGGCTATCTGAGTCAAGCATTCCACTTTCCTTCCTACTAGAATCCTTCTTCTCATCACTGGGAATGGAGGGCTGCTTTCTGCTATTGTGCAATGAGACATCACTGGCTCATTACCCATCATGATTACCAGACCATTCATTCTTGTAATTTATTCACCCTTCATTCATTCAGTGTTCCTTTAACAAATGTCTACTGATGACCTACATATGGGCCAGACACTCTGCTAAGCTTTGGGGATTGTGATGAATCATACAGAGCCCTGAACTTGAGGGTCTCACCGTTTATGGCTTTGTCATTAAGGCAGAGCGGCTGGTCAGGAGAAGGGATGACACACTCAAAGGAGTTACCCAAGAGAAGATTAATGAGTGGATTGCTGCTCAGGGTGAGCAGGGTTAAGGGTGAGGGATATGCAGGCCCCCCATATAATAATGGGAAAGGCCATCACCACCCCAGCCAGAAGTGGTGAAAGGATGAAGTGGTGTTTTAGAGATAGTGAGGACTAAAGCCTGGGGAAGGATTCTGTATGGAATAGTACCCAGAAAAAATTCAGCCTCTGTCAGAATCAAGTCTAGTGGCATTGGGGTGGGGTGGTGCAAATGCCTTGACCTCTCTTTCTCCCCATCTTTGGTCTCCCATGGATGAACCCAATTGGTAGCCAGAGGGCCAAAGAGCCCTTATGATGCAGACCTTAGAGTAGCATCTGGGGCTCAGAACGGTCAAGGAAAGGTGGGGGTCAGGGAGAAGGATCAGCTGAGTGGCCCCCTGTGTGTCCCCTGGATGTGGGGGTGGAAGGACTGAATGTGTGCACATTGAAGCCTCAGCCGTATGTACCACATCATACAGAAGTGGGAGGCCTGGTGGAGCCATCTGCTGGGCATCATTGCCAGAACCCACTCTCATACTAACAGCTGGCTGCTGGGGTCTGGACCCTTCTGTACCATCATGGTCAGCAGACGTGATCTGGCTCACTTAAAGAACCAAAATGAAATGGCAGTGGCATGATCAGCTAGGGTTGGGGAGAGTTGGAAAAAAGATTGGGGGAGCTGCCTTAGAAGTGCCTCAATTTATAATCTCACCTGGGAGAGCAAAACTATACAAAAAAATTAAGTAATTACAATTAAGGCAGCAAAAACAAAAAGCAGTCAAGGTGGAGGCTCAGCCACAAACAGCTAAGTGACAAACGCAGCCTGTTCCTCTGCCCAGAGTAGGTGGGGCAGCCACCAGCAGTGGGCAGCATCACTGTATTCTGTGCTTTTGGTGGGTGTACACACACACACACACACACACACACACAGATGCATGTGTGCACATGTACATGCATGCAGACCCATGCACACACACCTGTGTACATGCACACAACATGATCCATTTCCACTGCCACCTAATCACTCATGATATATTCTTAGCAGCCTTTTATGAAAACAGGTTGGAGAAATGGAGAGATGGGAGACAGATTCATCGTTATTGGTGCTGGGGCTCCTATTTCAGTGGCCATGTTTCTTCTGGGTTCTGGGTTATCTTAAAAGAAAACAAAGGCCTGTATGCCTTGCTGGATTCTTGGTGATTTTAGTGATATTATACTGTCCAACTGAACACCATGGGATTTAGGGCATGGAGGGCTCCAGCATAGCTTGAAAATGAGCATCCTGATCATGGCTTATACAAAAGGAAAACACCTTCATTTAGTAGTTTCCTTCCCAATACTTGAAGTACCATTTTCCCATGATGGAGGGTGCAGAGGCCCATCAACAGTGGGGAGGAAGAAATTGATTTGCCGCAACTTTCCTTTCTCTGAGAGGTGTTTGCCTCTAGACGCTCCTTCCCATGTCCTCCTCCTGACGTTCAGTTCAACATCTCAGTCCTGGGCTCCTCCCCAATTCCAGAATTACTGTCATGAGGCATGCATTGAAATTACACAGATACTACATGTCAGGTGCAGTGGTTGAATATTTTAAGACAGGGATTGTAGGTTATCAGTGTGTGGATCTCTCTGACTGGTAGGGAGATGTGGGAGCCTTGGAGAGTAATGAGAAAGAAACTCTCCCATGAGCAGTTTTAATGCTGAGACCAGAACACATCTTGGTCCTTATTTCAACCATCTTCCAAGACAGCCAGAGAGTTCTACCATCTGCAGAAAAGCCACTGGTAGGGTGGCTGCTCTGCTACAGCCAATTGAAATGATCCTGGTATTTAAAAAAAAAAAACGGTTTTATTTGTGAAAATGCCTAAGGCTCCACCACATTTCCAAAAATAGCACATTTCCTTGGGCTGATGTAAAATCTAGAAGAGCAGGCTTCGAAAGTGCAGAATTCACAAAACACCGGAAAATGTTTGGGTACTTTCAGTCATGTGACTTCTTGTACTCATACATTTTTCCATCAGCAAATATGGATCCTCAAAACCTGGCCAATGAATTTTTTACAGGGAACTCTTATCAGCTGGCATCTTATCTGGAGACTTAAGAGAGGTTAGTTCCAAACCAGACCATCCTGTGTAACATCCGTGCTTTCCGTCATCTCACCACTCTTGCGCACCTACTACTTTCATTTCATGTCTTTACCTGAATGCCCTCTGAGCCTCACAAAGGATGTGGACTGGTGAGAAACACCTAGAGATGTAACATGGGTGTCAATTTGGCCAGATTGCTGGGGAGTGGGGGAAACCCCCATTCAGCCAGAGGCTGTACTCCCCCAGAGAGGGGAGGGGTTGCAGGAAACCCCAAGGCATTGGATTGAAAGAGCAGCCAGGGAAAAAGCCTGCCTTCCCTGGAGAAGGGAGGGACACCTGAGAGGGGTTGGGAAGTGCCAAAGGCAGCCCAGGATTGAAACCAGAACTGGGACTTGATAGGCTTCCATATCGCCAGGGAAAAATAAACAACTAATGCAGCTCATGACACTGTTTGCACAGAGCATGCTTGGGACTGGAAAAAGTCAACACGTGTGACAAGGTGATGCCACATGCCAGGCAGAGGCGTGGTGTTCTCGTGCAGCTAGAAAGCCCTCCTACCCACATCTAGATCATGGTGGCTGGAGGGGGCGCACAGACACAGTGTGGACTGATGCTCATGGTGGATGTTGGCTCAAATTGGCTGGGAATTTATGCCTATAGTGCATAGGATTTCAGGAGAAAGATTTAAAACAGAGGGTGAATCGAAGCTCTTCTTTTTTTTCCATTACTCTCAAGTTCACGGTTGGGAGCCAGCTTGTGGAGGCTGAGTTGTGCGTGCAGGGTGTATGCCCTGCCAGTGGTGGGCCTGTGGGATGCTGGGCCTTACTTGCAGCTCTTGCATTGCCCTGCTCACATGGTCTGGAGCAGGCTCACATGGCATGCGCATCTCACCAGTGATGAGTTCAGCTGGGACACTGCGGCCCTGTGCTGTATGGCACAGGGCCTGGACTGCTACCATTCCCTCACCCTGAGAGCAGCGCTCAGATGCATGGGCAGGGAAAGTTCACTGGTCCCAGGGGTGCAAGCAGCCCTGGATGCCAGGGTCTAGAGGGCTGAGCCCCTGGCACAACGAGCTGCAGTGATCTGGCAACGCACCCCAGGCCCAAGAGAGAGAGAGTAAGCTGCAGTGGGGCAATGGAGATGCTGGCCTCACAAGTGTGCACTCCAGAGAGGGAGAGAGTGTGGAGCTGGAGAGACAGAGACCTATCTATGTAGCAGCTTTGGGCACAGATAAGAAGGAGGGGTGTTCTCTGGGCATGGATTTGGATTTCAGTCTTCTTGGGAACAAGGGAATTTCTGTGTTTTGCAGAAAAGAATGGCTTGGAGCAAGACAACCCCCATCCCCCCAAATTGGACACTTCGTTAATAAAAGCATTTTCCTCCTCCATCAATTATTGTATTATGCTTATGTACCATGGCAGGTGGCCAGATCTTATTTTGCTCTGTAACAGAGAGGCACAAAATATGTGCTTGATAACAGAGACATGCCTGAGGCACATCACAGAGGAGGTACCAATGGTAGTGGTCACCTGCAGCTGAACCAATCTTTCATCTTCTACTCCAGGGTGAGCCTTCAGAATTACAGATGGCTGGCTTCTACTGCTGAAGGCAGTTAATCCTTTCTGAGAATGTTTCACCCTCTGCCTTCTGCCTCTCAGTGCCACCTTACATCCCCAGGGCCCTTGACTCAATGCTTTAGTATTTGAACTGGTATTTGATGTAACCAGAGGCTTCCTAAGAAGGCCATACCCCTCTAGTTGACTCACCTTAGTTACTATGTTAATTTAAAAAAAAAAAGATTCGTGGTCCAAAGCCCTTGGGAATTACCCAGGTCACATCTGGCTGTCACCAAACCCTGCAGTGCATTACACATGACAGTGAGGGGAGCCAGCCCCACTAGCCACCCGCTAAGACCTCATTTGCACACCAGCCAGAATTTTGTGTGAGGAGGGTCACACCCCTTTCTGTCTGTGCAATTTATATGTCCTCTCTGGGCATCTCACACTCAGCAGGAGACCATGGCCGCCTCTCCTTCCACAAGACCCAGTTTTCAAAACCCTTATCTGCTTGCCCAGACAAAGCAGGAGGGGTGGGGGAGGCAAGGGAAGTGATGCCAATGTATAAAATGAAAAGAATTGTAAAACACGTATTCATGTTTTGGATGAGATGTCAAGGAAGCCTTCTTCAGTTATGGAAATTTCTTTAAAATAAAACCAGTGGGTTGCATTCTTTTGTGAATTCCTGCTGTTCTTCTCCTTCTTTTCATTTTCACTGTGAGAATCCATAACCAGGCTAAAGAACAGGTCTTCCTTCAAAATATAAAAGCAGTGGCACTACTGGTGATGTTAATAATACTTTACATTTATAGAGAATTTTTTACCTTTAAAGCCCTTTTTAAATATTAACTAATTAATCTCCTTAGCAACAAACTACTTACTTTGTTTGTTTCCAGGCAGGCATAAAGTCTGTCATGGACTGAATTATAATTCTCCCTGGGGAGTTATTTGGCATCTTTCTCAAATATATAACCTTGGATAAGATACTTTTTTTGTCCAGTTCTCAAGTCAGCTTTCAAAAACCACTGTAAAAAAATGGAGGAAAAATAAAAATGAATTCACAGCCAATGTACCCCATGTCAGCCTGCCTGTGCAGAGAATGTTTTCAGCACTGAATCTCATCTACAGCTCTCTGGGTATCCACCATGCCCTAGATGCTACCATCTCTAATGGCTTAAATAGAAAATTCTAGAAACAAACATCCTTGATTCTATTACCCCTGTATATAAATGTAAAACTGACATCAATAATAATATTTCTGTGGGTTTTTACTGCCTCAGGTGTACTCTCCTCTGCCCTTTCTGAAGCTTCAATCAATAGACCAGCAAGGACAATGGGTAAAATATCACCTCCCTCCTCTTTCCCATCCTTGCCCTGTCTACACTTCCACTGTTTTGTGTTAGTCCCTCTGGTTAGCAAGGTCTCTGGAACATAGTAGCTGCTCAATAAAAACTGAATGAACATGTGAACCTTTGAGAACTTGAGAAGTTCAGTATTGTACAAAGCACAGACATGCCAGCCAAAATCACTTGTTTCTAAGGCATCCCCTACCCACTGCCGTGGCCTGTACCGCTGGAAAGGTGATTAACTAGGCTTCATGCAGTCTAGGGGCCACCTTTTTTTAACCCACAAGCTAAGGCTGGCAGTCTGTGGGCAGAAGCTGGTTCTCTCAGATGCTACAAGGGGGAAAATATGACCATAAAAGTTCTTACCCAACGCAAGGCCAGATCAGTGGTTCCACCTTCTGTGCTTTCAGGTCTGCCCTGTAAGATTCACAACGCTCTTCTCAGAGGCCCCTTTCTTTTGTCTTCCATCCATGATTCTCTTCTCCAACATCTCAGAGGCTGCTTCCTTAATCCTCCCCCCAACTAAAACAGAAGTCATTTGGTCCAACCACTCAGACACCTCCATTTGCTAATCCTGTAATAAATATGTCTTACTTGGAGTTTTCTACAGACAGGAGAAGAGTCGCTAACCTCTACTGAACAATTAACACCAGATTCAGTGTGGTGCACTTGGAGACACTCTCATTTAAGTGTCACAGCTACTGTGGAAGGTACCATATGGCAAAGCCACCTCAAATCCAGCACGTCTGACGCAGAACCTAAGTCTGGTGCTCCATCGGAATCCCTAGCTCAGTGAATGACACCCCATTCTCCCAGTAGCATGAGCCAGAAACCTGGGTGTCAGCCTCCATATTTACCATCCTCCAACCCCATGTCCAAATGCCATTGGCTTGACTTCTCAAGTATGTCTGGATACCACCTACTTGTTTTCCTTAGCCATGGTTGAAACTTTCTCCACTAGAATATGTTTCATGAGAGCAGAGGCCTCATCTGTCTTGTTCACAGCTCCATCAATAGGCCTAGACCAGTGCCTGGAACACACTGAGTGCTAAATGATTGAATGACTGAATAATGAGTGATTGCCCTGGCTTCAATCCTGGTGACTGTCACCTCTGCTGCGGTTGCTGCAGCAGTCTCTTGCCTGGTCTCTTAATCCATTCCTGGCCTTCAATGATGTCTGCGCTCTGTAGCCAGCTTGATTCTTTAAAAACATATGTAACTCCTTCTCCTGCTTAACAGCCTCCAAGGGTTCATGGTTCGGACCATATTGCTGTAAAGTCAAGCATGGCCAGCCCTCACCCACCTCTCAGAGTCTGTATTCAGGACATATTCCTCCACCAGCCTGACCCTCCATCCCTTCACCTAAAGTGGCTCCCACATATCCTTCCAATCCTTTCCCCCCCACATTTGTTTATTGTTGTTCAAGTACAGTTGTCTCCATTTCCCCACACCATTCCCCTCCATCCACCCATCCCCACTTCCCACCCTTGATCTTACCCCCTTTTAATTTTGTCCATGTGTCCTTTATAATTGTTCCTGAAAACCCTTCCCCTCTTCCTCCCATTATCTCCTCCCACCTCCCCTCTGGTTACTGTCAGATTGTTCTTAATTTCAGTGTCTCTGGTTATATTTTGCTTACTTGTTTGTTTTGTTGATTAGGTCCCATTTATAGGTGAGATCACATGGTATTTGTCTCTCACCACCTGGCTTATTTCACTTAGCATAATGCTTTCCAGTTCCATTCATGCTGTTGCAAAGGGTAGGAGCTCCTTCTTTCTTCTGCTGCATAGTATTCTATTGTGTAAATGTACCATGTTTTTTTGATCCATTCATTTACTGATGGGCACTTAGGTTGCTTCCAGCACTTGGCTATTATAAATTGTGCTGGTGTGAACATTGGGGTTCATAGGCTCTTTTGGATTGGTGTTTCAGGGTCCTTAGGGTATAATCCCAGCAGTGGAATTGCCAGGTCAAAAGGCAGTTCCATTTTTAGTTTTTTGAGGAAATTCCATACTGTTTTCCACAGCGGTTGTACCAGTCTGCAATCCCACCAACAGTGCACTAGGATTCCCTTTTCTCCACAACCTCTCCAACACTTGTTGTTTGTTACTTAGTTTATGATGGCCATTCTGACTGGTGTGACGTGGTATCTCATTGTGGTTTTAATTTGCATCTCTCTGATGGCCAGTGATGCTGACCATCTTTTCATGTGTCTCTGGGCCCTCTGTATGTCCTCCTTGGAGAAGTGTCTGTTCAAGTCCTTTGCCCATTTTGTAATTGGGTTTTTTGTCTTCCTGGAGTGGAGTTGTGTGAGTTCTTTATATATTTTGGAGATCAAACCAACTTACACCATACACAAAAATAAATTCAAAGTCGATAAAAGACTTATGTATCCTTCCAATCCTATCCATCCTCAAAGTGGTATCTTTCTGCACAATTTCCTGAGAACTCAGTCTGGGTCTCAGC
Source organism: Tonatia bakeri (assembly GCA_004024845.1). NCBI lineage: Eukaryota > Metazoa > Chordata > Mammalia > Chiroptera > Phyllostomidae > Tonatia > Tonatia bakeri. The sequence continues at coordinate 130,402 of PVIA01002905.1, read as the reverse complement.
ACACTTTATCCTTTCCTTTTATATGACCTGTTACAGTTTGTATAACAATTTCCTCTATTCTTAAATAGCCAACTAACTCTTCCACTAGGCAGGAGCACCAAGTTTGTGAGCAGTCAGCTCTTTTCTAGCTTTGGGCCTAGCACAGACTATTTGTTGAAAGTATTGGCCCATCCTTCACCCTCCCCTGCTCTGCCTCATGCCCTGGAAGGCTGATCTGCATGAACTGCATCCCTCGGTCCCATCAGACCTCCAGCTGTTGTCACTGGCTTTGGCCCACAGGAGGCACAGACAGGATCTGGGAGGATGGAGTGGGGAGATCTGTTCCCTCCCCATGTATGGGCTGCCAATGGCAGTGGGTATATTCTTCTCTGACTTCTGCGTTTCTGAGCAGCTTCCAGCAAAACGCTTACACTGACTTCCCACTGTGGGAAATACCTGAACTGGGTGCCCCCTCACCACTCACATCTTGGCAAAGAACCTGATTAAAGCCTTCCACTTGGACCGTGCCACTACTCTCCTGCCAAGACCCTAAGGTACCCGAGGTGTGATTCTGCTCTGGCTCCTTTCTCTGTCCTCTCTCCAGGTTAGCCATCCTGGTTCTGGGGTTGACTCATGCTGCCAGTTTCTCTGTCCAGCCAGATAGGGCCTGTTCTGGTCTTTCCTGGTATACAAGTCTGCTCATAGTAGCTCTGCCTGAAAACGGGCAAAGTCGAGTCCTGGGGGTAGAGTGCAAACATTGCATTTTTCTACTATTCTTAACCCTACCATTTCTGGCCTAATTGCTCTTGCCTCAAACCAGGATGCCCAGGCACTGTGGGCCACATTCCCCAGTGTGACTCTACACTTTTCACAGGCACGCTCTGTGATGCCATCTGCTCAGTGCTGGGAAGTGTAGAGCCATAACAGCTGTCCAGCCAGCTCCAGAGGTCTCCAGCATTCTCCCAGGTTCTCCTGGCTTCTAATGCTGTGTCCACTTCCTCATCTTTTAACCTCCCTTTGGTGATGCCTGTGGTTTGAAGTCTCTGTTTGTAATAAAGTTCCTGCTGCATCTAAGTTACAGTGCCGGCCATGTGTGGAGACTGGGTATCTTCTAACCCTTGATAATAACTGGCCTTTGGAAACCCCTGCATGATTTGGAGCGCTGGAGGCTGGGGAAAGTAAAGATAAGAGCACCATGCCCATGCAAGTGTCTCAGCTCATGGTGGGTGTGGTGGGCTGTCATGGCCACTGGACTTTGATGGACCTGGTTCTATTGGACACTGTATAACCCACGGGGTTGCCCCAGGCATATAGCTGGGAAGTGCAGAGTCAGCACTGAACCCTTGGATTGGATGCTGGATTATTCCTGAACCTTGGGTTTCTCATCTGTGAAATGAGCTAAGCATACTTACCACAGAGGATTGTTAGGGGGGCCAAATGATTAGAATCATGTGGCCATATAATGACACTACAGTCAACAACAAACCACTTATAGGACAGCGGTCCCATAAGATTATATTGGAGCTGAAAATTTCCATCACCTAGTGATGTCACAGCCATCCTAATGTGGTAATGCAACCTATTGCTCAGATGTTTGTGGTGATGCTGGTATAAACAGACCTACTGCTGAGCCAGTTCTATGCAAGCACAGCACATACAATTATAGTAGTGGGCTACACCATCTAGGTTTGTGTAAGTGCCTCTATAATGTTTGCACAATGACAAAATTGCCTAATGACACATTTCTCAGACTGTATCCCATTGTTAAGCAGCTCAGCTTACATGCACCTGAGGATGCATGTAAGACCTTAACTTGGCACTTAGTAAATATTCATAACAGCCAGTTCCCCTTCTTCCCTTTTCATGGTTGCAAATGTTCTCAGGTTCTTTCTCTGCAGATGCCGGCCAAGTTTTCATGTGGACATTCAGGTCCACTGGAAGAGGAGCTAGCCCCACCCTAGGTGCAATGAGCCCACAGCCACAGAGGTCAAACACATGCTACTTACCAAACAGCATACCCAGTACAGCTGTTGCCACGGACAACAGTGACCATCCTGTTAATTGGAACATTGCAAGGGGAACATGTTCTGTTGAGGAGTAGGTAAGAAAGGACTCGTGCATTGGGCCACCCTGAGCACCAAATGTGAATGCCAGTACTGCCAGAGGAAGCACATTGAGACCAGCATGCTAGCCAGGTGACGTCATCATCAGCCCCTTGCTAGCTAGCCTGGGAACATCCCAAGATACTGCTACTGCAGAAATTTGGAGGAGGCTCACAGAGCCCAGAGCTTGACCTCTCAAATGGCCAGGTGGCTGGGCCTTTACCTCTCAGTCTTGCGATACACTGATGTATCCTAACTCTAGCCCCATGACTCCCCATGCCCCACAGCAGGCAGGCAGGGAGGGAATGAGACGGCTGCTCCTCAGGCTAAGTCAGGGAAAGTCATCCAACTTTAGAGAAACAGCTGGTTCCAGGTGTACAGCTGGGCAGGGCAGAGCACACTGCTGGGGTAGTTCTGAGCAATGTGTAGCCTTAGGAATTCCAGAATAGAGAAAAAGAGTCCCCTCAAAGTGAAGAGCACAATGACGGGGACCTCAAGCTGAGGTCGAGACCCAAATGTCAGGCAGACAGGGTCTCCCTGGGACAACCTGTAAAGGTGCTGACAGGGAAGCAGTGCTGTGCTCTCAGGAAGGGGATAAGCAGCCCTGGAGGGGGTGGGGCTTGGGGGCACCCAGCCTCCAGCTGGCAGTCAGGCAGAGGGTATTATAGTAGGGGGATTGAAAGGCCAGATGGGGCCAATGGTCTAAACCCCAAAGGCAGTATGGAGGCCATCACAAGGGTGGTAGGCATAGGAGAGCAAGGACTCAGGCAACATGGCTTGTCTGTCAGACAAGACCACAGGGTACCTCTTCCTGGTTCTAGAGGCAGGAGAAAGAGGGAACCCCTGCCTGGCCCCAGATTCTGGTGTGGGTAATGTGCACCTCCCGGAGAAGGCACAAGGAGCAGGACCTGAGGGCATGAAACAGACTGAAGCTGGGAAGGGGAGCAGCTCCATTCTCTGATTAACTCCTGCTGTCCAAGCCTGCTGAAGACAAAGATGTCAGAGGGGCAGGGGGCCTAGCTCATCATTGGACAGTTTGGGAGAAGGGATGGTGAAGGTGAAGGCCAAGATGAATAAAGATGCCTCATATCTGCCTTCTGCTTCCCAGGGGCCTGCAGGGCAGGGGTTGGCATGGAGACCATTCTAGCTACACTGTGGTGACAAGGAGTAATTTTGCGTCAAGAGCACTCCCAGGGTGGAGGGGAGGCTGTGCTGTGGAGGAGGCAGGTGAGCCAGTGGGAACACGGGCCCACGCCATTCTGGGATGCAGCCCGTGGGCTTTGAGGAGGCCCTCCTCTGCTCACCTTCACAACCGGAAAAAGAAACATTTGTAGAAATCAGAACACCTTTGTGAAATCAGTAGTTCCTGATCAGAAATGGTCAGAAAGAAGCTCCTACTTAAATAGTTAACATCAGGAATAAATTTACAAACCAAAACCACAGTTAGTAAGTGTGCTGATGAACTTGAGGTTGAACTCTAGCTTGTCTTTGGCTGTGAACAAATAAATAAGCAAGTGGCTCAGATCTATGGGTTTGGTGTGTTCCTAGGAGATTTTCTTTGAAATCACATTACTTTATAATTATAAAGGGCTGGCAGAATCTGGCACTTGGAGCTAGAACCTGGGAAGGGAACATTTCTTACCTGATACTTGATCCTTTAACTTCATTTTCTCTTTCCTAAAGTAAAAACCTTCTTTTAAAACATGAGCCTTTTAGCATCTCTTCTCTGAGTGATGTTTATCTTTTGGGCTATTAATTGTCCATTTATTTAGCAAACCTACTTTGCCTGGGACTGACAGATCTGTTTAATATTCCTGGTGTAGATAGATCTTTCTTTACAAAAATGTTATCAGGTGTCTGCTCCAAGGACCATTACCTAGATATTTTTTCCTCTGCAGCAAATACCTGATAATGGGTTTTTCTTAAACTGTACTTCTTTTTTTCTCCATGCATTTCAGTGCATTTTCTGTCTCTGTTTCTTAAGTGCTGTGGGGGCAGGAAGTTCAAGGGCATCGGGGTGGCGCGGGAGGAAGGTAGTATTGAGGTCTGTGACATTTGTCAGAGGATTGTGGCTCCAATCCCACAGCCCCAGGTTTCTGTGACCTTGGAGAAGACCTCCCAGGGTGCATCGAGCAGGTGCCTGGAGAATACCCTATGCAGAGCCACGAACACGATTGCTCAGGTGCGAGGTCCCAGCTGAGCACCATCCACCATCTACCAGGAAAGCAGGGGCAGGAGACCAGGGAGCAGTGAGACCTGAGCCAGCCTGGGGGGCAGGGATGCCCCACAAGCAGCTCCCATTGGGGACACCAAGTCTTCACTCAGCGTTCAAAGGCCTGAGAGAAGTCATTCCTGCCCTGGTTTGTTCTTAGTCTCAGTGCTGGAATGAATCACCGCCCCCTCTTGCCTTCCACTTTTAAAATGAATGTATGAGTAATACTCTTAATATTTTCCATTTTAAAAGAAATTCAGAAAGTTAAGACAGACTGTGGGCTGTTGTGTGGTTTTCAGCAGATTTTCTTAAAAAAAAAAACAACCCAAATACATATAGTTACATCCCGTTCTCTCTCTCTCTCTCTCTCTTTCTCTCTCTCTCTCTCTCTCTCACACACACACACACACACACACACACACACAGACACATTAGAGATAAGCACTTCCAATGTCAAAACTTTCATCTAGTCACATGGGAGGACAAGACAAATACCGCATTGATGTTTCTGAACAAGATTCCTTTGGAGGAAAAGGAAGACAAGAAAAAAAAAGTGTGAGGAAGTTTTAGCGTTTCCTAAACTGCGGAAAGACCCAATACTTAATTACCTTTCTTGAAAATTTTCTGGAACACTGGAAATATAAAATATGAAAGAGCAGAATAGAATTTTTTTGTGGTGAAATAAACCAGGCTACAAGGCTGTGGCGTGTGTGTGTGTGTGTGTATGTGTGTGAGAGAGAGAGAGAGAAAGAGAGAGAGAGAGAGAGAGAGAGAGAGAGAGAGAGAGAGAGAGAGCACACCCCTCCCATTCTGAGACTCTAACACTAATTGTCAACGGCCCAAACTACTACTGACAATCACCTTGGCTATGAAGCTCCATCATTCATCACTTTGTACTATTTTTGCCTGTGTGTTTCAGGAGAGTTGACAGTATTAAGTCCATGGCATTCCTTTTGCTGTTGTTTATTGGGATTGAGGAGAGGGTGGAATGTGGGGGTAGAGCCACCCTTAGTATGTAAATCTGAGCCCTGCCTTTTCTCAGGGCTGCTTGCTTGAGGAGCATGTGGGTTGTGATCCTTTTGTTCCTTTGGAAGAAAAAAATGTGCTCTGGGTAAAAATAGTATTTTTAAGTCTTTTAAAAATAAGAATGTCACATTAGAGCTGATGACAAGGGAGGCTGCTCCCTTGGGTGGCACTTGTGAGTAACTGAGTTGGGAAGGCTGGCGTTCTCCCTGTACCCCTCCTTCCCCAGGCGTCTCCCCTGCTCAGGGTTTCCCTCAGCAGCAGCACTTGGGGAATGAACCCAAGACACCCACTTCTTTCTCCTCTCATTTGCTTTTAGGGTCTCAAGGAAGTTCCCTTGCTCAGGACATTTAACTGGAAGCAGGGAGGCAGTGTCTGAGCCTCCCAGGACTCAGCTCTGTCAGGTCTGCTCCTGCTCCTCAGAACGTCCCTCACTGCCTCCTTGGTTGCTCTCTGGACTCTCTGCCCCTGTTTGGTCTCCTCTGATTTCACTTCGTAATTCCAAACCTTTTCATTACATCTCCCTATTCCTAGTTCACAGGTGTTGTGTGCCTTCTTTTCAGCAACATCATCTTCCTCATTGGAATATGGCATTTTACAAAGAATTTCAGCTCCATCTGGGAAAGCAGGCATATCCAGGAAACATCCATTTCTCTATTATTCTGGACCAGGAAGAACCTGAAGTGTTGGGTCTGGGTCTGTCCCTTCTTTGATCTCCAAAACACTTATTTCTTCCTTTATGATACTTCACTTTGAGGCAGGAACTGGCTCTTACATTGAGGTAGGATAGAAATAAGTTAGGAAAAAATCCCAGTAGGTGAAATGAGGAGGTAGGAATGGACATCACAGGCTGATAAGCAGCTGGGTCCTCTCACCAGAGCCCCCACCTCCTCATGTGACCAAAGGGAAACAGTTCATGGCAGGAAACTCCTGTGGTGGTCACAAAAGCACACAACAAGGACTGGCTAACACCAGATCAATCCAAGATGGAGGAAAAATTGACCAGAGAACACCCCAAAGCTCATTAGACCATCGTTATAGTGAAAACTGGCACCACAAGAAGAAGGGAGGGCCTGAGGAGGATGAACACCATGACACTTCTGAACAGACCATACTAGAAACAAGACCCCATCCCCAAGGTGGAGTCAGAATTTGGTGCCATAAAGTTTAGAAACAATCTGCCCTTGGAAATACTTAAAATCCCAAGGACAGACTGACCCAGTGTGCAACTCTCTCTCAGGTTCACTCATGTGCACCTGGACAGGTACTTCTGCGCCTTTCACAGTGGAGCCCTGTGAGACTGGCTGCCAGGGAGCAGTGGTGGCAGCAGCTCTTCCCGAGCTCACCCGCTCATCCTGTTCCAGGAACCCGATCCTAGCCTCTTTTTCTCTACATAAATAAAACTCACTTGTACTCTCACTTACACTCATTCTTGAATCCTTTCTTGTGCAAGTCAGGAAATTAGAGGTCCCAGACCATGCCAGAGGAGGGCCACCCCAGCTGGGAACTGCTCAGGTGACAATCAGTAAAAATAAAAAAACTTCTGGGAGTTCCTAGGAACCTCTCTTCTGCACACCCTTGGGTCCTGGTTTATTCCCACAGTGCCTGGCCCAGTTCCTCCATAGCCTGGGTGCTCAACCAGGGGGCTGCTTCATTCCTAACTTTGGAGGAAGGAGGATGGGACCGTGCTCTCAAAACCTAATCACAGAGGGTCCCGCTTATAAATAAAATCAGTAATAACTACCCTGAAGCTCTTGTAATCCAACCCTTCTTAGTTTCGTAGATGAGGAAAATGAGACTCAGAGATGTGAGGTACTAGCCCAACATGAAGTTAGGTGTGTAAGAGAGGGCGCTAGAAGGCAGATGTCTGGTTCTTTGCTCATGGGCCTGTCCACCAGGCCACCATGCCTCCACCACAGTGTGCTAAGACAAAAGCCACTGGGACACTTCAAACATCTTTTTGTGAGAATTGTCTGAAGGGCTTAATTACACTACTTTACAAAGGGAAATATCAATATCCACACATGTGTGTATTTTTTTAACAACTTTAAACTCAGTGTGACAGCATGCAGGATTAGTTTGGAGACCATGGGCTCTAGCTCCTTTGCGTTACTAAGAAGGGGACCCAGGGACTGCTTAGAGCCACAGTGGAGCTGGGACTGTACAATCTCTTGTTCTCAACTTCACTGGCTCCCAAAAATGGCCCTAAAAATTCAAAATAAACTCCCTTTTCTGTAGTATGATTCAGAATGGATAGGGTTTCTTTGATAATAGCCCTCTTTTTAATGCATCTGGAGCATTCAGTTCCACAGCCATTCATCACCCACCCACTATGTGTGGGGACGGGTGTGCTGCTGTAAGGTCATGGCCTACAGCCCTGTCTGCTCGCAGCTGGATGTGGGAGCCCACTTTCAAACTGTGTGCAACCTTCAGGACTGCCTGTGGCCATATCCCTTGTCCTGGCCTTCAGTTTTGAGTGATGGTCAGCCTGCTAAAGTTGACAACTGTTGACCAGAATTGGGTGAGGAATCATCACATTAGTTTCTGGGCTTGCACAGCAGATTCTGCTGTAGGCAGAAGCTGACCCTCTGAGTGTTTCCCTCCACTCTGTCTCTGAGTCATTCAGGGAGAAATATTAGTGAATATCGCTTACAGGCTTGAAGTCCTTGCACATAAAAGAAATGTCAATGGCCTGTGGAGTTTCTAAGTCTTAATCTGAAAGTCTCAGAGTGACTTAGGGAACATGCTTAGAGCACCCCTGTGGTGGGCAGAACATGTGAGTGGCAGGAGCACTGGGGTGTGGGTGGCCAGGATGGAGCGGCAGGAACTGGAGCACCATGAAGGAGAGGCTGGGAGGGATGGGGGTCACCAAAACTGAATAGCTGAATACCTAAGACCTTTACAGTCCCCAGAGACATGGGACCTGAAGAGACAGGGGCAGGGCAAACATGTATGACTGTCTTCGACGTAGTGCTCATGCACAGAACCAGCCGTGGCCATCAATCCTCTTCTGTCGATGTTATCTGGCTCAGATATGGCCCCAGTTGTCTGCCATCCTAGTACTTATTGTGCATGCTTCTGCCGTGGCTACCAAAGCATATAAGACATTTTCAAAGGCCGCATAGCATGATGGCTCACCCTCCATCAGAAGAAGCTCATGGTAACATCAACCTTCCTGCTCTGAAGTGAATGGTGACAATCACTCCCCCCGTTGTATGGTGTTCTAGGAATACCTGCCATGTTCACCCGCACCACCTCATTCCCTCCCTACAACTCGTTTGAGAGGCAGGTCTGGGGCAGTGGAATGAGCTCAGGACTTTGGAACCAGACCACTCTAGCTCTAAATCCCAGGCCTGCCAGTTACTCTATTTTACATCGGTGAAAAAAAACTAATGAGTCAAAATTTCCTCCTGAGAAAAACGGGGATTATAACACCTTACCAGGACAAAGAGGGCTTTGGGGCACATATGAAGCTTTGGGGCAAATGAGAACAAGGTGCCTTTTTCTCAAGACCTTTCACTTCCATTTGTCAGAAAGTGACTGTAACCTGTGATGACCATGATGTGAACGCTGCCCCTGAGATAGGGTCCCTGTGCGGTCCCAGGGAGACTTCTGGCCTAGGATGGCATTGAGACACTTTGTGAAGTGTCAGGCACACGTGGGCCCTCAGCTGTCACTGGGCAGAGAACTCTTGTCTCTGGTCTATCTCAGGAGGAAACCTGAGATGACAGGTAGGGCAGGTAGGTCCAGGACTGAGCCCCAACTCTGCTGACTTCTCCTCCAATTCCCTTTCCTTTGTGCTTTAAATCTGTCGTCAGAAAATATTCCTATCTTTTAATAGAACACTCAGCTATTTCTCTAAGCTGAAATATTGCATTTTTGGAGACCAAATACAAGTATGATTCTAAACACACAGAGTTCTCAGGATTATGGTGAACAAGCTCAAAACGGGGCTCCCAAACTGCCAGATTCTGCCCACTCCATTAGTAATTTTGATGGAATGACTCAGCCGCGGGTGATTCAGCTCCGTTATATGTAAAATGGAACAATACTCTTCTTTCTTGCAGAGATCTTATCACATGGAATTTATGAGTTTTTCAAAGAACATTGAGTGAGAGCCGAGGATATACGGTATACAGCACCATAGAACAGCAGGTTAGCATTGCTGTTGTTATGAAAAAATCCTCAGTGTGCAACTAAAATCATTCTAAAGTTCTCTTTCAAAGAATCCTATCTAATGGAAATGATTAAATTTGCCCAGGGAGTAAGTATAAAGGGCACATAATGCTTCATTCATTCAGCCATGCAATTAATTTTCATTGAGATTCTTCTATGTTCCTGGCAAGGAGGGTGCAGTGATGAACAGGAAGCACACAGGCCTTTTCTCTAGGAACTCACAGACTAGTGGGCATGGAGCAGGGGACCCAGAAAAATCAGATGGGGAAGTCCCAGCATTATTGGGAGTAGCAGAGAGCAAGACTCATTTGTTTGAGCCCCATTTTGCCTTTTATTTTGGTCTTCTTGCTGTTCATGGAGTAAGTTATAATGAGCATCTGTTGTTTTGTCTGCCTGACGTGCAACCCCTCTGTGGCAAAGCATCTGGTCAGTGACCATTCCCTACTCCCAGTCCATGGTGTTGGGATGGGGAGACCTCACTCCTGGGATCCACAGTATGGACATGTGTCCCAAGGTGAACCAAATATGTTCATCTGTCTGGCTACATGGACTGGTGAAGAGATAGGGTTTCCAGACAAAAGATAGAATGCTTATTTAATTTGATTCAAAGTTAAATTTGACTTTTAGGTAAATAAATAATTTCTTGTGTATGTCCTCCAATTTAAATGGAATATACTTATACCAAGAAATTATTCATTGTTTATCTTAAATTCCAATTTAATGGGTCTTTCTGTACTTTTATTAACTAAATCTGGCAAGCCTATTCAGGAGGCCATTGAGAACCTTTCCTGGGATAATTTTGGAATTATTAGCAAAAAAAAACCCCCAAAACAAAACCATTCTATCTCTACTAGACTCATGAGAGTTGTTACCAGTCTCTGGGAGAGCCTTCCCAAGGAAGGACATGGCAGCTAAGCAGAGAGATGGGAAGAAACATGTCTGCAATATCTTTAGAGTCTCTGGATCTAGCTGTCCTGCTAGACCCCTGGCCTTTCCAGTCAGGAGAGTCAATACCACCCTTTTGCCTCTTGTACTTGTCCTGAACACACATTCTCAATGCTGTACTGCTGCTCCAATTTCCCCAATTTTAAGGGACTGTCTTTCTCTCTATCAAAATCTTTCCCATTCCTCAAAGAAGTCTACTCAATTTTAACCTCTCCAGAAATCATTCTCAGACTTTTCAAAAAGACTGTCCCCCATATTTACAGGATCACAGAGATAGGTTGTTTTCTATCCTGAAAAATAATATGTCTAGTCCAGAGACTTCACTTAGTTAAAGCCCTTGAGGTTCATTCCCTGCGCTTCAGCTCTCTCGGTGTCACAGAAAGCCTTGATAGTGTCCTGGAGTAGATTTATGTAACAGATGTGAGCAAAAGTAAGGGACAGTGACTAGGAGTAATCATGGTCTCTCTTGAAGTGGCAGCACATTTAGTAAACCTACTAGTGTGTGGAATCAGGAGCCTCGGCTTTGAGTCAAGACGTTGTCACCAACTGCCTCCCTGCCCTGGATGTGTGAGCACTCATGTGAGTACTTGTGCAGGTACAGTTAGTACTTGTGTGAGCATTCCTGTGGGGACTTGTGTAAGTACTCATTGACAGTACTCATGTGGGTACTCTCACCTTCTATTTCCCTATCAGTGAAATACTGAGTTGCACAACATCTAACATATGTTTCCAAGTCCATGGTTCAATGATACAAAATCATGCTGGTAGGTCCAAGGATTTCATGGAAAGAAAGCACATCTGGATTACTGGAGGTGGAGGTTATTTTTCAAAGTTCTCTTGATCCCTTTAGAATAAAAGTGAGAAATAGAGAAAGGGAAATTCAGTCATAGTAACAGAAGATTGGCATTCCTCTCTACAGATACAGGCATCCTTAAATGCAAGATGTGGCCTATTGCAAGGCTGTTTTGTCATCCTGGTCTTTCTTACCAAATTTTAGGTGACACAGATCTGGGAGAAAGGCCAATATGCCAGCGGGTAGCAACAAGATTTAATCTAACTTAATATTCTGAATTGAATATTAAGATTAATATTGAATATTGAATGGTTTGAAGCTAAATCAATCTGTCTATCCATTCACCCATCCATCCATCATCTATTTATTTATCCATTTATCATCTATCTTATCTATTATCTATCTATTGGCTATCTATCTATCCATGTATCATCTACCTGCCTATTCAACTGCCTAAAAGATTGATATCCAGCAGGTTAAAAAATGTCAGCCACTCAAATTCACAATAGCAATGCGTTCATGTGAGAAAGATAAGGAAGGTCTGCTTTATGACAAATTGAATACACATCATCAGTAACAGTCCAAAAGTGAATACAATGCTTGTTTATATATCATCTGGGAGTACCTCATTCAAGGGGCAGAAGGACTTCTTGTGCTCAACACTGCTGCCCCAACCCCCACCCTTTGTAATACTGGGACTTATCTTGAGGAGATCAGGATGTGATAGAAAAGGTCTAGAAATTACCCATTCATATGTTCATATCTTTATTCACTCTGCAAACACATTCAGCTTAATAGGCAGTGGCCTCAAATCTTTTTTGAAAAGAGATAGAAATATCAATGAATGAATGAAAAGATAGAGTTTCTGCCCTCAAGGATCTCAGCCTGCAGAAGGGAAAGTCCATAAAGTGAAGTTGGTCTGAAAGCTGTGGGTTATTGTTAAGCTGATTAACACAAAGCGGGAATTCCGGTCCTCGTGGGAGCTGTGAGAGGCGTGCTGGGGGTGAAGGTGGCATGAAGGGAAGGGCACTTGCGGAGAGCAGTGAGTTCATCACACTCAGTTCCTGGCACTGCTGCCTGTCCTTATATTTGCTGATTCATTTATTTCCTCCTTTTGTTCTCCCTCACCCAGGAGGCAATCATTAGAATGGGTTTAATGTGTATTCTTTGATTTGTATGAATTCTTGAAAAGCAAGGGCTGCTGCTTTGTCTACACTTTTACATAAGCAGTATAGTACTAGTATCTGATTCTCTTTCTTGCTTTCTTCATTCAGTTCTAAGCAGTGAGAACTAACCAGGTTGTTGACTATATAACCAACCCTTATTATTTGTGGATTCTGTATTTGCAAATTTACCCACAAACTAAAATTTATGTATGACCTCCAAATCAATACTCAAGGAACTTTCATTGTCATTCACGTACCTACTCAGAGCAGTGACAAATTTGAGTAACTACTCATGTGTTGTCAGCTGAGGACCAAAGTGACACTCTGCTTTCTTGTTCCAGTTCTCATACGATAAATAAGTGACCATGTTGCAGCTGTTTAAAATGACCCCCAAGGCTTGGTACTGAAGTGTTGTCTTGTGTTCCTAAGTGTGCAAAGACTGCCATGTGCCTTCCAGGAAAATCTGTCAGATGAGCTTCCTTCAGGCACGTGTCACAGTATTGTTGGCAATGAGTTCCATGTTAATGAGTCAACAGTACAGGCTAACAGGTGGCTTAAATGAAAAAACACATAAAATAAGAGTATGTATTGATGATCTGACAAAAATGGTATGACCAGAGACTTGTAAGAACCTAATCCTGTATCTTCTTTCCCTGGGAGCAACGCTGCAGTATTCCCTGGTTCAGTAATTTCTATGACTTTATAGAATAGAATGACTGCAATTAATAAGGATCCATTGTATTTCTGCTTCATAGCTTCTCACAGCTTCATAGTATTCCATACCACACTTTATTTCTCCGCTCCTGTCAGTGTGAGAATGCCTCCATTCAAGGCTATGAAAAGAATCTTCACGCATCTTCCCTCAGAGACCAGTGTGAGAATTTCTCTGGAGGCATTCCCAGAATGGACTTCTGGGTCTAGGGAAGTGAATTTGACCAAGAACTGCTGGGTGACTCTAAAGAAGGGCTGCCCTCGTTGACACTCCCACCAGAATCACATGAGGGTTCTGTATCTCCTCAGCCCGGCCACAACCTGCTGTCATCCAACTTGCAGTTCAACAAGGATAAAGTCATAGCTCATTGTAGTTTTTATTTTATATTTCTAATTAAATGAGCAACAGCACTTCTCCATTTGCTTATCACTTGGGTTTCCTCCTTTGTGAATCACCTAATCATCATTTTTTTTTGCCCATTTATCTATTGTTTTTTTAAAAAATGGATTTACAAAATTTCCCTGTATAACTTCTATATTCGAACCATGCCAGGTTTAGACATTTTTAATATATTCTCCTGACTTGTCATTTGCTTTTTTACTATGTCTATGACTTTTTCATTAAGTGGAAATTTTTAACGTTGACATAACTTTGAACGGGTGGGTGATGTCTAGCTGAGAAGGCATTTAAGAGTGATTTTCCATATGAAGGGTCATGTCCTTTAAAGAAGCATAAGGGCAATTGAAATTGTTTGGGGGTGGGGGATGATAACATATAAATGGCAGGATTGCTACTGTATTTTGCCATGTGTAATGTGCACTTTTTTTGGCCAAATTTTTGAGGGAAAGATAAGGATGTGCATTATACATGGGTAATACTCATTCCATAGCTATATAAATGTTTTTAATTCTTTTATTTATGCTTAGGTGTTAAAAGTGTAACTCTAAAAAGCAATAACAATATCTGTATGCAAAATAATAGCCTGGAATGTGATAATCTGTTTTGTTTCTAAATATAAATAAATAAAAATTGAATTAAAAAATTAAAATGAAAGATTTTTTTCCTGAAAGTTTTGGCCATAAACACAGGCAAAATACAGTATTTTATCTGTAGAACTGTATGTCAAAGAACCTGTAGACTTAGTCCATTCCAAAGCAGCAAGGACTGCTCCTTGTTCTTTGAGGTGGCCAGGCAGAGGCTGGATAAACATCAGGAATGCTGCATGGAACTCTGGCCTTGACTGGGTAGCTAGAGTCAAGGAGTGCTATCAACTCGAAGAGTCTATGAATGGCATGGAGATGGCTCTTAAACAACCAATTCATCACTTCAGTGCTAAGGCTCCCTTGGCTAAGCTCATCTTCCCGGTACCTGTCAATATTTTGTCACTGTACTTTACTCCCACCTCTTACCTACATGGGCACAACTTATTAACCATATGGACATGACATTAGGCAAACCCGTGCTTTGACTTCTTCCTCATTTTAAAATGCACAATTATAATTTAGATTTCCAAATGGCTTCCTTAATTACAGGTCTGAGATTGCTTATCACTTGGGTTTCCTCCTTTGTGAATCACCTAATCATCATTTTTTTTTGCCCATTTATCTATTGTTTTTTTAAAAAATGGATTTACAAAATTTCCCTGTATAACTTCTATATTCGAACCATGCCAGGTTTAGACATTTTTAATATATTCTCCTGACTTGTCAGAGGAAGAGGGAAGGTAAAGGGTTGAATATGCCTCAATGCAGTTATGAAATGGGCAAAAAGGGTAACTTCTGTCTTTTATTCATCCTTTAATTAATTCATTCATTTTATTATACATTGGTGAGTGCCTCATTCATTTCAGACACTGGGCTCAGCATTGGAAGTACAAGAAGCGAGCAAAATAGCCACTGTCCTACCCTCGTGGGGCATGGACTCTGCAGGGACAAACATCTACTTCCCACCAAATCTATGAAATTCTCACATTTGTACCTCTGTTCTCCTTTTAGAACTAGTGAAATGAGTAAGAAAAATGGAAATTAGACATAAATAACATGCCACTTTCATCTGTTGCAAACATTTTATGTGTGGACGAACATCAGAGGGTTGACAGACACCCTGCGGGGGAGGGAGGCTGTGGGACAACAGGTATTCCCAGGTATTGCTGCCCTGAATGCAGACTGGTCGAGTCACTGGGGGCAGGGGTGGAGGGGGGATTTGGCAATGTGCAACAAAATGACATATGGATTTAGCCTTTTGACCTAGCATATCCATTCCTGGCAAAATCTCTTTAAGATAGGCTGGCAAAAATAAAATAAGATTTATGCACAAAGCTATTTATTACAGTATTTGTTGTGATATCCGAAGACTAGAAAAACAACACAAATGTTCCCACTACAGGACCAGTTGAAGAAACCTTGACTTAGTCAAATCCACACAATGGAGAACAATGCATTATAAAAAATAAAATAAAATAATAAAAAACAAAAATGAGGGCCACTGCTACATCCTACTATAGAGAGATCTTTAAAATATATTGCTAAAAAATGCTAAGTGAAGAATAGTGGGGGTAGCATGATACATTACAACTTGAAATACACGGGAAGAATGTACATATAAATAGTAGGACTATTTAACATGTCTAATGTAAGGAGAGACCAAAACTAATAAAAATTGTTATCTATGTGGGAGGGAAGGAACAGGCGATGAGGAAGACAATATAGGCTGGATTATCTGAATAGACTTTATTTTATAGATTAGGCTTTGGTGCCATCTGGATGTCTTATAAGACAAAATTTAATCAAAAAAGAAAACTACAAGTGGAAGCCGAGCTGCAGCCATGCCGCACGGATCCCGGAGAGGGCCTGGGTGGGAAATGACCCCTGCCCCGCAGTCCTCCCGCAAGAATGACAGCGGGTAAAAGGGAGCGGGCACACAACGCCAGGCTCCCAAGCAGGCTGAGCGCTATGATGATATGGGCACAGCCAGGAAGGCTGGCGCAGAACAGGGACATGAACTCTCCAGTGCAGACGGAGACCTGTGCTCCGTGGCCTGCGAGAACGCTCTTCCTTGTAGTGTCCTCTCCAGCACTGAACAGAAAACGGAGGAAAGAGAAGTAGCAGCAGGTGGGCTGAGCACCGTGAGAAGAGAGGCAGAACTGTGGGACAGCTGCAACGATGTTCTGGAGGCATTGGACAACTACCTCATTCCCAAGGCCGCACAACCAGAAAGTGAGGTGTTCACTTGAAAATGAAAGGAGATTATTTTAGATGTCCTTCTGAGGTGGCATCTGGAAACAGTAAGCAAACCACTGTGGCAAAGTCTCAGCAGGCTTACCAGGAGACATTTGAAGTTAGTAAGAAAGAAATGCAGCTTCCACACCCAGTTCAACTTGGCCTGGCCTGAAAAGACTGAATTTCTCAGTCTTTTACTATGAAGTCCCAAACACTCCTGAGAAGGCAGCACCCTGCAACAACGGCGTTGGACGAAGCAATGGCTGAATTGAAAACGATGAATGAAGAGCCATAAGCAGACAGCACCCTGATCATGCAGTTGCATAGGGACGTCTCCCTCTGTGGATGTGGAACGCCAGGGAAAGGAAGGAGGTGCGGGGGAGGAGAGAACCAATATCTGCCGTGTTTTCTGCTCTGTTCAATGTCACTCTGTACCTTCCACACATATCCCTTCAAGCGATTAAAAAAAAAGAGTTGTGTGTCAACTTTTTTATTTTCACAGCCTCAGCCTAGCAAAAATGGTCCATAGGATAAATAGCCAGTATTTATACCTCAAACTTAGTTTGGTCATGTAAATGCCATGGCAGTCGGAAGCTTTTATTTTTAACATTGCCAGCATTACTGAGCATTTAATTTTTTCAAAAAAACTGGACACTCTGATAATGGGGTTTTGTAACTCAGCAGAACTCTTAGTGGCAGAAAAAAATAGACCTCAATTATCTATAACTGTTGAAAAACTTTAATCTGATATCAAAACAGTTGCTGAAATAAAGGACCATTGTAAAGTTGTGCAGAAAGTTACAGAGCCCTGGCTGGGTGGCTCGGTTGGTTGGGTACTGCTCCCTGCACCAAGAGGTTGAAGGTTCAATCTCCAGTCGGGGCACGTCTAGGAGGCAACCGATCAATGTTTCTCTCTCTCCCTTCTTCTCTCCCTCTAAGATCAATAAACACATCCTTGGGTGAGGACTTCAAAAAGGAGAGAAAATTATAGAGATTATATTGTGATGCCAGGACTTGGCATGAGACACCTATTATTTCGTATTCGTGTTTGATCGCAATTCTGCCTGTTGTTCAGGGCTAATAGACACTTGACCAAATTCGGGCCATTGCTGCTCAAAAGTTCATGACCTCAGATGTTCAGTGTCTTCCTCTGAGGAAACTCAAAGTCTAAAATTGAATTCTTTGTGGCAGATAACTGGTTATAACACCATGAGAAGGTCCAGTGCTCATATAATCATAACACTTGTGACTAAAACCCTGACCTACAACGTCACTGATTAGTGCTTTAGTCGTGGAATCTTTTTTTCTTGTAACCAGGAGCTAAAGAAGAAAGAAGCCATGTATCTTATGAAGGGCCTTATCTGTCTCCTGGGTACCTTGAAGAATAATGTTTTGCAGAGGTTGCCTTTCACATGAGGAATACTCAGTCCAGGTTCTTCCTAGCTCAGGGCTTTTGAACTTTGAAATCTAAACATTCTTTCACACTCCTCTTTTTGATTGTTGCTTTCTCTTCCTCCCTCCACCCCGGGCTCTTTAACTTTAGGTCCTTCTGCTTCTTTACCTTTTTTCTTTTGGAAGTCTATCTTTATTTGTCTTTTGTCCATGGTCTAATCCTCTATGGGCAGGGATGGGGCCTGGAAGGGATGAGAAGTGAAACCGGGGAGCACTGTGGTGAGTGGGCCTGCTTCAAAGAGTCGAGAAGAGCTTCTGGCACCACAGCTCTGTCTTCCTCCAGTTCTCAGCTAGGTTGCTGCTGTTCAGTCACACCAAGAAATGAACCAAAAAGTATTTTTAAATATCTGTGATTCTCCCTGTATTACAGCCAGCCCTGATAAGGCTTGCTAGTACCTGTCACCAGATCTCCCAACTGGACTCATCCAGCCAAGTTCACAAACGTGTTCAAACAAGGCCCTATAATGCAGAGAAGTTGCATGGGGAGAACCCATAGTAGACCCAGGCCTACCAGTCTCGCAGTATCTCCCCTCTCTCTTTAACATTCCTCACAGCTGCAGTATCCATCTGTTTGTCCATCTGCTGGAATGAGAAAAAAAATTCATGCACTGATGAAAACAAACCAAAAAAAAAGAAAAAAATATCCTTTCTTTCTAGCTGAACAAAAATGTGCAGTTAAATACTTGGCACTTGAAACTGCAGTGCTGAATGTGGAATGAGCCTGTCTGTCTATCTGGTGGCTCTCTCTTGCTTTGCTTTTCCTTACCAGTATTTGGCCTCATGTTTGCTTCTGCGGTGGTTATATTGCCTAGCAAGCACACTCGTGGTTGTGAAAACTATATAGCAAAAAAGAAAATCTAGATGTACTAGATTTGTGTACCTCTTTTAAACAGTTCTCATTTCCACCTTACACGGAATGATCAGGAAGTGTGTAAAAATTCAAAAGTGAAATAAATAGTCTTATCAGTTAATAAAAGGAAACTATACTTCCCAAAAATGTTGAAAGAAAAATAAAACAATGCAAAGGTATATAAATATAGTGGCTTAAGCACATATAGAGAAATTATTTCAGATGACTTGAAAAGCTAGTAATCAGAGTGCATCTTCTGTAGGATATATATTCAGGTGCTCCTCAGATTACGATGGGGTTATGTCCTGGTAAACCATTATGAGTTGAAAATATCGTAGGTTAAAAATGCATTTAATACACCTAAATTACTGAGGAGCCTACCTCAGTAGCCTACCTCAGTAGCCTACCTCACATAGGCTCAGAACACAGTATCCAGAAAACACTGGCCACATAGACCACTGTAGAGTACGGTTGTTGACCCTCATGACCGAGGGCCGATAGGGAGCGTGGCTCACTGTCCTTGCACAGCATCTCCAGTATCTTACCGCGTATCATTAGACTGGGAAAAAATCAAATTCAAAACTTGAAGTATGGCTTCTACTAAATGCATATTGCTTTCCCCCCACCGTAAAGTTGAAATATCTCAAGTCAAACCATCATAAGCCAGGGACCACCATCTGTCTATCCCAAAGACTAAAAGGGTTGCAAAGAAAACTTAAACTCTTTCCAACAGTATAATTATTAGTAATAGCATTAGTGTTGTCATTTTGAAGTTATCATACATATAAAAACTATTCTATATTTTAACCATATATATATACATATATATAAAATTATAACACAGACACAGATAGTAAGATAAACCAAATAATTTATTAGAATAAAGATGATGACTAAAACTAAGATTTTTGGTGTAAAAGACATAAGTATTATAAAGTTATGATGTATTTTCTCTTAAAATGTTTTTTTCTAGCTTTGTCCACTGAAAACAACTAGAAACAGTGATCGACTTGGTAACAATGAGTGCCCCCAACAGCTGGACTGTGACCTGTAACTGTCACTTCCCACTAGAAAGAACCATAGGCCCTTGGAGAAATGGTAGGTCTGGGGGCAAGATAAACCAGGAATATCTTACTGTATGAAAAAGCAGGAAAGCCAGAAAACTATTGGAAATTCTTCCAAAGGACTCAGAAGTCATCTGGAAAGAACTATTTCTGGTCAAAAGTGGGACAATTTGAATATTGAAAGGATTAGTAACTGCAATGGATTAAGACATATTAAGTATATTTAAATCTATAGTTTATGATAATACTGAATTTATGAACCTTACTGGTCACCTTTGAAGGCCACCAAGAAGCCATTCAATATTCTAAAAACTGGTAAATCCAGAGTAAGAACCAAGCATAAATCCTGCATTCCCTGTAGGAACTGGATAGTTGCCTAGGATAACCAAATACTTGATGAAGAGAAGTCCTTTCCTTTCCCTTCAAGAACTCCCATCAAAATTTGAAGCAATGTGCGTTTGTTACCAAGGGCTGTAACAGAGAACCACAATGTAGTACCTTAAACAATAGAAGTTTGTTGTGTCCTGGTTCTGGAGTCTGGAAGATCCAGGTGTCAGCAGGGCTGTGCTGCCTCGGAAGGCTCTAGGGGTGGATCTGCTCCTGGCCTCTCCCAGCTTCTGGTAGTTCCATGGCTGGCGGCAGCACTACCCCTTCTCCACATGGTGCTTTCCCTGTGTGTGCGTCTGCCTCTGTGTCCAAATTTCCCTTTTCTGTAAGAACACCAGTCACATTGGATAAGAGTCTCACCCTACTCTAGTATGACCTCATCTTCACCAATTCTACCTGCAATGACCCTATTTCCAAATAAGGTCCAATTCTGAGATACTTGGGGTTAATATTTCAACATACTAATTTGGGGGGGATATAATTTGACTCAAAACAGAATGATCAAATGAGAATAGCATCATTTGGTAATGTTTAATGAAATAATGGACCTAAGCAGTGGCCATCAGTAACTGCTAAAACCATTAAGCAAAAAGCTAGTAAGGAACATTATATGAAGGGAATACCGCCCAAAATGAAATTATCTTCTGGAAGGTGGGTTTCTTGTAGTACAGGCTTTGCTTGCTAGGTGAGTGTTCTAGGAACCCATCTGTATTAGTGTACCTACCAGCTGGTGTTGTGGTGAGAGGCTTCATTTGGCTTCAGTGAATTTTTTTTTAAGACTCTTTCAACATGTTTCCCATTTCATGATAATGCATCTGCCCACACTGCATGGAGGGTTCAGCAGTTTTTGACAAAAAATGTCATGACCCCCATGTTCTACCCTCCCTATTCACCCAGTCTTGCCCCAAGGGAATTTTTTGTTTCTCCAGATAAAAAAAGTACTCAAAGGAAAACATTTTGCCAATGTGGAAGAGGTGAAACAAAAAAAACAGCAGAAACACTAAAAGGCATCAAAATGAATGAGTTAAAAAACTGTTTTGAGCAGTGGAAAAGATGTCTTGATAGGTGTATTGCATCAAATGGAGAGTACTTTGAAGGTGACTAAAGTTTAAACATGTCATAATAAATGCAGAATAAATACAGAATTTTTATAAATAAATGCTGGGGCTTTGGGGTCCCCCCTCGTAGTGAATGGAGCCGGCTGACAGCACCAAACCCACTGACTAATCTTAACATCACAGGGCACAGGACAACCATGTGCCTCCTGGTGTGATGCAGCAGAAGGACACAGCCCCTGCCGTGAGGTGGCCCTGCCTCTCCCCCTTGAAAAGATTGGCCCTGAGTCTGAATAAGCCTGTACATGTAAGAGGCGAACTGGCAGTTTAGAGGATGTACAAGTGAGAATGTGTTAAATGGCATCTTGGGCACACAATCAGCAAAATTCAGAATGTGAGAAATTCTACAGGAAAAAAAACCTAGTTTCTTAACAGATGTTAAGGGGGATAGGGGAGGGGAACCTATAGATCAAAACCTGTAGACTTTACAAAGCATATGGACCAAATTCAATGTGTGAACTTTGTTTCGGTTTTGATCTGAACAAACCGGCTGTGAAAAATAAAAGCATGTAAGAGACAATCAGGGAAATATGAAAACTGACTGGATATTTCATGATGTTAAGGAATCACTAATTTTTCAGTGTAATGGTAGTGTTGAACAAACTCCACATGAGTCTGGAGGTTTTAGCTAGAAATAAAAAAGATTTATCCAAGGGTCTTAGGGTTTGCAAACCAGAAACACAACTAGGTATCACTCAGAGTGTTCCAAAGAAGGGGGTGGAAAAAGTTGGAGGTTCTTATAGTAAAAAGTACATTCTTGAGAGCAATCAGTCCTGTATTCTTAGTCTCTGGATTATTTTGAGATAGTAATCCTCTGGATGACCTGTGATCTTGTAACAGGGTGCAGTCATGGGGCCCCCAGAAAGGAATTTGTAGTGGGGTTCAGAACTCAGGGTATCCAGGAAATATTAAAAATAGATGTCCTCACCCCTACAAGTCTGAACTGGGGGATGGGACACATGGAGCAGGGCCATTGAGTTATTTTGCATAGCAACAGTTTTGCAAATAACCTCAGGCATGGTCATTTAACATATCTATAACTTTTAACTGGTTTCATGGATATGTTAAATGGTTGTGACCATGCTTTGAACCAGGGAGATGGGAGTGACTTCAACCCATGATGTAAGTGGGAGGCAACTCCCCCTGATTACAATGCCTGTGTGAGAGCTAGGAGATGATTGGCTCCATACCACAGGGCCACACCTGGCCGGACTTACTATGGCAACCCAGAAAAGCTGAAAAAATATGGGATGCTGGCAGGTGTAGCTGCTGGTGGGAGGAGTTGGAAATGGAGGCACAGAGGAAGATTAGCGTTGGGATTTAAACCCAGGCTTGGCAACCATGCAGGGAGCACAACGTGGCTTTGGGTGTCCCTTTGCCATGTGACTTAGGAAGCAGGAGATACCTTGGAGGGAAGGAAAGGGATGAAAGGACTCTTGCTGGTGGGCCATGAGAAGGTGCCACGTGGGTTTGGATTAAGAACTGGAGATCATGTCAGTGACACAGCTGAAGGTGCTAGAAACTACGAGAGGCCTGCCAGCCAAGCACTGATTACTGGGAAGAACAGGGGGCTACCTGAGCCATGGACTTCTATTTCTTTTCCTGAGATACAGTACCCTGGACTGGGCAGAGGAGGGAAGGAAGGACTGTGTGTGTTTGTGGGTATTTTAAGAGACTTGGGACTTTTTAACGAAGACATTACTCTAAGTTTGTATAACTTTTAAATAGTTCCTTTCCTTTTCATCAATCTCTGGCATTGAGGGCTATAATTTGGCAAGACAAATCTAGTACCAGGGGTCTCCAGGAGAAGGAGGGGTCCATTCAGTAATAGTATATTGTTCCCCCCACAGGTCCATTCTGTAACAATCTGAACTCTGGATGTCAGGAAGTCTGGTTAACAAATGCCAGACAGTCTGGAAATGTGAAAATTCTTTCCTTGGTCATTAGGAGGTTGGTGTAGGTCCAAGTACTGATGCAGGACTGGAAAGTTCAAAAGTTTAAGTTCTTAGACTAGTTAGAACAAAAAATAGAATAATTTTCTGATACCTCAAACTACTTGATATTAGTAAGTTAGCAGCTTGTCTACAGTCTTCAGATATATTTCTTCATTCTATTCCTCAATAGTTTTGTTGTAAATTTTAAAAAGCCATTACTTTTAGGGATACTACTGAGGTCTTTATGGATGAAAAGTTATAGTGTCTTGGATTTGTTTCAAAATAATCGGGAAAGGGGGTGATAAATCGGTGGGATTATAGATGAAATGCCATTGGCCATGTGTTGAAGCTGGGGTGATAGGTTCCTGGAATTTTATTATACTATTAAAATAAATTGATAAAGTGGTCCTGGCTGGGTGGCTAAGTTGATTGGAGTATCATCCTGTACACCAAAGTGTTGAGGGTTTGAAACCCAGTCAGGGCACATACTGTTGCAGGTTTGATTCCCGGTGGGGGTGAATATGGGAAGCAACCGATCAATGTTGCTCTCTCACATCAATGTTTCTCTCTCTGTGTGTGTCTCTCTCTTCCTCTCTCTCCAAACATCAATAAATATATCCTCAGGTGAGGATTAAAAACATGATAAAGTGGCTCTCCTCCTATAAAATTCCTATCTCTTTATCCTTTCTGGGTGCCATCCCATCTTCTCAAGGACTTAGCTCCCCATTTATTGCCTCTCTGAGCATTGACACTCCCTCTCTCCCTGCTGAATCATAAACATTCTCTACTATCTCCCACCCCCATCCCCCTCAAAAAGGAAAGAAAATCAAGAAAACCAATTCAATTTCTCCTTTGGCCCTTCTTATCTCATTCCATTCACCAAAATTTTTCTATTCCCCTGCACAGACCAAACTTCTCTTCTTATGCACATACTTCCTAATTCCTCACCATCCATGTGCTCCTCCACACACTGCAATCTGGATGCTGCTGGAGAACATCGTGAAGGTCACTACTGACTTCCACGCTTTCAACTCCAGTGGTTTTTTTGCTTCGTCTTAGCTGCTTTAGGCATGGTTCTGTGTCTCTCTCCTGCTGCCCCCTCTGGCCCTGGCCACCTATCTACCCCCACCTAGTATCCCTGTTTGCTAGCACACAGCACTTTCTCTGTGCCCCTCCGTTCTTCTAGCTCCCCAGACAGCCAGTTTTTTGTACCTTCACATATTCCTCGGCTCTTTTGTATCTCTTTCTTCTTAGTTCTTTGCATGGTTAGTTCCTGACACTATTCCAGTCCTTAAGATGGCCTTGGTGATCACTGCCTGAATGGACCCTCCACCAATCCTTGTTGTGGCACCTGCTTTATTCCTTTTATAGCATTTCCTTACAAAATCTGATTTGTAATCAGATTTTAATCTGCTTATTTCCCACTGGACTGTGAACTTCACGAGGAAAGGAACGAAGTCTGTTTTGCTTACACCCATAATCCTAGCAGATAGTACAGTTCCTGGCACACACAAGCACTTCAAAAAATATTTGTTGAATGAAAACTTGAAGTGATACATTAATCAAATGATTACCCAAATTAGTATTACAAGTTGTTAAAGAGCGCTGCAGAAAAAAGGCATACTAGGGGTGTTGAGCAAGTCTGCGAGGATGGTGAAAGCTTCCGTGATGACATCACGTCTGAGTGGAGATCAGAAGAGTGGAAGGAGCTGTGCAGGAGAAGCGGGGCAGACACAGCAAGAAAGGGTCAGCAGACCCTGACGCAAAGGCTCGAGAAGGATGTTTGAAAGGACAGCTGGCCTGCAATCAGAAGTCTATGGTTTTCCCTCCTGGTGGGTCAGAGTATGTTACTCAGGAGTAAGTGACATAGTGCAGGGAAGTCCAAAAGTCAGACTTGTCCAGGCTACATTTAACCACTTGTATACCAGCAGCCAAGGAAGCTTAGCGAGCTTTCACTCTCCTTGCTCCTTCGTAGCAGAAAGTATGTCTCATGCTTTAGTGGACAGCCAGGGCTGAGCTGGGTCAGCTGAGCTGGGAGAGAGCTTAAGCTTTACCTCACACCTTCTTGTGTGATACAAGCTGCATTTACACAAACAAAACCTCAACACTGCTTAATTCAGTTTGCCCAACAGACCCCCTTTGCTCAGACATCCAGGTTTGGGCTAAGGGATGATCAGAGTTCAAATACATCTTCCCTAAAGGCAGTTGCCAGGGGCCAGGAATCTGAACAAGCCTCAGTCGGCAACAACCAACAGGGAGTGAAGATTCCAGGCACTTAAAGTGTCCCCAGAGGAACGGAGAACAGTAAAAGGGCTTCTGAAACTAGGTCTCACACACACACACACACACACACACACACATGCGCGCACTCAAATAGTAAAAACGTGTTACAAATATATAACCTGCCCTTTGGCCCAGTAACTCTGTTTCTAGAAACCTGCCCTGAGGAAATAATTAGAGGCAGACAAGGGCAGGTTAGTAGGACTGCTTTAATACTATTCATAAAATTTAGAAATGGGAGAAAGCTAAATATGCAAAAATAAATTACAGCATGAACTAGTATGCAGCCATTACAATTATGTTTACAAATAACTGTAATTGGAAAAGGCTCATAGTATAGCATTAAGTAAAAATAAAATAAAATGAATAAATAACTGTTTATGCAGTGTGAACTATACAAGATAAATAGATGCAAAAATAGAAAACGACTGGATAGAAATCATAATTATAGTTAAATCTGGCCTGTGAATATTGTGTTATTTTATTTTGATTTTTATACTTCTTTGTATTTAATTTTTAAGAAACACATATTATATAGTTGTAAGTAAACAATAAGAATCTTTTTGATTAGCTCATTTATTGTTTTTACTGTGGTAAAATATACATATATCATAAAATTTACCATTTTAATCCTTGTTAAGCACACAGTTCAGTGGCATTAAGTGCTCTCACACTGCTGTACAGCCGTCACGACCATCGCCCGTCTCCGGAGCTTTTCCATCTTCCCAAACGGAAGCTGCACATCAGAAAGTTCCTCCTTTGCCCTGTCCCCAGCCCTGGCACCCACCATGCCCATCTCTGTCTACGAAGTTTGACTGCTCTGGGAACCTCATGTAGGCAGAGTCATACAGTATTCATCCTGGCTTCTTTTATTTAGCATAATGTCTTCAAAGCTCATTCACCGACTTATTTTTTTAAGCTCCTAGAGTGGTTTCTATATTCTGTTAAGCTGCAGAGCTAATCTATAAAGAGCTCCACCAAGGTCTTCTGCATGGAAACTGGTGAGCTCAAATCTTTTGTTTTAAAAGTGAAGGTTCCTCTCAAAGGGTCTCAGGAAGTGGTGTTAAGAGACAGCATTGAGTATTAAATGCCCACATCCACTGTGCCTCCAGCAGCCTTAACTAGCCAAGGATGCCACCGTTTTGTACTAAGTCTTGAGGACCTGTGAGTAGAAGAAGCCAGGACTCAGGATGATTGAAGAAAGGCCTGGAAGGAACTGTTAAAACATCTACTAAAACCCTTTCATTTTACAGAGCTGAATTGAAATTAACTGCCCCCCCCCCCTTGCTTGAGGGAGGCAAAACAGTGTCCTTTCCTTATGTTACGAAGAAGATAAGGTTTCACTTACATACAGCTGTATAAAGAAGAATTTTAAACACGCTCCTTTTAAACCAGAAATTAAGAATTAAAAAAAAATGGTAGGAGTGAAACACTGAAGAAGATGATATTTCAACAGCTTCTACATGGCACGGCAAGCTGGGCAACAGAAAATCAGCAAACTCTCTGGGCTGGGCAAACACACTCAGTCTGATTTGCCACATTTTTACTTTAGTTCAGAAAAGGACCTGCATTAATCAGCATCCTCCAGAGAAAGAGAACCAGTGAGATATGTATTATATGGTGATTTATCATGAGAAGTTGGCTCCATGATTGTTAAGGTTGAAAAGCCCCAGGATCTGCCCTCTGTCAGCTGGAGACCCAGAAAGCAGGTGAGGTGACGCGGTCCCAGTCTGAAGGCCCAAGGACAAGGGCAGCAGATGTCCAAGGGCAGAAGATCAGAGGATGTGTCCCTGTTCAGTGAAGCAAGGAAAACAGGGACACATTCCTCCATCCTCCTCCTTTTGTTCTCTTCAGAACTTTAATGGATTGGGCGATGCCTGCCCATTTTGGGGAGGGCCATCTACTTTACTGAGACCACTATGATATACTAATCTCATCAATACACCAAAATCTGTGTTAGGGTTCTTCAGAGAAATACAGCCAATAGATTTATTTATTTAATATAAAAAAAAACTTGACCCTTGAACACTTCCTTTCTTTTCACTCTTCTCTTTAGAACTCTGGACTTTGCAGAGGAGAAAGGGCAGGAGGAGGGGACAAGGAGGTAAAAGCGGACGTGGAGGGGAAGAGTGGAGATAGGAGACCCCATCTATAAGAATTTGCATCTGCCCAGAAGGAAAAGAAGAAGCAGACACAAAATTGTTTTGCAATCTGCAAGTTAAGCACAAAGCCCTTTCCTACACACTGGTGATTAGATGTGTCAAGAAACATCTATGTTTTCTTTCTCTCATTTTTGAAGATAGGCCAACCCTCATTCCAACAGGTAGCAGGTAGAAACATCTTGGTTATGACAAATCTTGACTTATTTCAAACAATATGTAATATGAAAAAAAGCCCCTGGACTTCCAGAACATTCCATGCATGATAATTCATAAGCTTAGCTATAATTCTCTTCAAAACCCTGGTGTGTAACCTTTGGTTCCTGTTCCCTCCTTCTGAAGGTGACCTGTGTGATTCCTTTCAGTACCTGAGCAGCACTGCCCATAGGGAAGATGCCTTTCCTGCTCCTCTTGGCCATCTGCTTAGTCTGGCTGAGGAGGAGATACCTCACTTCTTCCACCCACATCGTCTTGTAGCCAAAGACCCAAAAGGCAGTGAGTGGTCCAATTAAAAATTGGGCACGCAAGGAAAGGCAGGCATTAAAGAACAGCTCTGTTCTCACTGAAAAGGAAAAAAAAGGAGAAAAGAAAAAAATAGCATGTAAATATGTTATTTCAAGTTCTCTTGTGCTAATTAAGGAATATGGAGAATTATTCTTAAAGGACTCTTCTTAATGGACTGATATAAACAAGAAAGAATGCCTTAAAGAGAAGACTCCTTCATTCATTACACAGGCTCAGCCCACAGCCACGTTCCCTCCAGGTGTCTGTGAGCTTCTAGGATGAGGTGGGCGAGCTGAGATGTGCCCAGAGGAGGTGCCTCTCTCACAGGGCATCGGTGACAGCAGATGCAGGCAGTGCCCGTCACCAAGTGTGCACTTCAAGGGTGTCATTTTCATTCTCCAATGCTCAAGTGTCCTGTTGAATGCTGAAAACGTGTGCCAGCTTGGCATCTAGCTCAGGGGACATAAAATAAAGCAGGAGGAGGAGGAAAATGTCAAGAGTCCAAATTTTCGAACTACATCTCTTTTCTCTCCTCTCCCCATCTCACCGAACTCCCCCCAACCTTCCTCTCACTACCATTAACCTGACCGATTTGGACACGGTTTTAACTCTGTGCCTCCTTGGTGTCTTGCCAGGTTCAGCGTTTGTCTGCCGCTTAAGAATTCAGGCTGCACGGGCTGTGCATGGGTGTCCTCCCCAGCTTGGCTGGGACCACCTGGCTTGCCTGATGACTTTGAAATATGCAATCCAGAACAGGAAGCAATCTCTCTGTTCAGAACAGCTGCCCTTGGCCTGAATTAGTCAGACAGGATTTATGGGGCAAGGACAAAGGAAAGGAAGAGGAGGGAGACAAGTGCAAGGAGTCTATTAAGTAAACACAAGCTAAGGTATGGCTCAGGGTCACAGGGCAATGACACCAGCGAAACAGGAATGCCCCACCCCCCACACGGCCTGTTTTAAACACAGCCTGATGCAAAGTTCTACTTCAAAGTGAGTAACAAATGTTCATAGTCAACAAGGGTGCCAGGCATCATCCTGGGGGCTTTCATGGACCAGGTCTCGTTTAATCCACCCAGGACTCTGAGCAAACAGACCCAGAGGGGTCAACGCCCCAAGGCTCCTTGAGCAGGGTCTGACTGCACGACCGGTGCTCATCCACACTGCACGGGGATAGAAAACCCAGCCACCATAAAAAGTGTCGACCTCACAATTAGCTTCAGTGATGTGGATGTTAACATTAGGGGGAACTGGGGAAGAACTTTCTGTGCTGTCTTTGAAACTGCTCTGTGCATCTAAAAACTATTCCAAAATAAAAAAGATTTTAAAGAAATAGGCCGTAACCTGGAAGTATAAATACTTCAGAAAGGGATGTAATGCAGCAGACAACTCTGTCATTCCAATCTTCGCCCCTCCCTAAACTGGTGGCGGGTGGCGTGGTTCCTATGCAGGCCACACATCTGTTCTGTGTTACACAGGTGAGCAGACACACATGGGAGAGAGAAATGAAGGGGCTGTGCTGTCGTGGAGAGCAACCTGAGTTAGACTGAGGGGTCAGAGGAAATGACAGGTACGAACTGTAGCTTAATGGCGTGTGGGTGTGCCAGCACATGATGAACACTGAGTTATGTGTTGAAACTACCAAAAGTACCTTCTTTGGCTTTATCATGTCTTCTTTTTTTAATCCTCACCCGAGAATATGTTTTACTACTTTTTATTGATTTTAGAGAGAAAGGGAGAGAGAGAGAGGAAAGGGAAGAGAAAGAGAGACTTGTTGCCTCAGAATGTACCTAGGTCGAGCCTCAAACCCTCACCCTGGGTATGTGCCCTGACTGGGGAATCCAATCCGCAACCTTTCTGGTGTGCGGTATGGTGCTCCAGTCAACCGAACCACCTGACTGGGGCTTGCTTTATCGGGTCTTTGTGATAAAAAAGCTTTAATAAAAAGTTACAATTAGCAGCCTCCCTCAGTCTCTAAAATGAAAAACTTTCAGGTAATCTGATTTGGGGGAAGGAAAAGGTATTTTGGAGCCACAGGAAACTGAGTACCACCCTCAGTTAAATGGCTTTTTGGTTACGTGATCTTGACTGAGTCACTCGCAATCTCTAAACTCCAGATTTTTTATATGTAAAATGGAGACAATCATACCTACCCAACAGGATCATGGCATTAAAACATACAAATATATGGCGTTTAGTGATACATTGTAAGTGCTCAGGAAATACATATATGAACGAATGATTAAATATGGATTATGACTTAAAATGCAGTATTTATGCCTAATTTAACAAAAAAATTAAGCAGCTATTGAAGAAAAATGTATTCATTAAAAAAAACACAAATAATTATGGCACTACCTCTGAATCCCACTCAGGCAGAGCTTTCAGTTGGTCTCAGTGGTGGGGGGCATTCAGGCTCTGGGTGTTGAATATAAGCAGATTTGGAAGTAGCTGGTCCCTCCCATGTATGTGGTCCATCCGTCCAGAGCCCAATGAGACACAGGCATGTAAATCAGAGCACTGGGCTGTGGAAAGTCCTTGTGGGGCAGGCAGAAGTAGTCCTACTCATAGGCTCGGACTATGGCTGTGACGTGTCATGAGGCTCCAAAAGTCTTTGCTCTTTCTTTGAAGGGGTCTAGGGATGTCAGGAGGGTTTTGCAAGGAGGGACTTCCATGACCTGGGCAGTGCCCTGTTGCACGCGAGGAGTGGGCGGCACAGAGGCGCATCAGGTCCCTCTTCCAAGCATGGTAATGACCGTCTGTACAAAACCTCCTCCTCCAGCTGGCCAGGCTATAAATCTTTACTGTCTCAGAAAATTAGCATGTCAACTGAGGAAAGCAAAAGCAGACACCTAACCTGAATTGATTAGCCAGAATCAGGGTCCCAACAGCTGTGACCTGCACAAAGGTCTGCTTATCACTCACATTTCTTTCTCTCTTACTCAGCCCTCACAGCTGAAAAATGCCAACATCATCACAGAGAAGCCCATGCCTGGGCCAGCTTCCTCTTCCATAAAACGTGTCTGTGTGAGGGGCAGGGGAAGGGCTAGGTCAGTGGTCCCAAAATCCATCTGAACTTAAATCGACTATTTAAAAATACTCTGCATGAACTGCTATTTGAGTGGACCCAGAAATCTGAATTTTTTACTTCTCCCAGGGTTACTCTAATAATCAGCTGTGGTTGGGAATCATTGGACCCATGGCATACCTGGTCCCTATGATCTGGAACCTCTTTGATAGTAGAATCCAGATCCTCCCCTAAACCACTGTCATCACTCCAGCTACAAGAGAGTATGTAGGAAGCTTAGAAATCATTTCTTAACAACCTGGGGGCAGTTCTACCATTAAAGGGGCTTTCTTGCTTTCTCTTGCCCATTTTTGCCTAAGGTGCCTTCAATATTTTCTGTCCTCCCTCCCAAAATCACTTGGCATCAGGGGCAACAAATAATACACCTTGACAGAGTCTATTCAAGGTGTGATTGGTCCGCAGACGAGCAGCAAGGGTGTCGCTG
Source organism: Tonatia bakeri (assembly GCA_004024845.1). Taxonomy (NCBI): domain Eukaryota; kingdom Metazoa; phylum Chordata; class Mammalia; order Chiroptera; family Phyllostomidae; genus Tonatia; species Tonatia bakeri. The sequence continues at coordinate 98,822 of PVIA01002905.1, read as the reverse complement.
GGGCACTTGGTGGCACCACAGACCCTGGAACCCCACACCAGCCCTCCTGAAGCATCTGCACTTTACCAGGTTCCCAGGTTACCCGGGTGTGCATTACAGTCAGACAAAGCACCAGTTCAGATCACTGGCTCTCAACTTGGTTGTACCTTAGAATCATCTGGAATTTTAAAAAATGTTGACGTTTGAGTTTTGATGCCCAGGATCATTCAAAATTTTACAGGGGATTCTAATGTGCAGAAAAGCAAGAACTTGATGAGTGGTTTAAGATAAAAAGTCAAATGAGACTTGCTTAGGAGAGGGTTGTAGCAGGGGATTCTGTGCATCGTCACTGGTTCGTTTTTTCCTTCATTAAATGGATGGACATGTCTGGGGTGTGGGTAAAACAAAGAACTGAAGAATTGTTCCACAAATAGGGTTGGCTCTGAAATCCCCCCTCGAAGCAGGAGAGAAAAGCAGAAGACATCGGGATGTTAACTGTCTCTATGGAATCCCCTTTCTGTTGGAGCCCACACAGAAGGACGGCACTTTCTGGAACAGCACTGGTTTCCCTCCTCCCTCGAGAGGGGCACACAAAAATCATTATAGACCCCAAGAACACGTCGCATAACATGATCTCTCTCACTCTTAACAGAAAGTTGTTTCTTGTACTCTAATTTAAATATGTTCTTTTTCTGTTAGAAGCTAAGTATATGTTATGTATCTAGTAAAATATAACAATAATCCACTTTGGAAAATTAATGAAAGACTCTGTGTAAAATTTTAGTTCTGTGGCTTTCAACTGAACTTGATTCTGAGTGCAGCCAAACTCTCCCTGAGCTCTTACCCACCCTCAAGGTCAGTCTTGACGGCATTCAGGGGTCAATGATCTGGGACCCATCTTTCCACTTGGGCCATAGAGGGCTGGGGTTTGCGTGGAATGCTCAGGCTTGTCATTGGTTTGGACAGAACTCTGCTGCCCAATTTCCTTGCCTGTGTTCTATCCACCTCACTTTTTAACTCACAGAGGAATAGACGGGGAGAGAAGATCGGTGAGACAAAGGTACGAGGCAATCCTTCACAACCCCATGAGGGACTTCTCCCGAGTCTGCCTGGCCACACAGCTGTCCCTTAGGTGTGGGCCTGTCCCTGGCTTCCTCAGAGTGGTGGGGATGTCTCTCCGAGGCTTGGCCCCTGGCAGCTCTGGGGCAGTGGAGATGACCAGTGGCATTCTCACAGCCTTCCCATGGACCCCGAGGAAAAGGTGAGGCTCAGAGAAGCCTCAACAATTAAACTGGCTCCAGGCAGGTGGCAGCTCCGTGTCCTCAAGCCTCAGTGTGGGTAATGCCTTTTTCCACACTACTCACTGGGAGGTTCTTAGAAAAAACATTTGCAACACCAAATAAAAAGTAGTGACTGCGTTAACCTTCGTGGTGCAGCATCCCTGGAAAACAATTTCCCCCATTCTGTTTCCCTGACTGCCTTCTCTGGAGGAGCTGTGCCTTCCTCCAAGGAGGATGAAGAATCTACAGGTCATGTCAGTGGGGAGGGAGAGGAGGCGTGTGGAGGGCAAAGAGCAATGAGAAGGGTGCCGATCAGGCTCCCTCGGGCAGGACCTCCCGTCTGACCTGCGGTTGGCTGTCAGTGTGAGTCATGTGGGACTGAGGCCCAGCCGGGGGTCAGGTCACTGTGTCCTGGAGTTTCCCTGCCTGGCACCTCACTGTGACCCTGAGGAAAGTTCTCCGCCTCTGGCTCCAATGGCTTCTCAGCAGATGTGTGGCGACATCTAAGAATGCTCTCACAGTTTATGATGCCATGACTTCTTGGGAATTTATAGCTCAAGAGATGGAAAAAGAAAAAAATGCTGGTGAGAGTGTAACACACTATTTTAAGACAAGATATGGTATTTTGGGTGATAGTAGTATTTAAAGGAGTAAATTTGTGAAGTTTCAGACAGAAGTGACAAAAAATGACTGTATTCAAATACAGAACACAGAGAAAGTCGGCGTGGCCAAGCTGAGAGCAGGTCTGCCTTGGAAGCTGTCACTAGAAGCACGAGCAGCAGCTCCAGGGCCCACCTGCCGGAGCGCAGATGGGGATCGGCAGAGCGGTCGCTAACTGCTGCCCCCTCCAACCAAAAGCACAAAGGAAACATGATTGGCTCCAAACCCAAGAACATAGCAGAGGTGAGAGACAGACAGAGACAGAAGGAGAGAGGGCCACTTATCAGCTGGGAGACCTTGAGTATCACCATTCTGTGGCTCGGTTTCTTCATCTATAAACTGGGAATAGCAGTAGTGTCTACCTTACAAGATTTCTGTGAAGATTAAATTGGCAATATTTATTAAGCACCTGGAAAGTGATTGGCATATAGTAAGTGCCTTATAAGTGTTGGCTATTATTACCCAGAAAGGCCAACCCCATGGTAGGGAAGCTGAGCTCTGAGTCGGGGCTCTCTAAAATATCATGGCAATGCTCCAGGCAGGCTTATCCCAAAGAGTTTGTTATTTGGGGTTATTGTCAATATTACCTCTTCCAGAAGTGTGTGCAGGGTTTGTCTATCACCTTAGGCCACCAGCAGACAACCTGTCGGCATGGGGTTCTGTGTCATAGCCCTGGACGGATAGCAGCACTCTCTGAGACCCAGACAGAGGTGAGCAGCTACACAGAGCTGTGTTCAGGTTTGGGAAGCTGTGGACATCACAGCACTCCTCGTTTGCAGAATACTCCAGATGCCTAGCACCTCCAGAACCAGTAGTCCCTGCCAGCATTCCAGAAACTTTCCTGTGCTGTCTTGGGAATGATGTTTCCCTGTTGCCTCCAGGTCTCAAAAATTCTGTTTTAGAAATGACTTTGAAAGTACTGACACCTGGCTCTAACGCCCCGATATTCTGAGGTAGATGGCCTGGGGCATGGCCTGGGCACCAACATTTGTTCCAAGTTTTCCAACCGACTGGAATGTGTGGCCAATGCTGAGGACCACTGGCCCGGGCTGTCCTCTGGGAGCGGGTGTGACTCTGTGCCCAGTATCCCTTCTCTCTAACTTCTGGCAGGGCTGGCTGGCTCAGGGGCCCCAGCCGCAGACTGCATTTCCCAGCTCCCCTTACAGCCAGGTGTGGCTGTGTGGTTTGTTTCCGTGAGTGACCATGAGGTGTGCCTCCTTCAACCCCTTTCCACAGGCTGTAGAGGACACACAGAACAAGGGCTGCAGCAGCCACACTGATGAGAGCCTCTCCACCAAATGGAGTGGTGACCGGGACCGCCCAGGGGAGGGGTCGCTGACAGGCCCCACAGTGCCCACCTCCCTTTGTGTTGTCACAGGGAAGACAAATGAAATTCCATCAGTTCGAACCTCTGTGGGTTTCTGTCTTTTTGTTGAAACAGCTAAGCCTATATATCCCAGGAAAGGCCTCACTGTTGCTTTTGAATGAAAGATCACCGTCACTGTCCTGTGAGGAACCGGAAAAATGCAGATGCTCAGGACCCACCTCAGTTCTCACCAATTGCCCTGTCTGAGGACAGAAAAGGGCCTCTGTAGTCTTTACGGAATTTTTGTTTGCTTGCTTTTAAATTCTTTCTTCATTGGTAACTACAGAATGAAATTAAATAATTTTTACCAAATTAATTTGATAGAGACTCAAAAAGCCAATTTATTACATGCTTAGGAAGTGAAACACCAGTAGGGTAATCACTAAGAGAGATCAGAGGAAATGCCAGTTTTGCTCACTCACTGCCTTCCTAGTTATTTCCTGAGCATATACTATGTGATCCACTATTTTTTTAAGACTTTATTTTCTTAGGGCAGTTTTAGGTCCACAGCAAAATTGAGAGCACAGTGCAGAGACTTCTCCAAGCTCCCTGCCACCACACGTGCCCAGCCTCCCCCATTATCAACGTCCTCCACCGGAACGGTCCGTCCCTTGTGACTGATGAGCTCACACTGACACGTCAGCATCCCCCGAAGTTTACTGCTGTGTTGCTGTTCACTCCTGGTGGTGCACACTGTATAGGCCTGGACAAATGTGTCTTCACATTATCCACCATTGTGGGACCATGCAAGTATTCTCACTGCCCTAAACATCCTCTGTGCTCTGCCTACTCATCCTCTGCCCCGACTCTCATCCCCTACAAGCCCTGGCAACCACCAGTTTTTTGTTTTTGTTTTTTTTTTTTTACCATCTTCATAGTTTTGCCTTTTTCAGAATGTTATATAGATGGAATTATACAAAATATAACCTTTTCAGATTAGGCTTCTTTCACTTAGCAATTTGCATGTAAGTTTCTACCATGTCTTTTTGTGGCTGGATAACTCATATTTTTTATTGCTAAATAATATTTCATTGTGTGGATGTATCAGTTTATTTATCCATTCATCTGCTGAAGAGCATTTTGGTCACCTCCAAGTCTTGGCAATTAGGAATGAATTATAAATAAGCGGCTATGAACATACATGTGCAGGCTTTTGTGTGAACCCAACTTTTCAACGCATTTGGGTGAATACCCAGGAACAGGATTGCTGGAGGAGACATCTGTCATTTTTAAAGCTCTATAGGTGAATTTAATGCTGGGAGGGAAACAGCCAAGGCTACTGCCTCCACTGGATAGACACCGCAGAGCTCAGGCCTCTCATGGTGGAGACACACAGCATATCGAGCCCAGGGCCGGGTGTTCCCTCACTTTCTTCTGTTCCCCGCAGCACCTTGGGTGCCACTGGGGCCACCAAGGGAGCTCAGCATGCATTGCCAGCTGATCCCAGTGAGCCAAGAAGTGAAGGGCCTGAAGAAACAGGAAGGGTCAAGTGAGAAGCCATCATGTTCTCACTTCCTGCAACAGGACAGAACTGTCAAAGCAAGCTGTTCTCAACAGGGTGGTATTTGAAAAAAAAACAGACTTACAAGATGCATATATATAAATGCCCCTCTTTGATTTTTTTCTTTAAGATTGTATTTATTTATTTTTAGAGAGAGGGGGAGGGAAGGAGAAAGAAAAGGAGAGAAACATCAATGTGTGGTTGCTTCTCATGTGCCCCCTACTGGGGACCTGGCCCACAACCCAGGCATATGCCCTGACTGGGCATTGAACCGACCACCGTTTGGTTCTCAGGCCGGCACTCAATCCACTGAGCCACACCAGCCAGGGCTAAATGTCCTTCTTTTAGTGTAAAAGGTTGCCATGGGGATCTGTGACTGGGACACAAATTTATGGCTTAAAATTTGTCAGTCTCTTTGTATTAAGCTAGGTAGACTTCTGGGCATTTTTGGTTCTGGGTGGCAACTGCAGGTCCCTGAGGATGATGGGGAAGTTCCCTCAACATGGAAACCCATCCAGGACTGAAGACTCTACATTCTCTTCTGAAATGGCTAATTAGCCAAGGCAAGCAGCATTTGTCCCCCAGAGACCAAATCCTCTCTCAAAGCCTTCACATATGTGGACCACCCCAGCCCTAATCTGGCTCTGGCTGTCAGGACTTGGCCTTCAGAGTACCCAAACTCAGACCACCCTCCATAGTCCAGACAAGCAGAGGAGATCCCAGGGCCTTTATCCAGCACTGATGCAGACACCGGCCCGCAGTGTCTGCGTCATTATGGATGAAATGAGACATTCACACAGACTACCTAGTCCAGTGGAGCAAAAGGGACAGCATGGCTTTTCTCTCAAGGGGAGCAAAAGCCTTGGCCCTTGCAGTGACCACCCTTTATTAGGTTTCTCGGCACATTACCTGATGGTCCTCATTTACTATGCACAGGTTCACTTTAGGTGGTTCCCTATACAGAAAACAAAGGAGCCAATGCTGCTAATCACATCACAGAAGAGGGATATTTGCAAATGGAAAGGCAAAAGTGGTTGAACCAGTTACACTCATCCTTGGAAGGTTTAGCATGGATTTTGCGAAGTTACTTTGCAGTAAACGTCCTCAATTCAGGGTGAGGGAGTTTTTTAGCAAGAGCAAGACTCAAAGTGGCCTAGGCACATTGCAGGCCTGATTCCCCACAGGAGAACCTATCCATGGGCGTGGGTCCTGTGCATCTCCCAGTAGGAGCTGGGCCCACGCCACACAGAATGGTCACCTACACAGCACGTGTCTGCTCATAGAAACAACCCAATTAACAGGAGCATTGGCACTGCGGCTGCCTTGCAAGAGGCCTCCACAATACTAATAACTACATGTCTCACCGAATGGAGCCCTTTTCTCAACTGTGAAGACCTACACACACCAAGTTCCACCTGCACTGCATCTTCTGAAACTCAGATGCCTAAGATAGAAACAACAGTAAAACTAACAGGAGAGAGATGATATCGGGGAAGAAAATACTGCCTTGGACTCCAGGAGAATGTTTCCTAAACTCCAAAGCCTAGAGTGTCTGCTTTCAGGGCTGATGACAGAGTACTTGAACATGTCCTGATGGATGACATGGAAGTGAACCTCACCTTGTGGTGTGTTATTACACCAGCTGTAATCCAAGTTCCTTGGATTACAAGTTTCTTGAGGTAAGGGATGGGTCTACAGTTTCTCTCTCAAGGACTATTTCCTATAGGAAGCTGATTGGCTGATTCTTGGTGACACATGGCTGGGCCTCTGGGTCAACTCCTTCCCTTCTGAGGTTGTGACCAGATTGTCTCAGTGCCTTTGGGAACCTGGCATCTCTTGTCCCTGGAGCATTGTTTTCTGCTCAGAGGGGACTGCTTCCAGGACACATGTTGAAACAGCAAAGCTCACCCCAGAGACTGGTCTTTCAGAGCCTGTTAATGCCCAATACTTGACATGTTATATAAAAGCTCTTCCCGTGTCCTCCAAAATAGAAATCAAAGTAGATTAAGGGTGTGTAGGTTGGGAACTGGCACAAAACACTCAATTTATCCAATGAGAGCTGATCAAGAACAAGTGCCTGGGAAGACTACTGAACTTGTCCTCCTCCCCACCCCTTCCCTAGTTGATATTCTAATCTGGTCTGAGAGCTTTGTTATGACAAAGCTTTAAACTGTTGCAGAGGAGGCTGAAGCTCACTGAAGCTTCTTCAAAGGCACTTCCCCCTTGTGGATGAGAGGCACAGGCTGGCTGACCTCCTCAGTCAATGAATGAAGACAAAAAAGAAGAGGATGCCCAGGTGAGCTTGAATGCAGAGGCAGCTCAGCATTCGCCACTTCCTTCTTCACCTAATTCAGGATCATTCTAACAGAACAGGACAGGGCTAATGGGAGGACGCAGCTTGTGATTCCCTTAGACAGGGCCCCTTGGAGGCTCCTTCTCATGGTGGCCCATGACATCAGCTCTCGGCCCCATGACTGCTCACTGTGTGCAGAGGCTCGGCCATCACTGAACCTATTTACTTATTTTCTAGATGTTACTCTGTCACAGCAGAAGTTTCTAGCCATGTCCCTGAATTTGCCAGTGATTCATTGTCATTTTCGTTTCTCGAAAATGGTAGCTATTCTTTTTGACTGTAGGTAATACCCTACCAGGAAATTCCTTAGTTCTCTACGCCCACAACTAACCCAGATCTCACAAGTGATCCTCTGCTCGTGGCCTGGTAGACCCAACCACAGTCTGGGCTACTGTCCAGTGGAGCACAGGTGGAAAACACAAGGCTCATGTTCGGCCCTTTGAAGGTAACCGAGAGGCTGATGTGGCCCCCGGTGAAAATAGTTTGACACCCCTGCTGTAGAGGGGATGGGGAGGTGTGGGGGTGGGGTCAGCACAGGGAAGAGTAACCACAAAGATTCTGGGTCTGACAGGTGTGAAATCAGATCTAGGCTCCACCACTTGCTAGCTGTGTGACTTCTCTAAATTTATTTTCTGTCTATGAAGTGAGAATAGCAATAGATTTATCTCACAGGGGTCTTACAAAAGTTACATGAGATGCCACACAGATAGTGATTAACATACTTCCAGCTTTAGTATAATGCTATTAGTGTTAATAATAAAATAATAATAAATTGTATTATTATTTTGGTTTTCAGGGGAATGGAATTGGATTCATCATGATATACTATCATTATCAGTCCTTCCCTGTCTCCTTCTCCTGTCTCCTGCTTCCCTGCCACAGAGCTCCCTTTCTTCCCAACATATTTATTTGTCCATTCCCTGGTTTTATTTTCTATTGTCACTATTTTATCACATGTGCTACATTAACAATAGCTTGCTTAATTTGATTTTATAAGAAGAGTATTAGCCCTGGCTGGTGTGGCTCACTGGATTGAGTGCCAGCTTCTGAACCAAGGGGTTGCCGGTTCAATTCCCAGTCAGTGCACATGCCTGGGTTGTGGGCCAGGTCCCCAGTAGGGGGTTGAGTGAGAGGCAACCACACAGTTTTTGTTTCTCTCCTTTTTTTTCTCCCTCCTTTGCTTTCTCTTTAAAGATAAATAAATAAAAGCTTTTAAAAAAGAAGAGTATTATGCTCTATGTAGTTTCTGAAACTTATTTTCTTACTCAGTGTTAACCATCATTACACCAAAGTTACTGATATTCACCTATGTTGATATATGTAACTGTAGTTCATTCATTTTTCACTGCTATATACTATTCTGTTACATAAATTTAGTTATATATATATTTACACTCCTATTTGAGAGTGTTTTTTTTGTAAACCACTTTAGTCAGATATAATTCATGTAACACACAAGTCACCAATTTAGAGTGTACAATTTGATGGTTTTTAGTTTGTTCAGAGTTGTGTATCCATCACTGTGGTCAATTTTAGAACATTTATATCACTCTGAGAGAAAACTTGTGTATCCATTAGCAGTTACTCACCAACCTCTCCAGTGCCCCAGCCCCTAGCAACCATTAGTCTGCTTTCTGTCCCAGTAGATCTGCCTGCCCTGAACACCTCTGATGCATGCAGCCATAGAAAACGCAGCCTTTTGTGACTCTCGTTTTTCATTGGGTGTAATGATTTGAAGGTTCACCTACGTTTTAGCATGTATTGGGACTTCATTTCATTGCCAAATAATATTCTATATTTTACTTATCAGTTTATGAGTTTATGAGCACTTGGTCATTGTTTAAGACTTTTGCTCTTACTAACAGTGTTACTATGAACATTATACCACATTATCTCCTGGGCACACATGCAAGAGTTTCTCTGGGATGCTTTCTTGGGTGGAGCTGTTGAAATGTGGGGAGCACAAATGTTCTACTCTACAAGTTAATGCCAAATGGCTTCTCAAGTATTTGAACAGTTTACACTTCCACCAGCAAAATAAAAGGTACCATTGACCCATATCCTTGCTAATATTTGGTATGGACAGAATTTCTAGTTTTTGAAAAGCTTGTTTATTTTATTTTATAATTTTAAGCATTCAAACCACTGCCCTATGTTAAACTCATTCCTAATAATAAGATTCTACTGGAGATTCTCCTTCTGTAATTATCAGTTCTCCTCTGTAATCAATCTAGCTTCTGCTTCCTGAGCCAGAGTTCTGATGTCACTGTTGATACTAATGTTCTTCCGTCCCAGACAGACTCATATTTCGTCTCCTGGCTGGTCCCACCCCTACCTCTCCCCATGAGAGAGCAGAGAGGCTGTCCTGTGTCCTTGGTTCTTGTAATGAACACCCCCCCCCCACACACACACACACGGACACACGGACACATTCATACCCCGGGTCTCTGGCCGCGTCCTGATGGCAGGATAACAGCACAGGAAACCCACTCGATCGCTCTGACCCAGAGAGGGAAGCCTGGCTCTTCACTCACAAAGGCTCACCGTGTGAGCGCTGGGAAAGGAGCGAACTCCCAGGTTTGCTTTTCTGCTGTTATTCATCCCTCTCCTTTGTTCTGTCAAATTCAACTTACAAGGAATATAGATATAATTCCTGTGCACTGAATTCTCTCCAGAATCTCATTTTATTTACTTGCTATCCTTCCCATTAATTAAATTTCAATAGTGTTTTCCCTCCAGAGGGCTCTACAAATAATGTGTACCATAAACGCTTCACAAAAAAGGGTAACTCCAGAACTAGTAGAGACAACAGAAGTAGAAAAGAGAGCACAGAAATGAAAGGCACAAAGAGCAGAAGCTTTCGTGATGCTGGTGGACACGGAGATGCTCACTGTCCAGATGCCCCTGACGAAGGACACGCTACTCAGCTGAGCAGCACGCCCAGGCAGTAGGTGTGGAAGCTCTGTGCCCCTGCCCACATAACTGGCCCTGTGCAGCCCTTCCATCTGGCTGTTCCTGAGTTACATCCTTTTATGATAAACTAGTCATCTAGTAAGTAAACTGTTTTCCTGAGTTCTGTGAGATGTTCCAGCAAATTAATCAAATCGAAAGAGGTCGTCTGAACTGGGGGAGGGGAGCCAGTCTTGTGGGACCGAGCCCTCCATCTGTGGTCTCTGCAGGTAGACAGTATCAGACTCGAGGTGAACCGTAGTACATCCAGCTGGTGCCACAGAATTTCATGGAGTGGGTGAACCCCTATTGTGGGCAACCAGGGTGAGGTGCTCAATGAGTAGTGAGTAAGGAGATAGAGTTTTCATTCACAAGGGCTTTGGGGAGAGTCTACTTCTTTAAGTCAGTATTTCATGTTTGTAAACTTTTTCCATATGTATGGAAGTGGTTATATTATTTTTGCTTTAATTTTTAATCTCTTTGATTATTTAGGAAACTGAACATTTTCTAAGGGAATAAGCAGCAAAAGGTACTGTTGAAATTAGGGCACACTTTTTATAGCTCTGTTGACCTACAGTAAATTGTATATATTGATAGTGTACAACTGGCTAAGTTTTGATATATGGATACTGCTGTGAAACCACCACCACAACTGAGATAATTAACATATCTGTGACCTGATAAATTTTCCCCAGCCCTTACACCCTCTTATTTCCACCCCATCACCCCACCCGTTGCTCCGCAGGCAACCACTGATTTGTTTTCTGTCTCTATATATCAGTTTTCATTTTAAAGTATTTTATATAAAGGAAATAATATAGCTTGAAACCTACTTTTTTATAGCTTCTTTCACTGCATGTAACAATTTTACTTTCATTTCATGTATCTATAATTCATTCCTTTTTAATTGCTGAGTAGTATTCCACAGTATTAGTAGTATTAGTAGTATCCATTACCCTTTTTTATTCACTCGTCTCCCAATGGACTTTTGGGTTGTTTCCAGTCTGGGCTATTACTAATAAACTAACACAGACATTCATGCTCCAGAATATGTGTGGACATATGGTTTTATTTTTCTTGGGCAGACAGAGTGGCATACCATATGATTTTAGTTGTTTCAGGTGGTGAGGTAAATCTGGCCCCCATTATTTAATTTGGGTCAGGAGCCTTTTTGAGTATTTTTTTGGAGTGCATGTTTTTAAGGCTAGTAAATTGAAAATAAGCTACCTGAGTTCTTGTGCAGAATACTTTAAAAATGTTTACGTTTGTACTTTACCATTTTCTTTGCCTCCACAATGAATTGAATCCACCTCCTTCCCCTGCAAGGACATTCAGCTATTGCCCTCGCAAAGGAATCGGGTTGCTTTCCTCAGAATAACAGCCTTCAGTCTCAGGAATTTTATAGTCTAGGGGTGGGGGATGAGGTATGCCAGGCTGGAAGCTTCAGGAAGAGCTCCCCAGGACCTGCTAGCTAGGCTACATTAGGACATTGCTGGATGTGGAGCTGCAGTCCTCATCGAAGCCAGCTCTGAGTCTGACTTCTGCCCTCATAAAGCTTTCATTTTGTGAGACTATTCTGGATACACGACTACGTAACTGAAGCTAGAGAACGTGACGGGTTTACTAGTAGGCTTAGCAACTAACTAGGGCAGTTCCAAGATGCCTAGATTCCAGGAAGTTGTGTCAATTTGGGGGTTGCTTTGGGTCTTTGCCACTAGTCTCCCCTTCAGGGAATTTGTAACTCGTCTAGGACGGACATGAGTGGCTTCATCCTACTGATCACGGACTTTGTCTTGTGGACCAAATGTGCAAGGTCCATCACCCTGCATGCTCAGCAGCAACCTTCCCTCTATTTCACGGCACACACGAGCCACTAGCCCCCATCACCCCCATCACTGTTTGCTAGACAATGTGCAAAGTATGACCTCATTTCAGCCTCACTGTATGCTGCAACACACAGCTAATGTTCCCATTATATAGTTAAGGAAACTAAGACTCAGAAAGTTTGCCCAAGATCATTCCTCTAGTAAATGGAAGAAGCAAGATTTAAAAGCCAGCCTAAAGTAATAATGGTTAGTAATTTTCCAAAATAAACAATAGGCACCAAAATAAAGATCCAGGAAGCTCAAAGAATATTAGGCAGGAAAAATACCGAAAAAAAACTATATCATATCATATTCAAACTGGAGAAAACCACAGACAGAAAGAACATCTTGAAAAAAGCCAGAGATGGGGCAAAGTCTTACCTATAGAAGATCAAGGACAATAATTATATTGGATTACTCATCAGAATCCATGCAAGCAAGAAGAAGGTAAAATGAAATATTTACCTGATATTAGTACAGCCCATTTATTCCTTCTTTTGATTTTTTGCATAACATATTTTTTCTATCCATTTACTTTCACCCTGCCTATATTATCATATTTGAAGTGAATTTATTATATGTTGTGAGCCAGTATATGGTTGGCTCATGTTTATTAATCTACTCTGCCAATTTCTGTCTTTTAATTGATATATTAAGATCATTTACATCTAATATAATTATTGACATGTTAGGACTTAAATCTGTCATTTCTATAATTTTTTCTTGTATGATTTAGGGGAATATTTTTACTAACTCTTTTGAAAGTACAGATATTTTCATAGTTCTAAGAAGAAATGAATTCTATGTTGTATCAGTCAGCATCCTGGGAGGATGTCTTGTAGCTAAGACATTAATTTTAAGGTTTGGTTCGTACAACTGTGGGGACTGGCAGGTTTGAATGAATAGGGCCGGCCAGCAGCCTGGAAGCTCAGGCAGGAGGTAGTGCTGCAGTCTTGCACAGAACTTCTTCGTTTTCGGGAAACTTCCGTTTTTGCTCTCGAGGCCTTCAACTGATTGGATGTGGCCCCACCCACATTATCAAGGGTAATTGACTTCCTTTAGGGACAACTAACTGTAGCTTCTAACTGAGCTACAAAATACAGATGCACCTCCGTTTATTGTGCTTCCCTTGACTGCACGTCACAGGCACTGCAGTTTTTACAACTTGAAGGTAAGACCCTCCACCAGCAAAAAGGTTACAGCTCACTGGACGGTCAGATGATGGTTAGCATTTTAAGTAATACAATATTTTAAAATTAAGGTATGTACATAGTTTCTTTCAGCCATAATGTTATGATGCAGACCCCAGCTTGTGGGGTACATGTCATTATGGATGAAATGAGACATTTTCACGAACTATTGAGTCCTGTGGAGGAAAAGGGACGGCATGGCTTTTCTCCCAAGGGGAGCAAAAGCCTCACCCCTTGCTCCAATCAGCTTTTATTGTCTTACTGGGCACATTACAAGAAGCTCCTCAGTACCTATGCACAGGTTCGCTTTAGGTGGTTACCTTATACAGAAAACAAAGGAGAGGATGCTGGTAATCACATCACAGAAGAGGGATATTTGCAAATGAAAAGGCAAAAGTAGGTGGATGGGTTATACTCATCCTTGGAAGGTTTAGCATGGTTTTTAGGAAGTTGCTTTGCAGTAAATGTCCTCAATTCAGGGTGAGGGAGTTTTAGCAAAAAGCAAGACTCACAGCGGCCTAGGTACATTGCAGGCCTGATTCCCCACAGGAGAACCTATCTGTGGGCGTGGGTCCTGTGAATCTCTGAGTGGGAGCTGGGCCCACACCACGCAGAGCGGCCTCCCACGATGCTACTTCACACTTAATGTGAAATGCTATTTCACACAAAATAGAATATTTTTCATAAACATAGCTTTGAGGTGCACTGGGAGAACAAATAATTCATGTGACTGGCTTTATTGCGGTCCTCGCTTTATTGCGGTGGTCTGGAACTGAGCCCACAATGTCTTCCAGGGGTACCTGTACTATCACGGCGACACCTACGTTAGTGTTTGATTAGATAATTGGGTACCAGGGTAGCCAAGCTGGCACATGAGGCTAACCATCACCCACTTCATCCATTTTTTTCTATTGAACTACGTGTAAAAGCTTTTTAAAAGGTGAAATTGCATCTTGGTTGGTTGTTTTTCTATTCAATTAAAACAGCAGGCTGTTGAACCGCAGGAGGCTTTGGCCATCTCAGGTGTCAACCTAACGTTCCATAAACTGGTGGGTGGGGCGGATTTTAAACCCATGAGGTGAAACATAACTGAATGATAGTTTGGAATCACAATCTTGTGTTTCCACTGATGTGTCTTGAGCATTTTAAATTCCTATTTTCTATATCCAAGTAACTTTTACTATAATTGCTTTACGGAAAAAAACTCCCTCCCTGATCTTGGCTCTCCCAGTCAGAATCTGTGCGACCTGTGATGTCTCCCTTTTAGAGGGAGCATAATTATTTTCCTAATACCAATGTGTGGGCCCTGCAGGAAAGGGGAGGGAGACAAACATTTGGCAGCCACACTGCTCTCTCCCAATGTGGCAAAGATCTCTAAAGAGGATGCTTGCTTCTAAATGGGTCCTTTCCCCAGTTGACGCCAAGCCGCCTTGAGCTAAAGCACTGATCAGCTCTGCTCGAAGGGTTCCAGGCAGCCTGCAATGGAGGCGTGGGTGCCTCTCAGCCAGAGCCTTGGGGTGGTGCTGTGTCACCCCAGGACTGTGAGAAACCACAGACCCATTAAACCAGAACCTCTGAAGGGTGAAACTGAGAATTAGGATTTAAAAAGATAGTTAACTTTTATTTGGAAATAATTTCAAATTTCTTGAAAAGTTGTGAGAAGACTAAGGCAAAGAATATCCACCTGTCCTTCCTTTTTACACCAACTGTGAATGTTTTAGCCTATTTGCTTTTATCTACCCACACCCCGCCCCCACTAGAAGATCAGTGACACCATGGTCCTTTGCCCCTAAATACCTCAGTATGCCCTTCCTAAGAAGAAGGACATCCTCCTTCACCATGGAACAGGTTTCAACTTCAAAGCACTTCACATTGACATAGACTTTTGGAAGCAGTTTTTTTTTTAACTCTCTAGGTGAACTCAATGTACAGCCAAGTGTGGCAGCCGCTGGGGTTACTGAAACTTGCCCCAGGATCTGGGTTGCCAGAAAAAAAAAAACAGAGAAGAGATTGATGGCCCAGGCTGGGTTCTATAATTTCTTGAGACTTGAAACAGAGCAAACTGGCCACACATGTTACAAAATAGCCACAGGGGTGTAAAGTACAGCCTAAGGAATATAGTTAGTGGTATTGTAATAACTATGTATGGTGCCAGGTGGGTACTGGAACTATCAGGGGGACGTAAAGTATATGACTCTCTAACCACTATGCTGTACACTTGAAACTAATACAAAATAATATTGAATGTAAACTGTAATTGAAAAATGAAATTTAAATTAAAAAGAATGGCTATGCACATGGAGAAAACCTGGGTCTGGGTGATACTTGGGAAAGCTCTGTTTGACCCTTGCTCTCTCCCTCTCTTTTCCTCCACCTCACCTCTCCATGTGCCCTGTGGGACTCTCCTATGACCAGGTTCATTTTGTTCATTCACCTGGTCATGGCAAGTGATTTATTGATGGCCTAATGTTAATACTTATCGAGAAATTAAGAGTCTATTGAGAAATTACCCTGAGCTTTGTTCGAACTGCTTTAGACTTTTATAACTAAAATGAATATTTCTTATTTCTAGTAATCTACTTCCACAGCCTTTGAAGAAGACCATAATGGTTGGCTTTATCTATCAATGTGAATGGACCACAAGTTGCTCACATATTTAAACATTATTCTGAGTGTTCCTGTGACAGTATTTCTGGATGTGATTAACATTTGACTCAGTGGATGGAGTGGAGCTGGTTGCCCTCCCCAAAGTGGGTGGGCCTCATCTAAACAGTTGAAGGCCTCTAGAGAACCAAAGTCTGAGTGAGGGGGAATTCACCCTCTGCCTGACTGTCCTCCAGCTGGGACAGCAGTCTTCTCCTGCCTTCAGACTTGAACTTGGGTAGGAAACACACAGTAGTTGCTGAGTGTCTCCAGCTTGTAGATTTGTCTGTTTTCTTCATAACATTTCTTTAGATATCTGAAGATGACCAGGAGGGTTTCATGGATTGTCTCCTGGGACAGAAGAGGGCTCTGAATACTCTGAAATTGGTTGTATTTGCAAATGTGCATTTTTCTGAGGAGAGAAACCCATAAACCGGGTCAGACCCTCAGAAGGGGTTGGATCTAAAACATTATGTGCCCCTGTAGTAGAGCGAAAAGGTCCCGTGGGGCAAATGAGCCCATTTCTGATCCACCTGCCCTGAACTGGTCACTCATTCATCCAAGAGCAGTTTATTGAAGCCCCCCCCCCCACGCAAATACTGCGGGCCCCATGGTTCTGAGGGCAATACTCTGCATAGACTGGTTCTCACCTCCAGTCTTTGCTCTCCAGTCAGGGATCAGACTATGTTTTTCCATCCAAACTTCCCTTGTTGCTCTCTCTCTGTCTTCAATCTCAAATGGTCCTCACTGCCAACCCCTCTTCGAGCAGTCAAGCAAACACTGCTCCTGAAAGTAGAAATTTTCCACTTCCCCTCCTCCTGGCTCTATCTGAACCCCAACAATGCCCTGGAGCTTCCCAGAGAGTACCCCAGCTGAGGCATTTTGCCAGTGCATCCCTCCTACAAGGACTATTTGCAGTTTTTCGGAGGATCTTGGGAAGAATGAAAAATCTTCACCAAGCGAGGAATGCACCTCAATTAGTGACACTGAGACCCAGTGAAATTCAGGTGGAGGAACTGATTGGGGTGGATAAGACCCCTGCTGGAGCCACACGTCATACCACCAGGGCAGTGTCCTTCCCCTTAGTGGATCGGCCTTGCCTCCAGCAGCCCCTGCGTCTCTTTTGTCCACACACTCCCTGCTCCACCGCCCCTTACTTCCCACCCAATGCTCTGCCTCCCGCGTCGTTGCTTACACTGTTAAACCTGGCTAGGATGTTTTCTTTCCACCGTCAGCCCAATCAAAGCCTTCATTCTTTTTTCAAGTCCTCACTCAAGTTCCAACTTGTGGGGGAGCTTTGTCCACCGAGCCCCCCGTCCAACACGGATTAGAATAAGTTTACCAAGACATGATCTGCTTGGGGAGGAAAGGTGGCCGATCTCTCGAGGGAGAATGACCAAGAGCCTTTTTGTCAATGGCTTTTATTGGGTTCGTTTACACAGGAAGTCAGGTAAAGCTCATTACTCATTGCCAGGAAGTAAGGATCAAATAACAAGGAACTCTGAGGGCCTATTTGAGTCAGGGTCAGATAGCTAAAGAACTGTAAAAACTTTAAGGAACAAACTTACTTTTCCTTGGACCCTTATCATTCAATTGAGAGCATTCTAAACAAAGCAGGTTTCACAGGATTTTAGATATTCTTTCTTAGGCCTGATCACCTGGGAACCCCGCCCTTTCCAGTACAGGGCTGCACCACCCTCTGTCATTGTTTCAGGCTTAGGTGGAGCAAGAGAAGTAAGATAGCCAAGAGATTAGGAGATTTTCTCGCAAACAATGAGGACTCAGGCTATGTCAAAGCTGAGGGGCAAGAGTCCATCACCCCCTTTTGCCGTAGCCCCCAAAGTCCTTCCTTGGGGGCCTCCCATGTCATCGTGCCTGTCTTAGGTCATTCCCCCCTTGGGGAATCTTACCCATCATTGGCTAACCGACCAAGCACTGGGGGCCGGGCAGGGTGAAGTAAAAGGAGCAGAAGCGGTGCTCCTGCCAGGGAGATAAGCTTGTCTCCTTGGTGGCTTATGGTTCCAAGGTCATTCCCTCAGCCTTATCCTTGGAGAGGGTTACAGCTTCTGATACCAGGCAGGGCGGTTCCCAACACCATCTCCTCTGAGTGCCTTGCAAGGTCTCTGGCAGCAGGACACGTGTCGCTCACCCCCGCAGCAGCCTGTACATCCTCACTTTCACAGCATGTATTTTTGCTCAGGAACTTATTTCTCTTGAATTCTCTCATTGCTTCAGATGGAAAGGGCTTACCTCTTCTAGTGAAATTATTAACTTTGGGGCATATATTTTTCTTTCACAATTGAGAGTTTATTGAGATTTTTGTTTGATTATCGTGATAAAGACATGATGAGCAATAGACACATACTTTATAATGCAAGTTCTAAAATCCACAAGGGCCATGTATTTGTAATACTTTCCCAAACAATTATCCTAGTTCCTCTCTGAATTGTTCCAGTTACCCTCCAACAGAAATTTAGAGGAAAACTTTCCTTAAAAAGAGGCTACTAACCATCAGTATTTTCAAATGTTGACAGGTTATTTGCTCTAAATTCCCACTAACTCATAATTTAATATCATGCGCATCACATACTTACTAGTATCCAATTTGTCACAGCAAACTGATAAAGGACTGTGGTGGCTGCCGCTTTCTAACTGCTCTGCTGTTTGAGCTGCTTTCATCAGAAGTGGCCTGTTTGCTAGGAAGCCCCATCAAAAGTCACCAGGATCAGTGATCATTTAACATTGTGACAGGTGCTAGGTGTGGCCTGCAGGCTTGGGGGAGGTGGAGGAGAGAAAAGAAAATGGGTATGAAGGGACCTGCCTTTCTCCTCCTGGACAGCAGTTTGAGAATGAGCTGGGGGAGAGGGGATGAGCTCAGGTGGCAACTTGAGAAGTAGCCCCAGGGGACCCATGTTCCAACTGTATGCTGTAGCTGAGAGCTGACTTGTCCTTCTTCCCACTTTCAACGATCAGAAATGCAGCACTGTCTAGTCTATCCATCACTTCCTTTCACCTGTTCCTAGCAACCAGTGACATGCATTTGCAAGGTGAGAAGGGCTCTGGGCTGCATAACAGAGCCTTCCTCTGGGCATCATTAGAAGCCCTTAGAGGCACCTCACCTGGAGCTCATTAATGCCTCTTAAAATCATGGTGGCAGCTGTAGCTGACTCATATTCTGTGTGTGCTCCACTAAGGCCCTGCAGATCTTTGTTGGCTCTGTGTCTCCCCCAGCCTCGCAGGGCCGTGTTTGCACAGTTTGATTTTTGTGCCTAGCAGTCTTGGAGGCACTGTCTTTATAGGACGGACTTTCCTTGCTCTGCGACCTAGGGCAAGTTCCAGGACCCGGCGGGTGGCAGGTCAGGCTCCTAGAGCGTGGGGGCAGCCCTGTTTCTGTCTCATCCTTGTGTACACCTCCCCTCCGCAGAGTAGACGTCCAGTAATTAATTATATCGGGACCAGAGCAAACTTGGGAGGGAGCAATGACAATATATCAACCAGATTATCAGGAGAGAGCAGAGGTGGGGGTCGTAGGGGGCAGAGCTGCAAGTCAGACTCCAGCGGCGACAGATCAGCAGTAGGAATGGATGAAATTGAACTGGGCGAGGGCAGTATTGTGTCCCCACCAATCAAGAAGCCCCAGTAGTGCTCAGCACCCAACCCCAGCAAAGCAGGGTGGTGGGGACACTGTGAGGAATGCAAAGTTAAATTGCACATTAAAATACACAGACTGGGTGAAGTAAGTACTGAGCACTGTGCAGCAGTCAGCAGGGAAGGACAGGGAAGGGACTGAAATGAGGCTGGAGAGGACTGGGTCTTAGACAGCATCTCAGTGGAGGTGACCTTCCAGCTGGGCCACAGTAGAGGAGTGGGCTTTTGCTTGTTGTTGGAGAAAAACCCTAGGCTTGACGAAGGTGACCTGGACCAATTTCCTGTATTCGTGGGTAGAACTGGCACAAGCATTTAGGGGTGTCTGCCTCCTTACCTTCAAATGACTTCCAAGAGTGATACAGCTTTAACAGATTCAGGGTCCTCGCTATTGCCAAACCACCTTCTTTTCACGCTCCTCCATGCTCTACTCAAACACAGGCACACTGGACTTAGTTGGAAGAGTGGGGAGCTGGCCCAGGTCCCTAACACATTACAAGGACTCAGGCCAGGGGATGGGGTGGAGTCTTAGGAAGCAGCTTAGCAGCTCGGCTTATTTGAGAGTGTCCCAGATCTGGCTTTCTCAGGCAAGGCAGCTGCTAGCTCAGGATGATTCTGGACAGCCAGAGGATGAAGAAAACCACAGCAAAGCCAGGAGGCCAGGTCATCCCAAGCTAACCCATGGAGGCCTCCTTTTGCTTCTTTTTTCCCCTTTCTCTTTGCATTAGAAATGCACTTGAAAGCCCTCATAATTCAAAGCACATCAGCCCCTTCATTCCTATTTTGGGTCCATGGTTCTTACTTTTGTTGTTTGTACATCGTAGAGGGTGGCAATCTGATCTCATTTCTCGTGCACATTCCACCATCACAGCAAACCATCTCTGTGGGAACTGAGCCATGAGCACAATCCTTGGCATGAGGAGCAGAGAAGCTGTGAGAGGTTGGCCCTCTGAGGGAGAGAAGAGCTCAGCACCACCCCCAACAGAAGGTGGGGGTGGGGCAGGACTGGGAGCTGCACTGGGGGAGGGGGTCGCCAAGGTTTGCAGGCTCTGTACATACTTCCTACCTCAAGTCCAGGTGTTAAGAATGGAGATGGGATCGTCCCTATGACTGGGTGAGCACTGGGCTCAGTGGGATTCTTGCGACCATGATGTGGGGGTGGGAAGGGGTGGCACCAAGGGAGCTGAGTCCATCTCAGGACTGTCCTCCAAGATTGGAGATGCAGCATGTATTCTATGCTCTGTGCATTTTACCGCTTGATTACCATTACTTGAGATACAGTCTCTAATAACGTCGTGCATGTTGGCAGGTCTGTAAGCTCCTTCAGGACAGGGGCAGAGAGTATTTTTCTCTTCTGAGCCCCACAGTGCTCAGGAAAGCTTTGGGCCTGTAGCAGGCACTCAGCAAAATCAGTAAAAATAAGTACTTGCTGAATTGCCTCACCTTGAACATGATGCACTTACAACAATTTTTAGAGTTTTGTAATAAAGTGTCAGAGCAAAGCAGGGGGGGGGGGCGCTCCTAGCTGTCCAGGACTTGTTAAGAGGGACATGGAAAGAAGAAAAGACAAAAAAACAAAACAAAACCACCTTATTTTTTACTCTGTCTGGGATTAGTACTGAGCACCTTCAGCATCATCTGTTTGTGGTATATTTAAGGGACAATATATAGAAAAAATCCCCATCCTGCATCATTTATCCAAGTCACTTGGGCTGTTCCTCTGCTCCAATGGGTCCTGATTCCATCACAGACAATGTTCTATTTTATTCTCAATCTTGGAAGCAGTGTCGTGAGTCCTGGACCTGTCTGTGGTATGGAGTCAGAGGGCCACCCTCTCACACACTTCCTCCAGGAAATCCGCCTCTCCTTATGTGTCTTTTATCCGACTGAATGTCCGCTGCATGCAAGATCACTCTGGTCTCCAATGGCCTCTGCTCTCTGAAATGGACTAGAATATTTAAAGGAGAGATGCCTCAAAGGAATGGATAGGGTTGATAGAGCAGTCTTAATAAAGTTTCCTTCTCCCAGTTATTTCCCCAAGGAGTTAAAGCCCAGGCATAGTTTGATTTCGTATTTTTCCTGCTATTGATTTTTCTGCTTAGCAGCATCTTGCTCAGGGAGAATCCCGACTCTCATTGTCATCTGATTTCCTTCTCAGGAGCTGAACTGCCCCATTGGGGCAAACCTCACTGGGGCGACAGAGTTGCTCTCATTGAACTCTCTCTGCTCTGCCCTCCTCCTCTGATGTATGGGAGCGCAAACCTAAGCTCTCGGTCCCCAACACTGAAGGAGTAGAAAGGAGCAGAAAGGAGTACCACCGCCGCACAGTTTGCATCCGACTTCTCCAACATGCCACATTATGAATAATAAAATCATAGCTTTGCAAGTCTCTCTCTCTCTCTCTCCGGAGCACAGCACAGTTTGCCAACACAATCATGCCACCCCTACAACGTTATGTAAGGCAGGCAGGAGCCCATCTCTGCGGTCTCCTCCAGCCCCCATAGAAAGAAAGGGGGTGTGGATTGCATTGCACCTCAGCCCTCCTGTCTCAGCAGCACTTGGGCTGCACCCTGCCCAGTTCATTCTTCATGTTGCCTCTATAAAAAATATACTATGTGGGCAGGGATAATTAGGTAATATTAAAATGTCTTGCTTTACCAATTAAGAAAGAGGAAACAAAATGTTCCCAGGAATGCATCTCAGAGGGACTGAACATGTCAGAGACACAAAATGCGTCTTGGCCATCTGCTCCTGTATTTAGATCTCCTCTGCATTTGGGCTATCCCAGCATCAGTGTCTGCCGTGTGGGCAGGATCCAGCTGGTGACATTCAATCCATCACTGAACTCTGACATCAGGGGACACTTCCCTGGGAATGCAGGCAGCTAGACAGCAGTGGCCCCCACAGATCAGCAAGGACATGCCTATTTTCCATCAAGCTCCAACCAGAACCTAGCGACTGAAAAAGTTTAGTTCCCTTTTTCATTTCTTACTTCCTCTTTTTTTTTTTTTTCCTTATCCATGATGTTCTTCCTTCCAGCCTTTCCTGGCTTTAATTGGCCTTCAAGCTCTGCTGGATCCACCTTTTTTCACAGCTCTTCTCAACTCTGCCATTTCCATTTTTCTAGCCACCTTTTGGCATTCTTGTCTAAGCATATAAGAGAGAAGAACACAACCCTTCAGTGAAAAGATGACCCACTTTACAATCAGATTTTCTGTCGTGTGTTTGCAGTGATTCTTTCAAATCTCTCCCTATTTACCCACCTGATTGAAACCGCTGATGAGCCAGCAGGCGGCAGGTACAGAGAGAGTGAGTCTCTGAACATTCGATAGAAAAATTCCTCTTCATAACAATGGCTTTGGTCAAGTGTGAATGGTGTTTGTACACATTTTACAATTTTGGCTTTAAAAGGTGGTTAAATTTTGGATCAGATCCTGTCCAGATTACTCAGCCTTCCTGGGCCTGGTGTTAGTTTGTGTTTATTCTTGTTATCTAGACATATTTTTGGATCAAAGAAATACCAAAGCACAGAAGTTCTCAAATAGAGGCCTTTTGAAAGCTATTTCCGTTTACTAACTCAGTATATCTCAATTGATAATTTTTTTAAAACAAACTTTTTTTCTGTTTAACTGATACTAGGTATTCCACCCCCAATGCCTTACTCCCGCAACCAACCACACAGGAGGAGAGTTTCGGGAAGCAGGGGTGTTATGGGTCTTGTTTACGTGTAGCCCAGCCCCAGAGTGGCACTGAGCACAAAGTAGGTTCAATGAACATTTGTTGAGTGAATGAGCGAGCAAGTGAGTCAACGGAGGTTGCCCTGGAAGGTGCTAGAGGACCATGTGCTGGAATCAGGTGCTTCAGAGAATAACTGACTGTGTGGCACAGAGGGAGGATTTGCTGGGACAACAAGAGAAAACCAGAGAAAGCAGAACTCACTGTGGCCTTGCCCAGATCCTTCAACCCAGCTACCATCACAAACACGCATTTCTGTTTAGTATACTAAATATCTACTGGAGCTTTTATTCTGCTGGATACTATGCTGACCTCCTGTGATGACAAAATAAATAGGGCATTGTCCCTGCCTTCAAAGAGTCCTTGGTGTGGTAAGGAAACAAACAGTTTTTTAAACTCAAAAATTCTATTTCCATGTATTGAATGTTGCACTGAACTGAATCAATGTTTTATGTTTTGAAAATCTGATGAGCCAGTCCATTTGAACTACTGTTCTGTGTGAGTCTCTGGTTCCTAACTCTCTGCGCTGGCACAGCACAGAGGCAGCAGACCATTCTCACAGGCACTGCCCAGAGGAAACACTCCCAGCGGAGTCCATAGGTCCTTTTCAATTGTTTGCTCTTTGCGCTTTGCGTATGTCAGCATCTTTTTTCCCTAGCTGCACCTAGAATCTTTAATGGGACCTGTCACCAGTAACCTAGCAACCCCTCATTCATATTTGTCATAGAAAGAGCACTCCTCTCATGAAGACTTTCCCAGTCTCACCCCCTGACCCCACTGTTACTTTAGGGAAAGGTCCGTTTTCTAGAGTTATCCCTGAGAAACGTGGCTTAGGCTGGAGGCTGTAACTAATGCGTCTAAAGTGGTTCATCTGTTTAAAAGCACTTAGATGAATGAGCTTGTGTATCTGTATTCCATTTCCTGCCCTGGCTACCAGTGGTTCTCAGCAGGACAATTTCAGGTCTGGCCCATCACAGAAACCTGGAAGCTTAGAGATGAATGTGATAAAACTTCTGGGGTGTCCAAAATTAAATGAGAACAGACCTGAGAATAGGGGGAGAGAAACAATAAACGTTAACCAGTTAAGAGCAGTGGGCAGAAACAAAAGACTGCCCACTTCCTGACTGAGTGGTGAAACTGAACCAACGATGTCCAGGTGGCCGCTGCAGCTATTACCTGTTTGCCTGTAGGGAGAACAGCTGACATCGACACCACTGCGTCTTGCTCATGCGCAAGGCTTCCGGAGTGCCGCCTGGGCCACTTCACAAGCAACAGCACTTTTTCTCTTTGGACTGCGCCCCTATCCCAGAGTTGTCTCTGCCTCGCTTTTTCCCGCCCCACTCCGTATCTGTAGCCAGTGTCAATTCTTTTAAAACAACGCTGTTTCCCAAACTCGTTGTATAAAAGAGCCTCATCGATCCCAGGACGGGGAACACGTTCATCTCCACGAGACCCGCTGCTGGTGGCTTAGCCCGCACGCCACAGGGCCTGGTCCTTTTTCCGGCTAGGGTGTGGCTCGAGAAATCCTTCCTTTCCAAACAACTTTCAGCCGTGAAGGTTTTTGCTTAACAAATAAGACCTTACACAGCTAACATCTGCCCGATGCTAGAACTTTCTCCTTAGAGTTCTAACCACTGGCCATGTAATTTGTCCCAGTGGATGACAAAGAGCTCTTTGTCTCGGGAGAGTGCTGTTGCCAACACCAAGCCCTTTGGCTTGTGAGAAATCTTTTTTTAGAAAGCTGATTTCTTATATTGAGGTAAAAGTCACCTCCTTGCCACTTCCTTCTTTATTTACTTCCTTCTTCTCTTCTCTCAACATTTCTTCACTCTTTATTCCTATTCTGTCTTTTACCAAAATAAAACCCCTCCATCCCTTCTTCCTCACACAAGCATAATATTTCAAGATAGTTATTATTTCCTAATTTTCTCCCCTCCAAGGAAAGACTCAGAGCCTTCCAACATCCCATGTCTGGCACTGTTTCCAGAACACTAGGCACCGACACTCTTCTCTAGATACATTATACCACGTTATGACCATCTGTCATCCCCTCAGATTGAACGTATCTTTCCCTTGTCATCTGACCAATGTATATTGTTATGCTTACTTGTTATTTGACACTATATTTCCATTTAATGGAGCCTACAACTGTATTAGCTTTTTAAAGCAACCACATCACTCTACTGTATCATTAAGCTTTGGCCAAAGAAAATCTCCAGGTATTTTGAAAAGAGAAACTGCAATTACACCAGGTTTTCCCTGTTATGCTATTGTGCAATCAGTTCTGAACCCAAGTGTGTTGGCACAACACCAGCTATATTGACATAAGGATGTTGTTTCCTTCAAATGCTTCCAAAGCTCATTTTGGGTTTATTCCTCTAACCCTGGCCCTTCCTCTCTCCCTTTATCTGCCAGCAAAAGTGTCAAGTCTCCAACCTCAGTGCTCCCACCTGGATTGCAACTGCATTTCTTCTTTTTTTACATTTTACCTTGTGCCAAGCACAGACTGTGGGAGAAGTCAGTTCCCTAGTGTTCATTGACTGGCTGAACGAAAGCATCACACATGGACTTGCAATCAAACTTCCTTCCCAGAACTCAGTGTTGCCATTTAATGTGCAAACTCCTTGCAGGTTTTATGTCCTTTACATTAAGGTGAACATGAACTTATTCTGATCATGGAAATTCCCCATACATTCTTCCTGGAGGACTCGAAAGAATTTTCTCTCTTCGAAGAAAGAGCTGGCTGACAATGCTTGTCCTTATAATTTGGTTTCTAGAACTAGTCTCTAAGCACTGGGGTAGGAATATTACCCATCCAATATGCTGGCACAGAAAAAGTTGGAGAGAAAAGCTTAATGATAGCTGTAGTACTAGCTATTTACATCGTGTGATGAGAACCCTTTCTGTGAGTGCTTTGGTCTTACTCGAGACCAGCCAAGCCTTGGGAAAATATTTGTGAGTTATCTAAAACAGCAAATATTTGCTCCAAGAAGAGGGAGGGCGGCAGCTTTTATTGTCCACGCCTCCACCCAGAATTGCGAAAGTACTTCTTTTCTGAATGTCATGTGGCTTTTAACAGCCCCACTCCCTCTCATGGCAGCACCATTGAGCAAGCTGGTATTACTGATAGTTTAGTGAGTTCTGGAGCCTGCTCCGGCTGCTGGTGACTCTGAACCCTAAACCTTTTCAAGGAAAAGTTGGTAATTACTGGGCAGAGTAATCTTTGTGCTCCTATGAACCCTTGCCCAGGTGAGAACGAGGCTGTCCATGCTGTTTCCCTCCGATGCCTAAAACCAGATGGTGGTCTGTACAATGAGGCCACTTGTCTTCAGAAATCTGCAAGGGCTGTGCCTCCTTGAGAAATGAAAAGGCAACAGGGGATTCTTTTAAACAAACAGAGGAGAGGAAATTGTCAGAGAGCAAGAAAACAGATATAGTTAGGTCTCAGAAGAAATCAAAATAGTAAACAGAAAAAAAATATTCATTTTACTCTCCTCTGCTGTCCTGTCCATTTGGAGCCCTGGGGTGGGGTGGGCAAAGAGAGCATAATTTCCTTTTCTCTGAAATTTTCCCAAACTTTGGCATCCAGAAGACATTTGTAACATCAAGGGATATTGCATCATTAACTTGGAGTATGGCTTACACTGGCTGTGCCTCAATATCCTTATTAAAAACAAAGCAAGGAGTTTAAGAAAAATGTGGCCCTGCCCATTGCCCTTCAGTGCCCCTGAGACACTGTGGAAAGCATCAGGGTGTGCCGGGTGAAGTTGCTAGAAAGGGGAACTGCAGGAGGGGCTTTGCATTCCTGTGCATTTTTAAACAGGAAACCACCTCTCTGTGCACCGTGTGGTTAACTTCTATCTTATGCTCTGGCAAGACCATGTTTATAGTGGTTGGAGGTATATACAAGGAGTCAGCTAGATGTGGCTTCAAATCACAGACACACCACTTACTAGCTATGAAATCATGAACAACACACTTAAGCCTTCTGGGCCTTGGTTTTTCTTACCATACAAAGGTGATGATAGTATCCCTCAATTCTTTTGTGGGGAATAAACCCATTAATGCCTATTAAGT
This sequence comes from Tonatia bakeri, assembly GCA_004024845.1. NCBI lineage: Eukaryota > Metazoa > Chordata > Mammalia > Chiroptera > Phyllostomidae > Tonatia > Tonatia bakeri. Next base: position 71,579 of record PVIA01002905.1, on the reverse strand, counting down.
GCTCATCACAGAGTCTGGCACAGTGTAAAACAGTAAAAGGCTTTTTAAAAAGTTATTTTCCAAGTAGAGCTGAGACACAACATACTTTGGGCAACATGAAGCCGTTTCCAAAGACCTGCATGTATGTAGTGAAATCTACCACGTGGTCAGCCCTGCTCGGTGCGTCAGGCGACATACAAAGGAAAGAAGCCTTTTGGCATCAACAGCTTCCCCCTGGATTTTCCGTGTTTGCTGAGCGCCATTCATGAGGGAACAGAGGGTATAAACAGACGCCCTATTTCTGGACTACAATGAAATACTCAGCATGGGTCATTCAAACCTTTAAATGAACTTGCAACATCATATTTGTGTTATTGCCTTCAAAACCCTCCAGCTCCAAAACATTTTTATAAGAGCCCTGGCAAGGCAGATCTGTTTTTTCTCTCCCTGATCTTGTCCACTTTCTGGAGAGGAACTGAGCTGCCTAGAGCAAGGATGCACAGTGGGGCGGCAGTGTGCAGAAGCAGGAAGAAAGATCTGAGTGTTCCTCAGGCCAGTCGTTCCCCTCTGGGAGGGTGGTGAGCACGAAGCTGTGGCCACCGGCAGGGCTGTGGCCTTCAGACTCCTGAAGGCTCTTGTGTCTGGAAGCTAAAGAAGACTAGAAACTTGGAGCAAGTGTGGGTTTTTTTTTGTTTGACTGTTTTCTGTTACTGAGTAAATTATTAAGAGGAACTGAAAAGAGAATTATGAGACTGGATCGTGGGGAAGGTGTGCGGGGGTGGATCCATGCAGGGTGTATGAGAGGAAGACCAACGAAGGGACAGAGACAGAGGCAGACAGAGGCCCCTCCCAGGAGCCCAGATCTGGCCCTTTAGGATGTAAGGACAAAGTGGTTAACGCTGGGATGAGAGAGCAAGAAGAAGGACCCTAATACCTCCCTTTTTTAAACAGTTAGAGCCTTTTTTTCTAGATGTAGGATCCACTCTAACAGGTTCCTCCTGAGTTGCAAACACCCCTGTTTTCTGTGGTCATAAACCACCAGTCATGAGATTTACAGGGCTGGGTGGGGCTGACACTCACCCATTTGACTGTCTTGGGTATGTCAGCATAGGGGAGATCTCAGTTGCTCCTTGCTCCAAAGGAACATTTGGGGTCTCCAAAGTCAGGGACCCTCAGAGAGCACCAGATCCCCTTCCTCTGGACCTGGTCACTTGGGCAGGGACACAGGTCTTTGCAAGACCAAAGCTATAACTTCAGTGCTCGGGATAACAACCAACGAGGGAACACTAATAATTTAACCCAGCAACTGAAAATAACACTATAATTTACTTCTAGCTTCCATACCTCTCTTAGCTCTCAAAACAGTCCCTAGAGCCTTCAGAAATTTCTGTACGCTATGGTCTTGGTGTTTACCCCCTCCTGCCTGCGAGTCTGCCCTCTGAGCTGCCTCCTGAGAGGGAAGGATGGGTCAGAATGTGGAAGGCCTTCTTTCCCTCATCCTCTGCTAGCTGCTGCATGGGTTTTGGCAGAATGGATCCAATGTATGAGAATGTAAAGGAAGGTGACTTTGGATGGCGATGCCTATTTTCTCTCGAGGCAAGTTTCATTGGACTATAAACAGAAAGTGCCTCTCTCTTCTCCTGCTCCCCACTCTAAGTGGAGGGATGTCGGGTCCTTAGCCCTCAGTCATGGAGGTGGGAGGGTGTAGTAGAAGCTGCAGGACCAGGAGGAGGAGTGGCAAGCCCGGCCTCCCTGGGAGCTGACCTTGATTTTTGATCGGGACGGTGGTACACAGGTGTTCTCTGAGTGTATTCATTTTGCTTCTTGCCCTGGCAGGCCAACATGAAGAATTTCATTTATCAGCTGGATTGGGACCTCTTAGGAGAGAAATCCAGTGCTCTTGACCATGGAGGACAATAGGAAGAATCCCCCCTCCGTCAGTGTTTCCCATCTGAACCTGGATCCTGCGAGGAATGGAGTACAGTTAGGATGATGAAGATGACCCAAACATACTTGGGGCTCCTGGGCCACAGCACATAAGATGCAGAGCCAAGCCAACCCGAAGGGAAGGAAGACACCCTTGAGTCGCTCTGATGAATCTCTCCTCAGTCCTGTGACAGGCCCTGGGACAGGCTCACAGCAGCTGCTCTCTGCCAGGGCACCAGGTTGCTCTTACCAGTGTCCTTGGCCCTGTCGCTGGAGTGACTGATGCAGATCACACCACTGAGGCTCCATTTGGGAATAAGATGGGCCATTTAATCCATAGGCAAACCTGTGACTGGGCTCTAAAATGGGTTGACCCGCTGAACCTCCCCAGGTGGGAGATACAAGGTCCATCACACCCGGTGATGTATCACCAACACCTGCTCTCCAGACCTAGGCCATCTATCCACTGGAGCAGATGCTGGTTAAGGAGCTCTCATTAAATTGAGTTCACTGCCTCTCTGTGCAGGAACATGGTTTGAACACAGGCAAATGGTCTGTCTGTTGGTCAGCCATTCACCACGTCCCTAGACATGACAGCACTCAGGGGCTGGCCAGGACATGGCTGTGGAAAACCACTAACCCAGACACAGTAGGAGAGGCATATAAGGGCCTTCTCTCCTGAGGACTGGACCTCGCAGGGGGGAGTGCAGAGCTGCAAGGCTTTGACCAGGTCAGTTCTCGTGGCTCTCCTGCTGCACATGCCTCAGGGAGCTGATGAGCTGGTGTTTAAAGATATGGGTAGTTTCCCCACAATGAGATTCACCTCATACCTGTTAGAATGGCTAACATCAAAAAGACAGGCAATAATAAATGCTGACGAGGATGTGGAGAGAGGGAACCCTGTGCACTGTTGGTGGGAATGCAGACTGTGTTGCAGCCACTGTGGAAAAGAGTACAGGGGTTCCTTGAAAAATTACAAAAGGATTACCTTATGATCCAACAGTCCCATTTCTGGGTATTTATCTGAAAGAAACAAAATCAGTCTCAAACAGATATCAGCACCCCCGTGTTCACTGCAGCATTATTTACAATATGGGAACAAGTAAAGTATCTGTCTATGGATGATAAAGAGGATGTGGTTTGTATGCACATCTGTCTGCCTGTCTGTTTGTGTGTAAGTATATGTATATACAAGATGGGCAAAAGTAGGTTTACCATTGTCTGCATGGAAAATATAACAGTGAATAAATAAATAACAATACAAAAATAAACTCTATTCCTCATACTCACAACTGTAAACCTCCTCTGCCTTGTCCTGTACACACACACACACACACACACACACAATGGAATGTTATTCAATCACGAGAAAGAAAGAAATCCTTCCATTTAGGACAACATGGATTAGAGGGCATTACGTTAAGTGAAATAATAAGTCAAAGGCAAATATTGCATGATCTCACTTATGTGGAATCTAAAAAATCTGAGCTCATAGAGACAGAGGGCAGGTTGTGGTTACTGGAGGTAGGACGGGTTGGGGGGAATTGGGGGAAATGGCAGAAGGCGCTGGGTAGGACCACAGTTCTCTTGACCACCTAAGAGCTGACTGCAGCTTCACTGGACACCAGCCATGGGACTTCCCCATGGCCGACACTTCCTGTCCTGGGAAGCTGGCCCCACAGCTCTGCACCCCAGAGGGGCTCTGCAAGGTCTGTCTTTGCTTTCCTGTCACTGAGTTCGTCTCTTCTGTCCTGAGTTCATTGTCATTTTTTCTTTCCATATTTTCCTTCATTTTGTCTGCTCATAATAGTAACACATAGTAATCACAGAAAATTTGGAAAATAAAATATAAAGAAACAAACAAAACCCTTCACTGTTTCTCAAAAGCCCATTTCCTCTGAGTAGGGACAATGGAGTCAGCCAGGTTTTCTCACCCGTGTTTCCAGGATAAACATAATTTAGCGGTGTTCATATAAACCTCGAGAAGGGGCCCGTGTGCCTAGAATAAAGCTTTGTAATATAACTGAAGGTCAGTATTGGCACTCGGCCAGCATTGTGTGCACTCAGTATATAAAGGAGTCATGATTTCCTGTGGTGAGATTCACGGCTGGCGGCGAGCATGGATGGTGCCGCCCCAGAATAAAGGTGTGTCAGACATGCCCACGACTCTGCGGATTTTCTCCCGTCTGCCCGCATCCCTGTGTGAATCTGCCTGGCATTGAATGGCTGCAAGACACTCAGATTTCCCTGCTCCATTTGACTCCCTGCCTTCTCTTCCTCCTTCTTCCCTCTCTTAGTCCTCGTTAGAAGATGCGTTTTCATTAGCATTTTCAGGTCTTGCTATCTTAGGGTGACAAAAATTACCATGCAGATTAGCATATTACAACCCAATTACTTTTCAGTCCCAAGCAACCGCAACCAGATTGGGGTTATTCTTAATCTACATAATTTTGGCAAAGAGGTAAGAGGTGCGGTGAGAAGCTGTGGGGTTCTGACATATCTCCTAGTGAACACAGCCAGACCTTGCTGTGGAGAGGAACGCGGTTTGGAAACAAATAAAAAGAAGATTTATTGAGCAATAGGAGCACGTGGCCATTTAACAGCAAAGGAGAAGCACCCAGTACTCTGCTGTGGGTGAGCCCTGTTCAGTCTGCCCAGACAGAGAAGCAGGAACCACCTGATTTCTCACAGTCCCTTCCAGCTACATGTGACACAATTCAGCCTCAGGGAAACAGCATTTACTGAAGCAGTGTGGTGCGTGGAAGAGGGGCTGTTCACTGGCACTGTCTTCCCTGTAGGTCTGTGTGAAGTTCACCCTGGCAGCCTGCCCAGGTCAAGTAGACATGTTAATAACTTTTGAGACTCTTCACCCCCACCCTCCCAGGAAGGCTCCCAGGACAATACATTCTAAATAAAACTTTGGGACAGAGGACCATAGATGGGCTAACACATGATGGTCAATGCAACAGAATAATAGAATGGCTGCTACCCCAAAACAGGCATGTTGTTTGACTGCACTAAGGACATGTGTGGAAGACACACACAGGTGAGGAAGAGGCAGCGCCTGGCGTGGGTTTGCGTGCAGGTCCCATTGCTGGTGATAAGCAATGGGACCTGCACACACTGTGAAGCAGCTTCGCCTCAGGCTGTAGGACACAGGAAGCCATCGGAGGATTTACTTATGGTTCTTACTTTCATGTACATTTTTTTCTGTTCTGGCCTCCATGTGTTCAGGAAACATGGGATCAGCATCCTCCTGCCAAAAACCTGTCATATGTCTGAAAACAACGGCATTTCACAATTTGATCTTTGCTCGTTACATTAAATGCTCCTGATTCTTTAACCTTTCTTCATGGGATCCCTTTTTCATCTGCATTCTGTCTTTTTATCTGTGTCACTCTTTCTATATTGTCTCACGTTTTTCCCTATCTTTTCAAAAGTATCATAATCAAGATGGCATGTGGTTTTGTAAGAGTTTAACAGGGAAGCACAACAAAATGACTATTGCTCTTTTTTCTCACATACAATGTTTTAAAACACATTCTAGAATCTTGGTGGGATATTTCCCACAATACCATGGTACGGTTTGCATGTTTCCCAGTGTGGGAACATTGAGATATCTAGCCCCGCTCCCCATATTTCTACCGGTGTATTTCCAGCCACCTCCCCATCAATCGGCACTGTTTGGTCACGGTGTACCACTTGCATTTGCCTCTAATCATTACTAACTGTGACCCATTTTGTTTTAATCATCTTAGTTTATATTTTATTTAAAATCATAAGTCCTGGACCTCTTCCCTTCTACCCCTCCTTGCCCCCCCAAAAAATCTGGTGCCAGGAAATCAGATGCTGGATGTGCTCTGCTCAGGAGTCGAACCACACAGAGACTGGCAGTCTTCGAACCGGCCGAAAGACAGGCCGGGCCTGTGTTTCCACGTGAATCACCACAGTCAGACCTGCTTTCTGGCTACGACATTGTCCCCCTGTTTTCAGACCCCTGTCACTCTCCATTTCTTAGGGAATGTCCTGCCTCTGGGGTCTTTTCTGAAATGTCGCTGTCAGGATTTCTGGAGTTATTTTGAAGCTTTTAAGGGTTGTGACCTCACCACCTCTTGATTCAGGATTTTCCATGATCCCTAAAATGATGAATATTACATTGTTGCTCTTGCAAGGCTTTTTTTTTTTTCAACTAAGAAAAATCCATTTCCTTCCTTCCTGTTGTAAGTGTAGTTTATCTCATTCACCCTTGTTGGGAAGCTGTAATGGTGTTAATTACATTGAGGGTTTCACACTGATTCCAAGGGCTTACCAAGATCCGTTCTTAGACACCGGCCAGAAAGTTCAGGTGGGATGGGGAGTTCACAGTGATGTGAAGACAGAAATATGAAGCTTTTTGGAATGTGTATGCAGCCATTAGGTTAAGAAAATTGGTTTGCACATTAATTTTAACTCTGAATTGTGAATTTTCTGCATGTAATGTTCAGTTTGAGGAGTTCAGAACATGACACTGACTTTTTGTAATCCTAACTATAGAAAAGTGGAAGAGGAAATGGCACACAGGTTTTTTTTTTTTTTTCCCTACCATTACAAGAAAAAAAATGGCTTAGCAAAGAAGGGAAGAGTTATAGGAAAAGCTAGAAAACTTGTCTCCGGGAAAATTTCATTCGCTAGAGATCACATTTAAATAGAGGGTTACATGTTGCAAAGGGCTTCTCCATCTGTGTCATGAGAACCCCGGCAGGTGTGCACGGAGGAGCAGCCCCATCCCGATGGAGGGACTGGGGGCAGAGAGAGCTGAGGGCCCAGAGATGGCAGCAGACTGGAAATGACTCTGTGCCCACCTCGTTGTCAGCAGCGTCTTCACTCAGCCCTTCACTGTACCCTACCAGTCCCCACCTTACCCCATCCCTCAGTTACTACGAATAGAGTGTCTGGGCCCATGGGCAGGGGTGAGCACTCAAAAACATTGCTGTTATAATGAAGAAAGGCAGGGTACTGGGCAGGTTCATAAATGAACATGGCAACTCAGCACATACACCGGGGTCCTCCAGGAGCCCTCCAGCTGAGCATTCCACGAGGACCCAGGCATGAACAACATGTGCAGGTGCAGGTGAGGGAGCCCAGGGAAGGGACAGGCACAGGTGGGGGCTGAGGCCTGGGCCTGGCTGGGTGTCTCCACTAGAAGCCTCCAGGCAGCAAGCAGGAGGCGATCCTGAAAGTAAATGGGGGTCACTAAAGGGAGGACCAGGGGGAAAACAAGGTTGACTCAGTCCACTGGCACCCTTGTGTCTGCTGGCCCCAACCTCTGGCTCCATGCCTATTACGTTCACATTTAGCGGGGGTTGTGGGGGAGGGGAAGGCCTGAGCACAGCCAGGACACTGGGAGGGGTTCCCTGGCTGAGTTGGGTAATTAAAAGAGAGCACGGATGCTGGAATCCAACTGGCAGGAGTGCTTGTTGCTCTGACAAGTTCGCCAGACAGCGGGGACTATCTCTCCATTGAGAGCTGACTGGTGGGATAATGCAGTTCTCACGTAAGGAGGCGAGGCATCAAACTCCCTGCATCTGGTCAGCAGTAGGGAAGGGCGCACACAGCATCCCCACACAACGCCACGCACACTTTGGTGCGCTAGCAAGGAAGCAATGGACACTTGCTCTCTGCCTGAGGGAAAAACAGCCGAAACAGGGTGTCCCAGGGCTGGGCTTGTTTACCATGTTATAAATAAGAAAGAAATATATGTGACAAATTTTAAATTGTTGACACAAAGACTAATTGTCAATTTCATATGTGTAAGCAAGGCCTAGTAGGCGGAACTAACAGACTTTCCTAGGAGAGTTCTTCGTCCTCCCATATGTCCCTCCATCTATGTCTGTCTCTCCAGACGTGAAGGGGACAGAGAGCGCTGGTGACCAGCCTAGCAGGGCTGTCTCAGGACATCAGGATCTGACACAGAAGATGTGCTCTCGACCTAGGCTGTCATTATTGCTGTCAGTTTTCAGAGTGTCTCCTGGGCTGGTGACATGTTGCTGGTGGATTGTTCAGGGCACGGTTAGAGAGACAGGAGGAAGGGAAGGAAGTGTACTGGGGCAGGAGGAGGGGACTGTTGGGAGGGTGGGTTGGGCAACTCTGACTTTTAGCCTAACAAAGAACAAGGAAAAGGAGAAAAACATATAGAGTCTATAAGTCATCTAAAGTGAGGCAGATTGGATGCTAAATAACAGCATTTAACTCAGTAAAAGCTGTATTATTCCAACAGTTCTCAGCACAGAACAGCATGAAGTTCGAGGCAGAAAACACCTGAACTAGGGTGTGCCCTGAACTTACAGGGGAGCAGCCTACTAGTGGTGTTGATGGTAGGAAGGGCCCTTTAACTACATGCAGAAAGCTAGAGGATTAAAATACTCTCCAAAAGCAAAAAGATAAGGAGAGAGGAAAGGGGATTGGTAAAATGTTGATAATTATTGAAACTGGGGGCTGAGTCTATGGTGCTGGCAGTGGAGGTCAGTTATCCTAGTCCTTCTGGTTTCTAGTATGTTTGGAAATTTCCTTGATGAAAGTTTTTAAATGGTGGGGAGACAGAGGAGAGAGAAGACAAGCTACATTTACATGTGTTACTTAAGCAATTTTTGCCCTTGTTAAGTGGGGTTATCTTGAGCATGTTATGGAATGGCTACTTCTGTTGGTTAGACACCAATAGTTAAATAGAAATGTGACAGAAGGGAGTGAAAATGTTGAGACAAGAAGAAAATCACAGTGAGCACAGGGAGTGGGGTGGATTCTGGAGTAGATGGATGGGGTCCTTGAGGGCCCATGGGCAGGGGTGAAAGAAACCACTAGAAGAGTGCCAGATTCATTTGTTCTTTCAGCAAATATTTACTGAGTCCTCTGTTTTGGCACAGTTCTGGGCCCTGGGGACACAGCATGAGGCAAATAGCCTTCCTCCTCATGGCACTGACATTCTAGGGAGGAGGCTGACAAGGAGGGAGCATGACTCCATGAACATTCCAGTCAGCCTCTCTGCTGAGTTTGGGGACCCCAGGTCCTTAATTCAGCCCTTGCTGCTGCTTCTGGTCACCCTTTCTATCCTGCCATCTAGGAGGCCATGTGCAGACCAGGCAACTGGGACAACAGAAGGGCTGGGGAGCTGAGTGCCAGCCACCAATGTCGCCTTACTTCTACTGAGAATTGAGGTCTTTCTCTCTCTTCTCTTTCAGAAGTTCATTAAAGCTTACCCACTTAGCCTTGCCTCAACACACTGGTCAAACCCTGAAAGGTTTGTCATGGCCGCAAATGACTTCTGACACCACAAGCACAATATTGAGGAAAGCTAAGCCAGTGTATGAGGTACACAGAACTCCCCTTATCTAGGGGGGAGATGTTCCAAGACTTTCAGTGGATGCCGAAACCTGCAGATGTTACCAAACCGAAATACGCCGTGTTTTTCCTACACACATACACCTTGTCACTTAAAGGAAGCACGTGACGCCCTCTCTTCGCCAGCATCTCAGTTGCCAGCATCACTTATTCTGCCTTTGCGGCCCTTAAGTAAATAGGGGTCGCTGGAACACAAGTACTACCGCACCACCACAGTGGGTCTGATGACCCAGGAGGGGGCCGAGTGACTACTGGGTGAGGAGCATAAGCAGCATGCGGACATGGAACGAACGAAGGATTCTCGGCCCAGATGGGACAGAGAGGGTTGGTGTGAGATTTCATCATGCTACTGAGGACGGTATGCAATTTAGAACTTACGATTTGTTTATTTTCAGAATTTTTCATTTAATACTTTTGGGCCATGGTTAACAGTGGGTAAATAAAACCATGGGAAGTGAAACCTCAGATAAGGGGGCAGTGTTACTGTATTTTGTCTAATACCAATCAAAACCTCAGGCTTGTGGTAGGAACATTTCACCGGGCACAGGAAGCTGCTGTGGGCAGTTTCCAAGTCCTGCCCTCCATATTTTGACCTTGACTTGTCTCTCCCTTTCTGTGAGGGGAGGCTGCCTCACACCTGCTAGGATGCCTGAGCCTCTCTCTGGGTCCACTGCCCGCTGGGCGAGATGGCCCTGTACCAGGAGGCTCTTCCCACTTTGCTGTGCTTTTTTTTGTCCCTACCTGGGGTGTTCCTTCAGGGAGGCTATGATGGAGTGAAAATGTGACCAGCTCTGCCAACAGGCATTCCTGAGAATGCGTCTGCTTCCAGTCTGCTCCTGTAGCGCCAGGTCCCGCCGAAACACTAGGATTAGAGCTTGTTAGTCATTGTTGAGAAACTGCAGTGGGACCCACACAAGCACAAAAATGAGAAATCCCAGGATTGAAAACCTGGATTTATTTTTAACACTTCAGACCTGATACCTCCAAATACCTATATAGTCAGCTACCGGTCAGAAGAGGGAACAAGCAGAGCCTGGGCTGTGAGTGACACCCACTCACATTAAGTGGAAGAATGTGGCACTTTGGGAAAGTGGTTAAAGGACAAACAAAGCATAAGATGTAGAGAATGTTTGATTCTCACCGCTAGGCCTGGGGCATAAAAAAGAGCCACAGTACAACGAGTATGTCAGAACCCACAGGGGCCCTGGAGGGGCACCCCCGCAGGCTGGGGCACCCCCAGCCTCATCTCTGCCACTGCTAGCTTTGCCAGCCACTGACCTCGGTGTATGCAATGTGCTCTGCAATATTTGATCTCCTTTCCCTGTTCCTGTCTTTGGTGTTTGTGCTTGTGGGCATGTAGGTTTCACAGCTAGACTCCAGCCTGGCTGGCTCATGACGCTCACTGTCGCCAGGCACCCAGTCCAAGGGCCTTTCTCTCCCCACACCCTGTTCTCGGGTAGGCTGCTACACACCAGCTCTTTTCTGCAGCATCCTCTCTTGCCACTGGGCCACTTGTTCTTCCCAGGCAAATGCTAAAGAGACATTCTGCGGTCCAACAGAATGGCATACTCTTATATTTAGCCCCATTGTGTAATATGTGAAAATAACACTTTGTACTCAGGGTGTACCTTTTATCAGAGAAACTCCATGCACTCTGCAAACATCTCCTGCACAACACCCCTGGGTGGAAGGAATATGCCAAGTATTGTGATCTAAGGCTCCCAGCTGGAAAGACTGAGGCCCTGGGGAAGGAGGTGTGGCCCAAGTCTCCCAATGAGTCAGGACTCAGCGAAGAACCACAGGCTGCTCCCTAGATTCTTATCAGACTTTGCTTTCTGAACTTTATAACCTGCAGTTCCCTCAAAGCTGGTCTTCTTCTCCTGGTACAGAAACATTCCTTTGCATACACAGACTTCCCTGTGTAGAGACACACTTGACACTTGCCTTGAAAACCCACACATCCATCTCAATAGAAATGCAGAAATGCTACCTTTGCCGTGGCCAGGATTTTCCTCACTGTGGTATCTCAATGTTCGGGAGAGCTGTTTCTATCAAAATCCACACCTTGGCTGATGTAGGAAGTTGTGGGGGACCCCAGAGAAAGTGCTCCAGAACTTTGAGTAATGGGGTTAGCCCAGATTCCATCTTTCTGTAACACTGCAGTCAGTGTTACAGAATGCTCTAGTCAGAGACGAGGTTGTGCACAGCCAATCTTGTGGTGAGAGGCACAGGCTCAGGGTGCGGGAGGTCTCTGGGTATGTTGCTCAGGGATTTCTTGGACGCAAGCAGTATCTATCTTCTCAGAAACAGCAAATACCTTATGTGTTAGAAGTTCAAAACCAATTGCTTTTTTGTGTCTGTTTTATTGTCACTGATAATTGACACTCCACTGCAGGAGGCTCAGGGGTGTAGAGGCAGTTCTCACAGTTGAGCAAGGGCAGAAATGGCAGAAAGCAACAGTAACTGGAATGGGCTCTGGCTATGGGATGTCTCATGTCAGGGTAGGATAGTTCCATGGATGAAGATACAGGCTTTGTGTTTCCCCCAAATGGCCATACCAATATACTGTTAGTCCTTGAAAACACAGTTTTGAACTACACAAGTTCACATATACACAGAGTGTTTAAAAAAAATACAGTTGGCCTTTTGTATTCCGAGGTGTCACATCCTTGGATTCAACCAGCCTCAATGGAAAACAATATTTTCTCATTCCCAACTATGGCTTCCCATCTGGGGATCGAAAAAAAAAATACTATTTTTGATCTGTAATTGGTTGAATTTGAGGATGTGAAGGGGAAACTCTAAAGTAGAAAGTTATATGGATTTTCAACTGTATGGGATGGGCATCCATAAATCCCTGTGTTGTTCAAGGATCAACTGTATACCCCATTCATAGGTGGTGATTACCACCACTTCATGGAGAGGTGGGATCTACGTCCTCTCCCCTAGAACCCAGGCTGATACTCGCAGCTTCCTCAGCCACTAAAATATGGTGAAGGTGATGGGCATGACTTCTAAGGCTAGGGCACAGAGGGCAATGCGGCTTCCGTCTGGGTGCCTTGGATAACTTCGTCTTGGAAAACCATGCGCAGAGGACACTCAGCAGCCTTGCAGAGAAGCCTGTGTAGAGAAGAGCTAAGCATCCCCCTTCCTGCCTTCAGCTGTCGCTAGTTTCCCTGACGTGTGAATGGTCCATGTTAGGTGCAGACTGGAGAGCCCTATCAAGTCTTTGGATGCTGCAGTCCCAGCCAACTTAAGATTGCAACCACATGAGAGATTCCAAAGGAGAGGTGCTGGAATGAGTCCTTCCCAAATTCCTCATCAACAGAAGCAGAAATTAGTATTGTTTTGTAAACCATGACATTTTGGAGCAATTTGTTATACAGCAGTAGATAACTAAAATACCATGGAAAGACTCTAAGCAGAAGGGCACTATGAGAAGATCTAGGTGGAAAAAAAAATCAGCGAGGCCACTATTTATAAAATGGAACAAGGTTGGGGGCAGGGCAAGGTTGATGGGAAATGGCCATAATCATACTTATTTGTAGAGGCATTACAGAGATTCTTTAAGATAGCAGATGAAAAGTGCCCAAAAGTACCTGACTCAGAGAAGAGGCTCAATAGGAAGCTATTACTATTGTTATCACAAGGCAGACAAGTCAAAGGTATTACAAAAAGGCAGGGGTAGGAGAACATAGGCAAGACAGAACCATTTTTTAAGATGGACACATAAACTTCTCTTTCATTTGTAGCCTACTTGCTTTGGATGTTATATCATTTATAATTAAGTTTGGCTGAAAGAACAGAAAACCCAAAGTAACAGTGGCCTAAGGAAAACAAATGTTTAGGTTTTTCTGTTGTAAAAATTTAAAGGCAATCAGTTCAGAGATAGTTTGTGACTCCATGGTGAGAGAAACCCAGGCTCCTTGTGATTTTTGCTTTGCTACATGCAACTTCCATGCTTAAGGTCTTCTCATGGTCCAAAATGACTACGGAAGTACCATTCATTACATCTGAATTCCAGCCACTAGGAAAAAGGAAAGGACAAAAAAATTCCCCTTTTATTTAAGGACAGTTACCAGAAGCTGCACACACCAGTTCCACTAGTATCCCTCTGATCAGAACTACTCACACGGACAAGGCTATCTGCAAGGGAGGCTAGGAAACACATATGGCCTTTATCCTGTGCAGCCACATGCAGTTATGAACTGGGGATCTGTTACTAAGAAGAGGAAAATAGGTATTGGGAAACAAAGCAACCAGCCACAGATGCCAAATCCCCTGTATATATCATACTCAATGACTGAAAATGCCATTTCCAGCACAAATCTAGGTAGAGGTTTGTATAAGATGCTACTCATAAGATTCTTTTCTTCTTATACCTCTAAGATCTTTGGCCACTTTTCCCATTATAAACAGTACTATAAAACTACCCCAATTTTCAGATGATACAGAGAACACTAAAGACTTTACCAAAAAACTATTAGAGCTGATAAATGAATTCAGTAAAGTTGAAGGATACAAAATTAATATAAAGAAGTCTGTTGCATTTCTAAATGCTAATAAAGAAGGATCAGAAGGAGGAATTAAGAAAACAATCTAATTTGTAATTGCATCAAAAAGAATAAAATACCTAGAAATAAATTTAACCAAAGAGGTAAAAGACCTGTACACTGAAAACTATAGGACATTAAAGAAATTGAAGAGGACACAAATAAATGGAAGGATATACAATGCTCATAAATTGAAAGAATAAATATCATTAAAATGTACATACTACCCAAAGCAATCTACAGATTCAATGCAACCCCTATCAAAATGCCAACGGCATTCTTTTTAGAACTAGAACAAATAATCTTAAAATATATACAGAACCACAAAAGACCATGAATAGCCAAAACAATCTTAAGAAAAACAAAGAAGGGAGTGTCATGCTCCCACATTTCAAATTATACCGCAAAGCTATAATAATCAAAACAGTATGGTACTGGCACCAAAACAGACACATAGATCAATAGAACAAATTAGAGAGCCCAGAAATAAATCTTCGCTTATATGGTCAATTAATTTACAACAAGGAAGGCAAGAATATACAATAGAGAAATGACAATCTCTTCTATAAGTGGTGTAGGAAAACTGGACAGATACATGCAAAAAAGAAAAAAGAAAAGAAAAGGACACAGGACTACTCTTAGACAACATATAAAAATAAGTTCAAAATAGATAAAAAACTTAAATGTAAGACCTGAAACCATAAAATTTGCAAAGAAAGCATGGGCAGTAAACTTTTTGACATCTATCTTACCAACATCTTTTTGGGTATGTCTCCTAGGGCAAGGGCAACAAAAGCAAAGATAAACAAATGGGGCTACATCAAACTAAAAAGCTTCTGCATTAACAAAACTAAAAGACAACCTACTGAATGGGAGAACATATTTGCAAATGATATATCCAAAACAGGGTTCATATCCAAAATATATTAGGAATTCACATAACTAACATAAAAAAAAAACAATTAAAAATGGGCAGAGGACCTAAATATATACCTCTACAAAGATACACATATGGCAAACAGACATATGAAAAGATGTTCAATGTCATTAATCATCAGAGAAATGTACATTAAAATCACAGAGATATCCCCTCACACCTGTCAGAATGTTTATCAGTAATAAATCAACAAACAAGTGTTACTGAGTATGTGAAGAAAAGGGAACTCTCATGCACTGTTGTTTGGATTATAAATTGGTACAGCCACTGTGGAAAACAATATGGAGGTTCCTCAAAATATTAAAAATAGAACTAATAAAACTTCTGGGTATTTACCTAAAGAAAATTAAAACACTAATTCAAAGAGATAAATGCATCCCTATATTCATTTCAGCATTATTTGCAATAGCCACGTTATGCAAGAAACCTAGGTGCACATCAATAGATAAGTGG
Organism: Tonatia bakeri; assembly: GCA_004024845.1. Taxonomy (NCBI): domain Eukaryota; kingdom Metazoa; phylum Chordata; class Mammalia; order Chiroptera; family Phyllostomidae; genus Tonatia; species Tonatia bakeri. The sequence goes on along the minus strand of PVIA01002905.1, from coordinate 56,357 downwards.
ATAAAAAAGTGGTGGTACGTATACACAATGAAATACATGTATTACTCATCCAGAAAAAGAACAAAATCTTTCCATTTGTGACAACATGAGTGGACCTAAAGGGTATTATGCTAAATGAAATAAGTCAGACAAAGAAAGATTTCATTTATATGTGGAATAAAAAAAACCCCAAACAAACAAAATAAAACAAAACCAGACTCATAGAGACTTCCAGCCAATATGGAGGCATAGGTAGACACACTGTGAAGGTGTCTACCTTCTTTCACAACCAAAAGAAGGACAACAAACGTAAAAATAAAAAACAACTAGAACTGACAGAAAATCAAACTGTGTGAAAGTTCTACAACCAAGGAGTTAAAGAAGAAATATTCATCCAAACCCATAGGAGGGACAAAGACAGGCAGCCGGGCTGAGAGGACTCGTGGCAAGGTAGAAGCTGGAGTAGTAGGGCAAGGTGGAGGCTGGTGGACCCCACAAGGCGGCAACTGGCAGACAGGGAGATTCCACACTCATGTGGAGATAAACCAGGAGGAACAACTAGGGAGAGAGACAGACCTTGAAACCTAGGGCTCCATCCAGCACAGAGAAATAAAGCCTCAAGGCCTCTGACTGAAAACACCTGTGGGGGTTGAGGCAGCAGTGGGAGAAACTCCCAGCCTCACAGGAAAGTTCATTGCAGAGGCCCACAGGGTCGTTGAATGTATACAAAGTACACAAACCTGCCCACCTAGGAATCAGCACCAGAAGGGCCCAATTTGCTTGTGGGTAGTAGGGGAAGTGACTGAAAGCTGGCAGAGAGCTGAGCAAGAGCCATTGTTCCCTGTCGGACCCCTTCCCCACATACAGCATCACAAGGCAGTAATGTGGGTTGCCTCGCCCTGGTGAACACCTAAGGCTCCACCCCTTACTATGTAACAGGCATGCCAAGACAAAAAAAATGGCCCAAATGATAGAACAGATCAAAATTCCAGAAAAAATACAACTAAGCTATGAAGAGATAGCCAACCTATCAGATGCACAGTTCAAGACACTGGTAATCAGAATGCTCACAGAATTGGTTGAATATGGTCACAAATTAGAGCAAAAAATGAAGGCTATGCTAAGTGAAATAAAGGAAAATGTACAGGGAACCAACAGTGATGGGAAGGAAACCGGGACTCAAATCAATGGTTTGGAGCAGAAGGAAGAAAGAAACATTCTACCAGAACAGAATGAAGAAATAAGAATTCAAAAAAATGGGGAGACGCTTAGGAACCTCCAGGATATCTTTAAATGTTCCAACATCCGAACCATAGGGGTGCCAGAAGGAGAAGAGGAAGAGCAAGAAGTCAAAAAGTTTTTTGAACAAAAAATGAAGGAGAACTTCCCTCAATGAAGAAAGGAAATTCTCCTTTCCTTCTGGCAAAGGAAATAGATTTCCAGGAAGTCCAGAAAGCTCAATAGAGTGCCAAAGAAGTTGGACCCAAGGAGGAACACACCAAGGCACATCATATTACATTACCCAAGATTAAAGATAAGGAGAGAATCTTAAAAGCAGCAAGAGGAAAGGAGAGAGTTACCTACCAAGGAGTTCCTATAAGACTATCAGCTGATTTCTCCAAAGAAACCTTACAGGCAAGAAGGGGCTGGAAAGAAGTATTCAAAGTCATGAAAAGCAAGGACCTACATCCAAGATTGCTCTATCCAGCAAAGCTTTCATTTAGAACGGAAGGGCAGATAAAGTACTTCGCAGATAAGGTCAAGTCAAAGGAGTTCATCATCACCAAGTCCTTATTATATGAAATGTTAAAGGGACTTATCTAAGAGAAAGAAGATAAAAACTATGAATAGTAAAATGACAACTAACTCACAGTTATTAACAACCAAACCTAAAACAAAAACAAACTAAGCAAACAACTAGAACAGGAACAGAACCACAGAATGGAGATCCCATGGAGGGTTACAACAGGAGAGTGGGAGGGAGAGAGAAGGGGAAAAGGTACAGAGAACAAGTAGCATAGATGATAGGTAGAAAATAGACAGGGGGAGGGTAAGAATAGTATAGGAAATGTAGAAGCCAAAGAACTTATATGTATGACACATGGACATGAACTAAAGGGGGGAATGTGGGTGGGAGGGGTTGTGCAGGGCAGAGGGGAATAAAGGGGGGGGTTAATGGGACAACTGTAATAGCATAACCAATAAAATATATTTAATTAAAAAAACAGACTTCTGCGAACCAAAGCATCGCAGGTTCGATTCCCAGTCAGGGCACATGCCTGGGTTGCAGGCCACAGCCCCCAGCAACCACACATTGATGTTTCTCTCTCTCTTTCCCCCTCCCTTCCCTCTCTAAAAATAAATAAATAAAATCTTTAAAAAAACCCAGACTTGTAGTAATAGAGAACTGATGGTTGCCCAAGGTAAAGAGTGTGGGGGGATGGGTGAAAAGATGAAGTAGAATAAGAGGTACAAACTCCCAGTAACAAAAAAGGAAGCCATGGAGATGTAGTGCACAGTACAGGGAATACAGTCAATAATATTGTAATAACTTTGCATGGTGACAGGTGGTTATTAGACTGAGTGTGGTGATCACATCATAAGGTATGTAAATTTCAAATCCCTATGTTGTACCCCTGAAACTAATATAATATTGTATGCCAACTATACTTTAATAAAAATAACAATAAAATTAAATTAACCATCAAAATAGAATAAAACTAAGGGAAAAAATGGCCCTTCCAGATCAAATACGCATAACCAGTTGATCTTGACAAGAAGCAGGGGCCAGCTCACTCTGTCACACTCTTATTGGCTCTCCCTCTTCCCTGTCTCCCTGCCCTGTCCTTGCACTCTTCTCTCCTTTGGAGTAGTAGATGCATGCTCTTGTAGCAGGCTCTGCTTTCCAGGGAAGCCAGGCTAATTCAAAGCTAGCATGCCGGTGGGTATCATCCCTCCATCTACACTCTCTGCCCTTATCTTTCTCATTTTCCAGTTGGCAGGACCCAAGTGTATATATGTCTTAAGGAGCATGTAAGAAATGATAACAGAGCAAAAGTCAGTCTTCTGGCAGGTGCAAGTGAAGCCCTGATTTGTCTAATGTTTCCCAATCTTCTCACCCCAGATAAGCAACATCCCAGATTTAACAAGGTTTCCCATTATATAGAGAAGAAAGATTGCTTTGTAAATTAAAAACTGGTTATCTCTCATCAGCTTCTTTATGAAGAAATTTTAATGCAGAGCTCACTGAGTTGAATAGATGAAGGAATATACGGGTAAAATCCAGATAGTTTTACCAAAAACTTCATTCCACTTTTCCTGCCATGCCCCATGCATTTGGGATGTATCCTTTGCTAAGCTCATTTGGGGCCTGGCTAGGTCTGGCTTCCTCAGCCCTAAAATGGGAGTTATGGTTATGCTTAGTCCTTTCCTTGTGATCTGACTCTCACTACAATCTCAGTTCCCAGGAAGGTAAACAACATTCTTTTTTCTTTTAAAAAATTATTTATTTCTTTTTAGAGAGAAGAGAAGGGAAGGAGAAAGAGAGGGAGAGAACATCAATGTGTGAGAGCTTCTCACACGCCCCCAACTGGGGACCTGGCCTGCAACCCAGGCATGTGCCCTGACTGGGAATTGAACTGGTGACTTTGCAGTTCACAGGCCAGCACTCAGTCTACTAAGGTACACCAGCCAGGATACATTCTTATTTCTTGAAAAAGAAAAACCTAAGTTTAGAAATATCACCTAATTCATGTTTTTGTTTGTTAACCTATTTGTGCTTTTAAAACATTTGGGGGACATCTGGCTAAAAGAAAATGAATTTAATAACCAAATGGCATTATTTCACAGGGATTACAATAAATGTGACCTTTTGCTTTCTGAAGAGTAGCCCAACTTAATGTGACTTGAGGGACTAAATATCTCTAATCTCTATGACCCTCATGAAGGAAACCCCACTGTTTGGAGCCACCAAAGTGATACAGAAAACCCAGGTCTGTTCTGAGTTGGAAATTCAAAACCCAATTCAGCAATGACCATACTTTTGAGGGTTGCACCATCCCATAATTGTTTTGATGTTGTAATCACCCCTTCTCTCTTTTCTGCAAAGGCATCACAACATGTTACTGAAAAAGTTTAAAGGATTTAATGTTATTTTAAGAATTTTTAAAACAAGTTCTTTAAACCCATTGACAACTTTAAAACAACCCTGGGGCTTGTAAAATATAGATTGAGGACCTTCAACTCTTTTTTAAAAGTATCATCTTTTTCTAAAGCTTTCATTATTGGCCCGATTTATACAACTCTATGTCACAATAAACACAATACTTTCTCTCTCAAAATTTGTTCTTAAGTCAGAATAACCAAATCTAATTCCATCTGTATTTCTGTAGCTTGTGAATTCACTCTGTTATTCTTTTAAATTGGCCCCCGTAGCATTAATTCAACAAGCCGTTCTCTAGCAATGTCCATCATTACACCTTTTGACTTAAATCACATTAAAATCTAAGGAAATATTCAAGCTTTTCGACAAAGCATTCACTTTAATTCTTCTTTCCTCCAGATCCAAGGATCTCTGGCTACCTCCTGAATTACTCCCATCCTCCAAAGTTGCCTTCTACTGATCATATGTCATTTGAAGCAAGCACAGTTATCCCAAGAAGTTATGAACCATTCCTAAATTAGGGTTTTTCTAAACACTCCTGGTATTGCCACGACTTTCAGGTTGGAGATTTGCCCCAATCATGCTTGGTTAGCCACGTCTTGTTCAGAGCACATAGGTAAACAAAAGTTCCACCCAGTGGAGGGTGTGCCTCGAAGGGCTGGCAAGGGTTCACTCTGGGCACTAGGCATTGAGAAAGAACAGGGTGAAGTCATGTCATCAAGGTTAATAGGTGAAGTCTAACTCTGACTTTTAAATTTATTATTAGAAAAAAACCTTCTTTCCTCTTCCCTTCGCTCCCCCTTTGCTGGAGGTTTTCTGAAACTGAAAAGTGTTATTTACCCTTTATAACAACTACCTTCAAAACACAGTCTTGCGACTAAGCCAGATTTTCTGCTGAACCAGCCAGTGAGACCAAACAGCAGGGTTCCTGGCAACCACAAACGTATGCAAATGTGTTCGTGTGTGTGTGTGTGTGTGTGTGTGTGTGTGTGTGTGTGTCCTCTAGTCTCCTCCTCCAGAGCCGTCAACCAATGCAGTGCAAACTTCCTGGAACACAGCCCACATCCCCACCCCAGCACAAGGAACTGAATGCAGGATAAGCAAACCCTTGCACCAAGGTTCTCCATTTAGGACCCAAGTAAAGGAATTGGGTCTAGATTGAAACCTGCCCTCCAGGGTCTTCATTCTCTGAGAGTGAAAGAAGGTTGCCTTAATTAAATATCATGCTTCAGGCTTCAGTGTGTGATTCATCTTTATTATTCCAGTTCTTTTGCTCTATGGGAAGAAAATGCTTCTCTGTGTTTAATGAATGCCAGAGATTTGGGAATTCCAGACAGTTGGGTTCTAACTAGTCAAATACAGTGTTCATGACATAGAAGCTTGAAAGGAAACATTTTGGCCATTCCTGCATCAGAAGCCAGAAGCCTGAGATAGAGCAGAACATGAAGGTGTCATTTTGTTAGTGGTCATTGAGAGAACCAGAGAAAGAGTTGTAAAAGCCGGGCCCAAATCCCTGAGCAAAAACAACCACAGAGGTCTCAGCTCCGCTGGCTACTCACACCAGCAGCATTAACTTCCTTATCTGTAAAATAAGGGTGTTGAACTCAAGTTCTGGCTCACTGACTAAGTGACTCTTAGTGACTAAAGTTTGTTGGTATTTGGTCGGTATTACTGGAATGTCAGGTTAATAGACAACCTGGCAGCTTAACATTGAAAACGCTGTGGCACAGCTAAGGAGGATGATAGAGTATTCCCAGAGGACAGGAGGACGTCTACCCACACCCGTGGGGTAAATTGATTTGTTTAATTCAGGAAGGGTAAACTGTAGGCAAAACTCTGAAGTAGCCAGAGTTTAAGACCAGCTCCTGCACAATCCCTTTTCCTTATCGATCTGAGGAAAGGATTTAAAATCAGTGACTTCCAGTTTAGATAGGTTTGAGAGTCATGTTTTTTCATCAAAGGCGCATGGACGAAGTTTTATTTTCCTTTGTGAAATGAAAGGCCTTTTTTCCCCCTGAGGAATTACAGTCATGAGCAAGAGGCTGGGGAATGAGTGTGTGTTCGTGTTCAGTAAGCAACTCAAAGGATCTGAAATCTGATTTCGTTGTTTCTGGTGCTGGGATTTTGCATGTCTCTCTCTCTCTCTCTCTCTCTCTCTCTCTCTCTCTCTCTCTCTCTCTCTCGGCTGATAGCCTATGTTTTTCTCCAAAAAGCACACCCAAATTTTCTGTGCTCACAGCTTGCTGAGCAGAAGGGGTAACCCAGATGCCCTGAGCCCCTCAGGGGGATAGCCCCTTCTGAGGAAATGCCCCCCTCGCAGAAGACAGGTGCTGGGAGCCCTGATGGTTTGAGGGAGACTCTCCCGCTGGTGAACCTGGGCTGGCGCTGGAAGAGCAGAGATAATGAGCAAGCAGGGCTCTCCTCTGTTTGTTTGCATTCCATCTGATGAGACAGTTGGCAAACCCTCCAACGTCTCAGCTGCATGGTGTGTATCCTGGCCACAGGCTCTGAAGTGCTCAGAGGTGATGGCATCAAGCTCACGGGAGCATCACGTACCCCCAGACAGAAATTCATCTGTCCCAGTGGCACCCAGAATATGAAGGAAGGATTCATAATCCACTCCCAACCACTCCCAAAGGAATTTCCTTCTCCCTTGGAGAGGAAGGCAGAGGGGAGCAGGAAAGAAATGGCAGCACCAGGCACTGGGCATTTTAGGCAGAGAGAGGCTTCTTGTAAAATAGGGAAGGAAGGTCTTTGAATCACTATTGGGCATGGCATTCCAGGCTCATAAACCCAGCAAAAGAGAGGCAGGATACTGTCACCAGCAGGGGGTGCTATACTGCTCTAGGCTCTGGAGACAAAGGTAATAAATAGGGAGGTTGGATTCTTAGCCCAGGGACTGGCTCTGACTCAGGAAATGTTGTTGAAAGCTGTTGATCAGAGGAGTGGCTAAGACTAGAGAAATCCTGATTCAGGCTGGGTCACTTAGCTGGCCACGTGGTGCCAGGATCATGCACTCAGTGAGATTGTGCCTATCCCCTGAGCCATTTCCTGATATAAAACAAATATTTGAGTTGGAAGAGCTGAGTAAAGCTGCAGAATGTTCTGCAGATTCTTCTCATTTTCTCGACTGCTACTGGAAGCCTTGGAGAGCCTTATCAACACAAGAGCCTAGTGGTCATAGGCATTTTGCCTTAAGGACCAGGGACTTCATACTCGAAGAATGTTCTTCCTGGCTAGCTCGCTGTCTCTGTGTGCTCTTCTATTTTGTTTTTGTAATTAGTGCCTAGACAGAATTTTCAAGTGTCTCAATCAAAACTGAAAGCCCAGGGGATTGTGGCACAAGCATAGTCTCCTTCCCAGCCTTTAGGTCATTCTCATGTTAATCTGATCATCTCCAGCTCAGAGATGGGAGTGAGCAGATTCGTGGCTGTGGGGAGGTTCAGGTACTAGTCCTGTCTCAGCCACAGGTGTGATATATAATCTGGGCAATTTACTTAGCCTCTCCAGGCATTATTTTCCTGACCTGTTAAAATTATGTTCAAGGTCCCAAACAACTAAACTTCTGAGCTGAAATGCGTCTGGATTTAGTCCAGGACATTTTTGGGTTGTGGGAACAGCTCAAAGTCTGATCTGGGGTGTGTGCCTCTTGAGGGGGGTGTGCCATGGCCCGTACCTAAGCCAGAACTCAGGCTCAGGGCGAATGGAGCTAGTCCTCAGAACCACCTCCACATTTCATGACCTATTCGTGCAAATTTTTAAGTCACACTCCCGGGTCTATTAGAAGAACAACAGCAAATTCCTCAGAGCAATTGCTTCACAGCCATCCTCTTACTATCATTCAAAACCCATATCTTCAGAACACATTGTCTCTCTCTTCAGAGGTCAATTTTCCTCTGCCTTTTGGCTTTATCTGACATGTCTCAAATTTAATCAGCCTTTTCTCCCTCCATGTTGGCAGTAGAATCACTGGATTCAACTCTTACACTGAAGTTACATGAGTCCTGCAGTTCAAAGAGGGAACCGAGTCAGCAGGATGGGTCTGACTTAGTGTTCCCAGGCTGGACAGAGTGAGGCCAATTCTCCAGTTCTTGTTTTGGCCTAATTCCCATTGAGATTCAATGCCCAGTAAGAATTACTGAACGAAGGTTTTTAAAGGGCTAGAGCGTAAGAAATAGAAATTTGTATCTCTGTATTAGCAATTAACTGGTGTTTATTACTATAATAGCCCAATTGTCCATGTTTTCTCTGCTTGGTTGCCACAGGCAAGGAAGCCCTTCTTGTGCCCTCTCCTAGACCCTGCCCGTTCATTGCTGATGGAACCTAGTCACCCTTGCATAAGGCGTTAGAGAGGAGAAATGGGAAATGGAGGGTTGGGAAGATTTTATGTGTTCATCATTCCCTACAAGTTATCACTACTTTGTGCTTTTATCACTGAGCATTTTATGGAGTAAGTTATCTTGAACAAGCACTTTAGTATAATGGAAATAAAAGGCATACCAAGAGGTATTCAAATGCTTACTCATCTTGGGTGCTTGGAGGGATTTAGAGAACAAGGAGAAATGGATAAGTCTGGGTATCAACAGTGGGATATTCTGGAAGTTGGTTCCCCCAATACTGCAACTCTTTGCTGCAGAAATAAAAGCTTGGAGGTCATGTGGCAGAAATGGTAAAGTCTCTAATGATTCTCATTCCTGGCTCTATATAAGAAACACTTGGGGAATAAAAATTAGTGGTGCCTGGGCCCCACTTACTGAAGCAGAATTTCCAGAAGGTAAAATCCAAGGCTTGGTATTTTATTTTATATATTTTTTTATTAACAGGCTGACAGTGACCAGAGGGGAGAGGGGAGGGGATTATAGGGGAAAAGGGTGAAGGGTTTGCAGGAACTATTATAAAGGACACATGGACAATAACAAGGGGGGCTGGAAACAGGGAAGGGAGGTGGGGAGAACTGCAGTTGTGGGGAGCGGTGGGGGGAAAAGGCAGAAAACTGTACTTGAAAAACAATAAAAAAATGTTAAAATAAATATATAAATAAAATTACCTATGGTAACATCAAAAAATAATAAATATATATATTGTAGATTACGCTATTACAGTTGTCCCTTTTTTTCTCCCCTTTACTCCCCTTCACAATACATCCCCCTTCCTACCAGCATTCTCCCTGCTTAGCTCATGTCCATGGGTTGTACATATAAATTATTTAGCTTCTCCATCTCCTAAACTATTCTAACCACCCCCCCCGTCTATTTTGTACCTATCACTTACACTTCTTATATCCTGTACTTTTCCCCCATTCTTCCTCCTCCGCCTCCCTGCTGATAACCTTCCACGTGATCTCCATTTCTATGGTTCTGTTCCTGTTCTAGTTGTTTGCTTAGTTTGTTTTGTTTCTGTTCTTTTTAGGTTTGATTGTTGATAGTTTTGAGTTTGTTGTCATTTTACTGTTCATAGTTTTGATCATCTTCTTTTTCTTAGATAAGTCCCTTTAACATTTCATATAATAAGGGCTTGGTGATGATGAACTCCTTTAATTTGATCTTATCAGGGAAGCACTTTCTCTGCCCTTCCATTCTAAATGATAGCATTGCTGGATAGAGTAATCTTGGATGTAGGTGCTTGCCTTTCATGACTTGGAATACTTCTTTCCAGACCCTTCTTGCCTGTAAGGTTTCTTTGGAGAAACCAGCTGATAGTGTTATAGGAACTCCTTGGTAGGTAACTCTCTCCTTTCCTCTTGCTGCTTTTAAGATTCTCTCCTTATCTTTAATCTTGGGTAGTATAATTATGATGTGCATTGGTGTGTTCCTCCTTGGGTCCAACTTCTTTGGGACTCTGAGCTTCCTGGACTTCCTAGAAGTCTATTTCCTTTACGGATTGGGAAAGTTCTCCTTTGTTATGTTTTCAAGTAAGTTTTCTATTTCTTGCTCTTCCTCTTCTCCTTCTGGCACAGGTGTCAGTATTTCAAAGGCTCCCCAGAAGATATTGATGCACAGGGAGGCTAGAACACCAAATTGTAGAAAGGACTGTTTTCTTCACAAAATAAGGAAGTTAGGAAATGCCCCAGACACTGAAAAGAGACCATTTTAGTATTACATAAGTAATGGACTATTGATATAATATTGATAGTAGTAGCAGTGAATAGTTACTATGTGCTAAGGTGTAATAAGTACTTTACTTGTCTAACTTCTCTTCCTTCTGGTACTAATCCATACCCCATTTTATAGATAGACACCAAAGCTCAGGGAGATGCAAGGCCAACATACTGAAACTTAATATGCGAAAGGAAAATATGCCTATAAAGCATGAAAAATGCAAAGGTAAGACATAGCTCTGACACTTGAGGTCCTAGCTCCCAGCAGAGGAGCGAAATATATACACAAATGATTAAGAGTCCATAGCAGAAAGTTCCAACTGTCATAGAGCTATAAAGTGTGATAAAACCATGAGAGAGGGGATTAGGAAAGACTTTGAAGAGTGAGCCCTGGATGCTCTCAGGCAGTGCTGGCTGGGGGTTGTGGCGGGAAGAAGAGATAGCTCAGGGAAAATGTACCGTGTACAGAAATCCAAGAAAGCAGCAGAGAACTGGCAACTGGCCCGGTGTGATTAAAAGGTTAAAATAAGTTGAGGAAGGTGAGTTACCCCAAACCGTGGGATTTTAAATGGGATGGAGGAGGCCACAGAGCACCCCTGCTGGTGTCTGAACGGGGTGTGTGATGGGGTAGCATTTCAGAAGGAGCCAGGCCAGCAGGGGCTTTCAGGAGACTTGGAAATGTGCCCTACAGGGAAACAAAGCAGGCCCAAGCCACTGGGCCCTCTGTGGATTAAAGAAGGAACAAATACCAACAACACCTAGTAAGATGTTTAGCATACAGGCATGTTTTATCAGCTGGAGTTGAGCCACTCTGAGCATTTCCATGAAGCCCACCTTCTTGTCAGGAACTACACGCTTGGCTGGGGCAGAAAATGTCTGGGTACCGATGTGTCCTGTATGTTTGTTAGCTGTGGTTGGTGTTATGGGTGCTTACTGTGAAAGAGAAGGAGTGTAGCTGTCTTCTCTACATAATTTGATTCCTATTGCTGATGTATTTAGATATTATATATTTTCTCCATGTCTGTGATGACGTGATATTAAGTTTTCCCTTCAAGGAGGAAAATGAAAACATGGGATGCTGGGCTACGTGTGACTTCCCTACATTTCCAGAAGGCAGAGCTTTTTAAACTTTCCACTGGAGAACTTCCATTGAGAATTAGGACTCTGGGGGTGTGGCCAATTGTGACCAACTTAAAAATATACATTTCTTTGCAGCTGCATGTTTTATCTTAAAACTTCATGTGAATTCTGCATTCCCATAACACATTCATCCCTTCCCACTACAATGTACCAGTTTTACACTGTGACTTTGTGGGCATTTGGCTCCATCACCGTGGACCTCCCTTTAACAAGAGACCATTGTGATTATTCTGTGTAGGACTGGATTGTTGATTTGGACTTGAGTCACTTGAGAGACAGCTTTAAGCTGTCTATTTCACTATGATCAGAGAAAACTTGGAAGTCTTGTGAGTCTTACTTGCTTTTTTGTTTTTCCTGCACAGTTTAGCCATTGGCAGATATTAACATATGTCATACTAACAAGTTGATGGGTAAATGCTCTTCAATTAAGGGTCCTTTTGTTTACAACAGGGTTCATAGAGATATGTCGATATTAAAGTCTAATGACCAACTTCTCTGTAGTGTGAAACCTACACGGGAAAACTGAGGAGTAAAGAGGAGTTTTGGAGAAGAAAGGGGGCCTTGGTCATTTGACTGATACGGTTGACAGCAGGAAACTATCCTTGATTGATTGTCTTTGTGAAAATCAGGCACAGTCTTAGAGCTACATCCTCATACGCAATAACACCACTTGCTCCAAAGGCTGTTGACCTCCCAAGTGTGCTTTAAGTTGCTTTTCTCCTTCCCAAGGTCCTGGCTTCCTCTCAGGTCTTTAGTTTCTGATCTCTAACACAGTCTTTCAGCTTACATCATCATCATCATCATTATTATTATTATTAATTTCCCTCCTTTGGGCCTTCTACAGCTCACTTACCATTATTCTATCTTGATGAGGGAATTAAGAGATTCCGTCTTCCCATCACTTTGTTTTTCCAGAGATGATGGCTCTTTGGTGGAGTATTAATGTCAGGTTTTCCCCTAAGTCACAACCCTTTTGTTCACTTGGATTGAGTGAGAGCCTTTCTCCTCACCAGCTCTTGGCAGCTGGCTCGCCTGTCTGTGGCAATGTTGTATGAGGCAGTGCTAACCTGGCCTGGGAAATACTGAGACTCCTTAGTACCAAAACCCTCTTGCCTGGGAAGATCACTAGGCTTTTCCTGCCCCAGAACCTGCTCTGGGTCACCTTATCTGATATCAATATAGCTCTTCCAATGATGGGATAGCATTGGGACCACCACAGTTAATGGTTTAGAATTTAGAATGGCTTAGGTAATAAAAATGGAATGATACTAATTCATTCTAAATGCCCTTCTTCATGTTTCAAATGCCAACCTATCCATTTTCTTTCCTGGTCAAGCAGAATTACAGCATATAAAATATGTTAGTCACTTATTAAATATTTCTTGACTTTGATATGCCTCTATCAGAGAACTGTAGTCATAGAAACACTCAAACATGAGCCAAGGAGTAAAAATTGTATGGCAACTTGCCAACTGTAATATCCTGTCATCCACTTCCTGTTTACTGCTTCAGACTTGATGAACCTGTATATGCTTCTGCCCAGGGCACATTGGACTCATCAAAACCTCTGCCAGATGACTGTTTTGATATGGAGGGAAGGAACTGCTCCTTTCAAACCTTGGGGATGAGTTTAGAACTGCCACCTTCCAGGAGTGTGTCTTGTCCCTAGAGTTGGGAAGGAGCTGGAAGGAAGGCAAAAGGAAAGTATACCTGGAATGCATACGTTGTCTCTTAACACTAAAGTTTACAGCAAAGAAGAATGCCACTGAAAACAGTTGTCATGTGCTGGAATTTCCTGAACATAATAACTTCTCCTGAAAGGAACACTTTCAGGGGGTCACTCTGAGGACAGTTGAAGCCATAGTTGGATGTGTGAGATGACATCAGAGTTGGTATTAGGAGAATAGTCGAGGAGAGGGCTCGAATCAGGAAGGAAAATGCTGATTTCTTATGAGAGGGACTCAGGGGATGGGGAGAAGGGAAGAATAAATAAACTCTTTAACTCAAAGTCCTAAATTGTGGGTGGTTTGGGTCTGACCCTATGCCCTGGCCAAGTCTCTCAATTCCTTGTGGGAGAGCAGTAGGCATTACAGCAGCAGCTCTGGGCACTGGCCCAAGTTCAAACAACAGCAGGGAGTTTGCTGAGCACCATGATGACATCAAAGAGGAGCAACAGGGCAGAACTGGCTCAGTAGGGCTTTCTCCAGACTCCATTGCCCACCAGCTCCCTGAGTTCTTGCTAATTACAGTTGAAAATAATTACCCCAGATACAATGGAGAGGAGGCTGCCTTATTTATACTGTAACTGCCCACTATCAGCTTTTCTAGAAGCAACTTCAAAGCTTTCTACCCAACAATAAAAAATTGTGAATGGTCATTTCTTTCCAAAAATAAATGCAATTTCATGAGGAATGTATTTAAGCTAGCAAAGCTTTGTTTCTGAGTTCCATGCCTGTGCTGAATGGGCCAGCTAATTGAATCACAAAGTGCCCTTTAGAGCAGACCCATGGATAAACACTCTTTATGAAAAGGGGCATGGAGTACGTTATACCAAGATTGTCTTGAGAAGCCAGGCCTTTTCTGGTGCATGTCTGATTGACTCACCGTTCTCTGCATGTGAATGGGATTTCTCATTGTCTTGGTTAGAGTGAACAGTAGTTCATTTCAACACAATGCCAGGTGTTTGTGTGTGTGTGTGTATACACACACACACACACACATACATGTATACACATATATATCTCAATGGTGACATCAGATTTGACCACTTTATATCTGAAAAGAAGCACTGCTTTGGGCTTTTATACAATTACTTAATCCATACTTACTGAAATCAACTATGTGACAGGTACTATGTTGGCACTAGAGATAGTAGAATGAGTAACTCAGTCCCTCCCCATAGGGAGCTGAGAATCTGGTGGGAATAAGACTGCCTTGCTTACCACACAGTTGAGACCACTGTGAATTAGAAGGCACTACAAAGGCCAACATTGAAAGGATAGACTGTTTAAATTAGCAAGTCTGGCTTGAGTTATAACAAATGGAGTGCATTAGTTTCCTATTGCTGTCATAAAAAATTACCACAATATTGGTAGCTTAAAACAACAGAAATTTATTATCTTATAGCTTTATAGGTTAGAATTCCAACATGAGTCTCAATGGGCAAAAATCAAGGTGTTAGCAGGGCAGTGTTCTTTTTTTGGAGGCTCTAAGGGAGAATTCATCTCTTTGTCCTTCCCAGCTTCAAGAGGCTGCCCACGGTCCTTGGCTTGTGGCCCCTTCATGCATCTTTCAAGCCAGCAATGTCTTATCTCTCTAACTATTGTTCCATGGTCATGTTTCTCTGGCCATGGTTAGGAAAGTTTCTCCCTTTTAAGAAACTCGGTGATTAGATTAAATCTACCTGGATAAACCAGGCTACTCTTACCATCTCAAGATTGGGAATGTAATCACATCTGCAAAGTAAAGTAACATAGTCATAGGTTATAGGGGTCAAGATATGGACATATTCGGGGGACATTGTTCTGCTTCCACCCTCGGGACAGACTTGACACCATAGATAGTGTGCATATGTATTGCTTTGGATTGCTTTTTTGTTTTTGTTTTTCTAACCACTATACCTTGGGAATGCTGTTAGATATGAAAAGACTCTTTTCTGTTGTGGTGGAGGCAGGGATGTGCTGGGTGTTTCAAAATCAGCTGGTGGAATATAGAGTTTGGAAAAGATAACTCAATTTTAGATATGTGAAAGAAATATTTTTTAAACTCACGCTCCCATTATGCAAAATACAGAAGGAAAAGCTTAACCACGTTACCTCGGCCAGTGGAGCTAAGTAGAGAAAATATGTGGCCTCAGTCATCTGTGATGGGAGCAGGGCCAGAAAAGATGGGGTGGACACTTCCCTTGGGGTGACATCAGACTCTAAAAGGAAACTGAAAAGCACTGATTTAGGCCAAGATAAAGCCTTCCAATTAGTCTCCTCACACCCACACTCTCCCCAGTCAAGCCCATTTTCCATTCTCCCCACCTGGTCGTGCACTCTGCTGAAGTCTGTTATTCATGACTGTGGCTCCCAGGTTGTGTTTGGCAATGCCTGGCCCGGGGCAGATCCGCAGTCAATGTTTGCTGAATGAATCAAATGAATTGAATGACTATTGTTTATATCATTCCTGCTCAGAAACCTGCCATGGCTCTATATTATCCACTGAATAAAATCCACTTGTTTCATACATGCATGCCCCTCCCACCTCCAATTCTTTTCCTTCAGCCCTATGTCCCCATTTCCAAATGCTCTGTTTTTTAAGCCTGTATTAGTTTGTTAGGGTTGCCATAGCAAGTACCACAGACTGGGGGCTTAAACAACCTAAATTAATTTTCTCACAGTTCTGGAGGCTGAAGTCGGATGTTAAGGTGTCAGTAGGGGTAGATCCTTCTGAGGCCTCTTCTTGATGGCTGGCCATCTTTTGCCTCTGTCTTCACATGGTCATGCCTCTGTGTCTGTCTTTGTCCAGACTTGCTCTTTCCGTAAATTCACCAGTCAGGTTGGATTAGGGCAAACCCTAGCAACCTCATTTTAATTTAACTGCCTCTTTAAAGGCCTCATCACCAAATACCGACACATCCTAGAGGCTAGGCCTTCACCACGTGCCCCTGGGGGGACACAATGCAGCCCATACCAAAGGCCCACTAAGCACTTGATCCCATCTCTGGTGTCTCTCTTTTCCTCATCTGCCTCCTTCCACCTTCTCCCCACCAATTTTTCCCACTTTGAACACCACACATATGTACAGACATCCTACAAACCATCTCTTTCCTCTGAATAGCCATGGCAATAAATTTTTTCTTCTGGTACTTACCACTTTTATTTTTATTATATTCTCTTGTGTTATGTTTTATCTTGTATTATACTCCTTTGTCTTATTACACAGGGTGGGGAAAAAGTAGATTTACAGTTGTGAGTACATGAAACACAGAGTTTATTCTTGCATTATTATTTATTAATTATTGCATTATTTTCCATATGAACAACTGTAAACCTACTTTTTCCCCACCTTGTATGTGTTGTAAGTGTTATTTCCTCGCTCAAAATGTAAGCTCTCTCTGGACATGGCTTGGTACAGTGCCCTGACCATAGTAGATGCTCAAAAAAAATCTGATGAGTGAACAAAGATGGTAGAAAATAACTATGAATCAGTCACTTGAGAATGAAACAGGTTAAATATATTACAGATGAATTTGTCACTTGCTTGAAACACAGCTCTTCGAGATCAAGGAACCAAAATTGCGTGCAAGTTTGTGATTGGTAAATGCTTTTGACAAAACTAATGGTCATCCTGGAAAAGCTGACTGGTCGCATTGCAGTGTCACTCAGCATGGCTCAGACACAAGGGATGTGTCATTGCCGAGTACTAGTTTTGGAGCTAGGCTGCTTGGGTTTGATCCTGAAAAACTTGTATAATTTCTCTGTGCCTCTGCTTCCCCAGCTATGAAGAATTGTTAAAAGAAATTTTAAAAATTCTAAATGTCACCTCATAGGCCCTTGTGATGCTTGGAATAGTTCCTGGTACATGGTCAGCAATTGGTAAATATTAGTTATTATTATTTTTTAATACTCACCCGAGGATATGTTTCTTGATTTTAGAGAGAAAGAGATAGATAGAGAGAGAGATACATTGATAAGTTGCCTCCCATAGGAGCCCAAACCAGGGATCATACCTGCGACCTAGGTATGTGCCCTGACCGGGAGTAGAACTCACAGCTTTTTGGTGTATGGGCTGTAGCTCCAACCAACTGAGCCACCTAACCAGGACAATGTTAGCTATTATTACCACCAGTAATTTCAGATGTTTTTAAAGTGCCACTCTTTCTGCTGCTCACATCTACCCCCAACATGGAGATCATTATATTTTGGTGCATAAATATGAAAAGTTCTTCAAAAACATGACACTTCTACTCTAGGACCTGCAATTAGCACTGAGTATAATTCCCCTTTCTGCATGACTGGACATTATGGTGAAGGTAGGTAGAACTTGTTCATGTTGTGGTTGGGCCTTTGTGAAATGTGACAGCCAAGTCCTTAATTATTCCCAGAAATGTCAGGACTCGCTAGAAGCAGTTGGGCTTGACAGTTCAAGGGCTAATTAACTCCAAACCCTGCTTCTTAGGTTGCCTCATTCGCAATTCTTGATCACTTATTTCCCTAAGTCTTTTTAAAAAGTGTCTTTTGCAGTTTTGTAGACGGTGAGAATGCTGTGTGCAACAGATCAGTGGGCAGAGGGCCTCTGACAGACATCTGGAGTGCAGGGGCGTGTAGATGCAGGGTGGTCTCTGTCCAGGGTCTGACCTTGAACTGAATAGGGGAACTGAAGCACGTGTAGGACACCCTCAGGAGGTCCTGCCAGCATGGCACTGAGTTCCTCCATCTCAGAGGAACTTCCTTCTCCCCTATCTTCTGACTCTCTTACATGGAAGCATTTTCTCAGGCTCCATTTTTTAATGCAAAAGCTTCATGAAAAGCAAAACAATATGCTAAGTGCAATACACCAAGCACAAAAGAATAGCTACTGTACAATTCCGCGTGTCTGAAATACGTAGACCAGACTAATTCATAAAGGCAGAAAGTGGAATAGAGGTTACCAAGGGCTAAGGGAGGGGCAGAGGGGTACAGAGTTTCTGTTGGGAGTGATCTGCTAAAGGGTTTAAAAATAGACGGATGTGATGATAGTACAACATTCTGAATGTAATTAATGCAACTGATTGTACACTTAGAAATGGTTAAAATGGGAAATTTTATGTTTATATATACATTAGCCCAATAAAAAATTTGGGAAGGTGAAACAAAAAGTCATTGTTCCCTCTCTTTAGTATCACACAGAGGACTGTCTATGCTCAGACTCCTGCTGATGTACAAGTAGCACCAAAAGACAAGTAGCTAAAAGGACATGAGACGCTCGCTGTCAAGCCCCTGTGCTGTCACACATGCTGTTCCCTGTACCTGAAAGGCCCTCTCCATCCTGTCTGTCTGGAAACTCATGTCATCTTTAGAATCCACAAGTCAGTTGCCCCTTCTCTGCCCAGCATCTCTGACCGGCTCCTCTGACCCTCTCCCTTCCCCTCCAGGAAGAGCTGGTTACTCTTCCTGTGTGCCACACATTCTATTGTGACTTATTTTCTTTGTAAAAATACAAAGTCACAGCACATAGAGTAAGATTCGCCCTTCTGTGTATACATTTCCGCATGGTTTAATAAATACAGTCAGTAGTATAACCAAGACCAACAGAGTTACATTATTCCCACAAACCCCATGTCCCTCCCCCAACCCCAGACAATTACTGTTCTGTTTTTGGTCTCTCTAGATTGGCCTTCTCCAGAATGTGATATATATGAAACCATACAGTATATATCATGCTCTATGGTGATTATTTTTTTATTTCTGTATTTGTCCTTTGTTCTAGACCTGAGTTCCTAATATCATGGACCTTGTTTGATTCCTCTTTCCCAGAACCAAGCACCGCACATTGTCCATGGGACTTCCCTGTGACTGTTGGTGAAATAAATGGACGAGAATTGATATTATACCCTCTTCCTAGTAGTAACAATCTGAGTATGGTGTCCTTAGCTGGGGGATAATGGGAAGTTCCAGACAGGAGCAGAGACAGCTGGTAGTAATACAGTCATAGCTAGAAACCTTGGTGGGATGTGAAGCTGGCCAAGCCCTTCCTTCCAGGATGACAGAAGCAGAATGTGGTGAGACAATCAGCTACCTGGTCAGCACTGGTCACCCCTGAGCCAGCCCAAAAGGCCACATCCATTAGCAGTGGCTCTCCAGGCACTCTGAATCCAACCCAGGATGTCCTGTTGCAGGGCACCTGTGAAACGCCAGGTTAGCCAGCCTCAGAGCAGCCCAGAGGGATTCGAACCACACTGGTCCTGGAGGTGATGAGCTTATCCAGGCTGAGCAGAGAATGCCAGGAAGCTGAGGACTGGGGCCCTCAGAACCAGCTAACTTCTGTCCTCTCCTACACCCTCCCTGATTCTTACCTACCCCTCATCCCGCACACAACAACACACAGAGGATCATTTCCTTGCTCTAAGACCAAACTGAATTTGAGGGAATAAGGCATGACAATGGCCACTTGACTCACTATTTTTCACTATGGCTTTCTGTTTACCTTTCCTAGAAGACCCTCACCCCCATGTTCCAAACTTATCCCCATGGCCTTAATAGGAGCTGAAGTCTTGCATTCTTATCATTTCTCTTTCCTTGCATGCTTTATTAAATCTTTTATTAGCTCCTCAATGGCAGCTCCTTGAAGGCGGGGGCATAACCTGGTCCTGGGATCATTTTGCAAGCATATCCATTATTAAAAGAGAGATCGTAACAGAGAAGGGCCACATGGTCAACAGTAAATAAATATCTGTTAAATAAATGGATTCAGTAATTCACGATCAACAAGTACAGATCGTCAAAGCTAACTACATCTTTCTCAGCCCTCAGTTGGAATGGTCACCTCTACTAGATCACATTCTGGGGCAGAGACAGGAAGAAACAATTCACTCTTTATGGTACTAGTCACTTTGATTAAATAATTAATGGACAAGACATAGAAACTTATGGTTAAAATGATATTTGGAGAATATGGTATAGATGTTAAATCTGTTTCATAGTATTACAACAGTTGAGACTTGCTTGTAAAATCACCTCATTAATTTGTTTTTCTGTAGAAGTGAAGTTCAAAAAAAATTCCTATCCTGGGTCAGAAGATTATTTTCCAGGCTCTTCACATTTGAAGTGGCATTTCTTTTAAAATTTGTATCTCTTGCTTCGTCAATGTCACAGACATGTGTTAGCTTTCTCTTTAATCTCTCAGCATCATTTAGTCTTCAGAAATAAGGAAGTGAATTGCTCCTAAAGCATGCTGGTGGTACTGATCTGGCTCTGCTGTTCCCAGAGGCCTGTCAGTATGTGCTCTGCAGTGGTGGAATCCAACCCAATCTTCTTCAGGAAACCAGGCTACTGATCTGGGTTCTCGTCTCAGAACCATACCACTCATAAGTGCATTTCATAGCAATGTGCACTTCAAATGCATTTCATATGCATTTCATACCCATTAGATTTCATGTATTGCCCCACAAGCATGGACATAAATCCCACAATCACAATCCTTGAGGGCTCCACAGGGGCGAGAGCATTAACCAACCATTCCCCAAGCCAAAAGAAACACATAATGATACAGGGCTACTGCCTCTCCAGAGGCCTGAAGCCACTATACTATGTCAGCAGCATGCCCTTGGTGTGACACAGGGGGCTGTGAAGGGGTCTGTAGGCCAGCCATGACTGCACAGTCCAGAGGCTCTCACCATCAGAGGCAACTAGCATGAAGCTGGGAAAGAAAGAAGGTTGCACAGGTTTCTTCCAAACAGAGTGGGAATCCTGATTCCATTCTGGACTGGCTGTGAGACTTTCAGCAATATTGACCTTTCTGAGCTTTTTTTTTCTTTTTGAATAACTGCTAACATCCCCTGCCTCTCAGTATGCTCAAAAGTACTCAATAAAGTATTATATATAAAAATCTCACAAAACATGTAGTAGGAGGCAGAGATGCAATTCTTTTCCCTCCCCTGCCCACCTCCAAAGAACAAAATGGCCTGCCAAAGCTTGCCTATGTTACAAGGTGGGGGCAGTGCAGAACCCCACTGTCAGATAGCAGAGGAAGCACATTTTAATAGGGACAGGAAGTCAGGAAAAGTCTGGAATGTGGCACATTGGGATCTATGTTGGAGTTTGGACATAAGCAAGGTGATGTATATTGTACCTAAGGGCTCACTAAGACAGGGGAGGGGGCCAAAGAGAAACAAGGGCATTAAAAACCATCCTGGCCACCTTGGCAGCCAGTAGCCCTACTTCTAACATGGTCCCTGAAGCTGTAACTGGGTGAGTCCACCTTGCTAACAGAGCTCTTGTACACTGGCTGGACACAGGGCTTGACTTGTCCCCTTGCTCCTCTTCAAGACTGTTAACCTTAAAACACTCCCAGACAGATGTCCCAGCAGTTCACTAGGAGAAAATCTGAGCACAAACAAGGAATTATAAGACTAGGTGCATGGAAGTTTGTGGAAGTGGTCATTCATCATGCCTTGGACTCTAATTTGAAAAGCCATCTGCCTTAGCCTTCCATTGGAATGCTGAGCTAGAGCAGAGAATGGCCTCAGAAGCACAACTCCTCCAACCCGGATGACAGGCCAGCACATAATGATAAGGCTGGAGGCATGTGTGAGGTGGTGGAGCAGCCACTCTGACCAACACAAGGTAAGGGGCCTGGCATCAGGTCCATGTCACTACAGCTCCCAAGCTCCTCATGGAGACCTTATTTCTCAATGGAGGGTCAAGTGAGCATCCTCACTCTTCTTCTTCCCTTTGTGCTTTTGGCTGTTCAACTTGAATGCCAGGCCAACCATTGAAATGCCTGTATATCTTCAGCATGGCTCTGTGGGTTATTTGCTGCACTGAGGTGACTTGCCTTATGCTGGGACCAGAAAACCCCCAAAGAGTGGGATATCTCTGTCAACTCAATCACAGAACTCTGGGGGTCATGATGTCACTTCAATTTACCCCAAACTCAGGCTCAATCATGATAAGCCAAATAGCTGTATGACTGATAGTCTCTTTACCTCATTAAATCACACACATCCTGGTAGCAGCCTTAACAATTCTGGGTGGCTGGTAGGTAGTCCCAATAAAATACTGATTTCCCTGGGGGTTCTTCTGATAGTCAACACTGAGTTTGAAACCTTCAGGCAAATGCAGATTGTGAGATCTTTTTTTCACCTGCAGCCATAGTTGTGTTTATTTTATTCTGACAGTTCCCAGTGTTGATTACATTAGCTTGAGGAAATTGCCCCCACTTTCTATGCAAGTCCTCAGTTATTTTATTCTAAGACTTGATGTGAGACCCCCACTGCCTCAGACCACAGTTCTGGAAGCAAGAAATAGCTGCCCAGGGCTCTGCCTGACCACAGCCCAGATGTGCCACCCAGATGTGCCAATGTGGGGAGATACTTTAGGGCTAGGACGAGAGGCAGTCAGTCAGTGTGATCGGGCACAGCTCACAGAAAGGAGCCTCTTTTTTTTTTTAAAGATTTTATTTATTTATTTTTAGAGAGGGGAGGGAGAGAGAAACATCAATGTGCAGTTGCTGGGGGCCATGGCCTGCAACCCAGGCATGTGCCCTGACTGGGAATCGAACCTGCGATGCTTTGGTTTGCAGCCCACGCTCAATCCACTGAGCTATGCCACCAGGGCTAAAAAGGAGCCTCTTTTCAAGGCCCTTTTACAAGGATAACAAGAATTGTTCTCCAGATAATCCTGGTCAGAAGCTAATGACTTAACTGCCACTATCATCTCCAAGACATCCTTAGGTTTGATAACATGCAGCTAGTTAGAGAGATGAGAGGCCACAGAGACATGTTCTTTATTCCACACACCATGAATAAATCAGTTAAGGGTCATAAAATATTCAGAAAAATTAAGAAACCCATGCAAAGTTGATTCAGCTGATATGAGCTTCTCAGGTCCCTTAGCTGTTAGCCTTGAGCAAAGTCAAACTGTAGGAGTCCTTTAAATCTGTTCCACTTGAACAGCCATGGAAACTTCCCCTGTACTTGTCATGATTTGGTCTGGGGTGTGCCACTGACCAGGGAAGCCAGACTATGTGTGAAATGTGTTTGAGAGTAGTAACGAGTCCAATGGAGGACTAAGGTTTGGGTTTGAGGGAGCAACCATTTCTAGTGAGACAGATAGGTGAGGTTAGTCAGATGTAGTTTGGGTATAGTTTTCAGTAGGCATCTATTTGGTTTTTTCTTCCTTCACAGTGATAAGCATGCTTCAGTGTCAGCTTATAGAAAAGGAAGGCCAGCAGGTCATAGAGAAAGCTCTGGGAGAGAAGTGGACAGTGCTGATGCTGGTCCCCACCTGACACCACCAGCTTAGCTGGTCCCTCTGTAAGGGTCTGTTGGCTTCTGATACTAAGTGAGCATCACATGTTTAAAAAGCAGCTTTGTTGATGAACTCTCTCCAATCTATTTGCTATACCATTTGTTGGCAGAGTTTAGTAAGTAGTCCTTTGATTTGACCTATGTCTACTAAAAACATATATTCAAATCCTAACCTTGGGTACCTGTGGATGACTTATTTACAACAAGGATCTTGGCATGTGTAATCAAGTTAAGACAAGGTCATACTGGATTAGGGTAGACCCTAATCCAATGACTGGTGTCCTTATTATACAAGCAAAATTTGGACACAGGCACAGAGAGGACACATGGAAATGGAGGCAGAGGAGACAGAGATTGGAGTGATGTGTCTATAAGCCAAGGAACACCAAGCATTGTTGGCGCCTGCCAGAGCTAGAAGAGAGTCATGAAATGAATCCTTCCTCAGAGCCACAGAAGGAGCCAAACCTGCCATTCCTGTTGAAGGGAACCTCGTGTCCTCCCTGAAGAAACAACTCCTTGATTTTGGACTTGTAGCCTCCACAAGTCTGAAAGAACAGATTTTTGCTGTTTAAGCCCTCAGTCTATGGTATCACATTATGGCAACCTGAGCATACTAATACAGTGGTCATCTGAAACACAGGCCAACATAACTGGAACAAGCTTTATTAGATCTTTGACATGTCAAGGAAACATATTTCAGTCTAAATGATGGCAACTTTTTAATTATTTTTTATTGATTATGCTATTACAGTTGTCCTGATTTTTCCCATTTGTCCCCCTCCACCCAGCAACCCCCACTCCCTCAGGCAATCTCCTCACCATTGTTCATGTCCATGGATCATGTGTATAAGTTCTTTGGCTACTCCATTTCCTATACTGTACTTTATATCCTCATGGCTGTTCTGAAACTACTTTTTTGTACTTCTTAACTCCCTCCTCTCTTCACCCATTCCTCCCACCCTCTCCCATCTGGCAACCATCAAAATGTTGTCTAGATCCATGATTCTATCTCTGTTCTTCTTGTTTGTTTAGTTTGTTTTTTAGATTCAATTGTTGATAGACATGCATTTTTGCCATGTTATTGTTCATAGTTTTGATCTTCTTCTCTTTCTTAAATAAGTCCCTTTAACATTTCATGTAATAATGATTTGGTGATGATGAACTCCTTCAGTTTTTTTTCTTGTCTGGGGAGATATTTATCTGTGCTTTGATTCTAAGTGATATCTTTGTTGGGTAAAACAATCTTGGCTTTTCATGACTTTGAATATTTCTTGCCAGTACCTTCCAGCCTACAAAGTTTCTTTTGAGGAATCAGTTGACAGTTTTATGGGAACTCCTTTGTAGGTAATTTTCTGCTCTTCTCCTGCTACTTTTAAGATTCTCTCTTAATCTTTAACCTTTGATATTTTAATTATGATGTGTCTTGGAGTGGGCCTCTTTGGATCCATCTTATTTGGGACTCTTTGTGCTTCCTGGACTTGCATGTCTATTTCCTTCACCAAATTAGGGAAATTTTCTTTTATTATTTTTTCAAATAGATTAATTTCTTGCTCTTTCTCTTCTCCTTCTGGTACCCCTGTGATGAGAATGCTGGATCTCTTGAAGTTGTCCCACAGGCTTCTTACACTATTCTCATTTCTGGGGGTTCTTTTCTCTTCTTGTTGTTCTCATTGGTTGTTTTTGCTTCCTCATGTCCCAAATCATTGATTTGATTATTGGCTTCATCTACTCTATTGTTGTTTCCCTGTAAATTGTCCTTTATTTCAATTAGCATAACCTTCATTTCTGACTGGATCTTTTTTATGCTACTGAGGTCCTCACTAAATTCTTTGAGCAATCTTATGACCAGTGTTTTGAACTCTGCATCATCTCCATTTTGTTTAGCTCTTTTTCTGGAGTTTTGATCTGTTCTTTCATTTGGGCCATGTTTCTTTGTCTCCTCATTTTAGTAGCCTCCCTGTATTTGTTTCTATGTATTAGGTAGAGCTGTTTGACTCTATCTTTTGCTAGTTTGGCCTAAGGTAGTAGGTGTTCTGTAGGGTCCAGTGGCATAGCCTCCCCTATCACCCAAACTGGATACTTGAGGTATGCACTCCATGTGGACTGAGTACACCCTCCTCTTATAGTTGCATCTTGGTTGCTGTTGGCAGATCAATGGGAGGGATTTACCCAGGCCAGAGAGCTGAAAGGACTGGCTGTGACCACTGACCAATCTTCATGGAGAATCAGCTGTGCAGGGGCAGGGTGGTGGTGCTCCTATGTGGGCTGTAGCTGTCCACTGGGTGTATAGGCCCTGGGGTTTCCCGGGTGGTGCAGGTCAAGGTCAGCCTCCATCTGTGTTTGCTCAGAGCCACCTTGCCTGAGCTATAAAGCAATCTGAGATGGCTGTTCCTTGTGCTGAGGTTGGAGTTTCCCAGGCTAAGCCAAGCTGTGAATCTAGGCTGGCTGCTGCTAGTGCCAATTCTGGGGCTCACTGAGGCCAGCTGTTGCTTGTTTGAGAGGATTTAGGAAGTTTTCAATCATTAGCCAAGAGCAGCTATTCATATGGAAAAACAGTTTGGGTGGGCCAGTAAGTTAGGTGGGGCAGAGTCTCTGGGGATCTTCACGGCTAGTCAAACAGTGTTAGCCAGGTTGATGGATTCTCAGAAATGGCACCAGCTTGCTGAATCTGTGGGAGGAGGGTTTAGAAAAGGGACAATGGCCTCTGCTTGCCTTGATGCCAGACACTTCAGTCTCTCCCAGTATGCCACTGGTGTCTTTCAAGCTGCTTCCCCAGCATTGGAGCTTGGCAGGAGTGAGTCTGAGTAGGTAAGTCTATGTGTGGGTTCTTTAAGAGGAACTGCTTGGGGCTCCAGAAGTTTCTTCCACTAACTCACTCCCTACTGGTTTTTGCAGCCAGAAGTTGTGGGGACTCATCTTCCTGGCACTGGAACCCTGGGATGGGGGGCCTGGTGTGGGGCTGGGACTCCTTGCTCCCAAGATATCCCTCCTGAATTTATATCCACCATACATTGGTGAGGGACCACTCCATTCCGTGTCTGCATCCCTCCTGTCAATCTGGATGGATGTGGTTTCTTTAATTCCATAGTTGTCAGACTTCCTCCATTTAACTCAATTTTTGATGGCTCTGAGTTCTATATTTTAGTTTTAATTTTGATGTGATTGCATGAAGAGGAGAGCCTCATCTGCTATGCCACCATCTTGATCAGAAGTGACAAGTTTTCTTTAACAAGACTTGTGTCCTCTAAGTTTTTTACTCGATGTTTTGGGGATTCTCTTAAAAAGATTAAGCATTCACATGTATAAAAACATACATTCATCCACTAAATTGTATTTTATTTTTAAAAAATATATCTGGTTTTCCTTACATTGGTAAATGAAATAAATAATTTATATTTTTCTGCAAAAAGGTGGCCCATGTTCACATTTTTAACATAATATTAGTCAATAGCCATGTGGTGTTACTGTGTCCTCTGAGAGTGTTACCAACACCCAGCTAGTGCCCTGTGCTATCAGAAATGTCTGCTTGCCATCTCCAGATAGAGAAAGAGATTGCCCTCCGACAGAATTGGTGAGGAAGCACTCTACTTAAAGGCAATCTGAAGAGGAGTGGGAGGGTTAAGACTTTAATTCAAATCTGCTGGAAATTGCCCATTGCTACCCACACCAGAGGACATGCCTACCCATCTTGGTTCATGCTTCCCCAGAAAGAAGTATACCACTGACAACTATTAGGTAATTTGTATAAATGAAGACTCAGAAAACTTGATAACTTGGTAATTTTGACCTCAAAGTTGATTTTATTTTAGGCTTATTATAAGGCTGAGGGATTAATTTTTAACTGATTGGTCTGATTTTATAAATCATGATGTCATTTTCATTGGGTCATAGGAAGAGCCTTGGAGTTGGACACTGAGTAAGATTCAGTGCAGCCTTTCACACTTTCCTTACTACCATTATTTTGTTTTGGGTCTTTGGCTTTGTTTTGTTTTCTGCCTACAACTGGTCTAAAGAAGAAGAATCAAAGGGAGATTTTTAAACTAATTCTATAAGAGTTTATGTTACCACTGGGAAATATATATATAATACTTTAATGAAAAAATGTAGAATACAAAATCAGCTTATGATTCTAAGTAAGCACATTTTTAGTCAGCTTTTTTAAATGGGAAAGTTTCAAATCTACTTTGTCGAACAATTTTTTAAGATACAGAGGACTTCTGGCATCTTCACACCTGATAACTTTATATGCCCTGGGATTAATAAGAGAGACTGAACTGTTCATTGCAGGTCAGTTGGCCAGGCTGAATGAGAAAGATAGTCTTTAAAAACAAAATGATCTTTTTTTTTTCTGTAGAAAGTATATTTTGCAGGAGATACAGATGCATATTTATCACATATACATTTAACACAAATAATCCTGAGCATAGAAACTAACCTGAAAAGTAATACACAAAATGTCATTGTCAGCAGAGTTATTTTTGGGTGGTAGGAGTATGAGTAATTTGTCTCCTTTTCTACTCATTTGTTTATAGATTTTGTTTATAGAAATATGTCATTCTATTTCAATGGTAAGACGTAATTAATTGTTAAAATAATCTAAGAGCAAAGCTGATGCTATGAAACATGTCTACAGACAGCTGGGAAATAGCCATGGTTGACAGAACCTGCTGTTACACTGTTGTCAAGGATGAGGAGTGGTCTGATTTGGTTGAAAAGTGTTCACACTAGGGCCAAAAGACAGGTCAGCAGCAGCAGGTGCTCCAGGTGAAGTCCCAGCTGGCCAATGGCCCAAGATCAGGCTTCTCAAGGCTGAAGTGTCATGGTGTCCAAGCTGGCATCATTCTTGTAGCATCAAACTCATCTTTAATCCCAGCCTACTTTGATGTATTCAAATGAAATGCTGAGAATTTTTAGAGCAGAGAAAGCAATGAAGAGTCTGGCTCCTCAATCTGTCCATCTGGACAGACACACTTTGAATACAGAGAACTTCTGGCACCTTCACAGTTGAGAACTTCATGTGCCCTAGAATTAGCAAGAGAGACTAAGCTATTTATCACAGGGTATTTGGCTGGTTAGATGAAAAAGATAGTCTTCAAATCAAAAAACAATAGCCTTCCTTTACTGCAGGAGGTGCATTTGACAGAGGAAATACCTATAGCACAAAAACATCAATCCTAACAGTATAAAAGCTGCTGCTAAGAACTTTCATTCATTCATTCATGCAAGGAATCATTAACGCCAAGAAATCATTAACACAAATCATTAAAGCAATGGTTATCAAAGTATGGGCCCTGGAACCAGTAGCATTAATGTCAGGTGAGAACTTGTTAAAAATGCAAATTCTCAGATTCAACCCTAGAACTACTGAATTACAGTCTCTGAGGAACGTAGTCTAGCAATCTGTGTCTTAATAAACCCTCTACCTGATTCCCATGGTTGCTAAAGTTTGAGGATCACTGGTTTCGTATATGTATGTGTTACAGTGGGATAAGGAGGAATTACTTATAAGCATTTCAAGTAGAGGCAAGCTTATCAGGTGCTTGTTGTTCCAGGTAAGCAAAATATGGGGCACTTCCTTACCCTCTGGTGAAGGCTTTTCAAAAATCATTTCATTGCACCAAATGCCTGATTCTGTGTTAATATGTGTGAGACTCAGTGATATCGCTCTCAGGATGACAGATAATATGTGGTCTTCTCAGTGCAATACGGTATTGATTTGAAGTCTTTTTGATTGGTTTCTAGAATGAAGTCAAAGAAACCAAATTAAAAATCTCTGCTCTTTCTTACTGATGTTCTCTTATCTGAATGTCTTTGTTTGTGCTCTTATAAAATGGCTATACTCCAGTCCTCGTGGCCCAGCGTAAGTTTGCCAAAATGTATTCTGGGAACGCTAAATGGCTATCAGAGATGTCATCCGATAGGTGCTAGAGCTACACGGCTCACCCAGAACAAACAGTTCCTACCTACTTACAAAGGCATCCATTATTTTCTCTTTTCCTCTTCCCTTCTTTCTTCTTCACTGCATCATCCTTAGCCAAAAAATAGTAAATCTGCAAACTAGCCCTCTGATAAGCCTGAACAAGCCTGGTCACGGCTGTGTGGGAAGTGATGCTGCCTGGGATGGAAACCACCTCCAGGATCTCCTGGGTCAAAAAACTTGTGCTCCCATGGAATCAGTTGTGTCTCATATTTTCTGTTTCTCTGAATGGCGATATCTAAATGGGCATGGCTGAGCGGTAAGCACAGCAACCCAGCAACAGCTTGCTGCTTACTTCATTGCCTCATAGGGAATTTTGGGTCCTGTCCAAATAGCCATGATTGGGATAGAAGGTGCACAAACAATTCATTTGAGGCTGCTTTTGTTGCCTCTGTGGTGGACATCCTCACTGTAGGTGTCAAATGGAAGACTGAGGTTCTGTTTCCAATTACTAATGCACGTCTTTATTTAGATTCCATCACAGGAGAACCTAACACCTACAACCAGCCACAGCAGTGGAAAGTAGAATAACAATTACCATTTATTGAGTGCTTACAATGTGTTAGGCATTATACTGTTTCTTGATTTAACCTCAAAGCAACTCTCCACGGTAGGTTTCATTATCCCTTTTTGCAGCTGTGGAAACTGAATCTCAATGAGGTTAATTTGCTCAGGGTTATACAGCAACCAAGCTGTGGAACTGAAATTTAAATTCAGGTCTGATTGACCCCCTCATGCCATGGTGCCTTCCTAAAGTGCCTATAGTAAAGGAATAAAACCACGACAGTTCCTCCAGCTGAAGGACACAGTGATTCTGTTGTCTATAAATATGCTCTGGCCAGGGATCAAAGCAGTCTAAATTAATGACTGTGTGTACCTGAAATTTCTTACCAGCCTAAGATTAATTAAAGGGGAATTCACCAATAAATGATAGATTCTAGAGCTGGCAAATAAGTTTCATTTCACTAATTGTAATTGTTAGTAGGTACCTGGACTACTGTGTTGAGCGTATGAGGCCATGTGTGAAGCCAGGGGCCAGAAGCCAGGAGTGCTCTGATATTTGAGGAATATGGGGCCTGTACTCAAGAGAGGCAACTCCAGTGAATCTACTGCATCATACTTCCTATCTTTGATGCGTCCTGGTGGGTGTCAGGAGTCTTAAAATGTAGGCTTATATCTTGAATTTAAATCATATGAATTTAAGTCAGTAATTATCATAGAAAATTAAGTATTATGAAGACAGGCTTAGTAAAATGTGGGGTATTCACTGTTCTGTATGGCAGGGGGTGATGACACCACAGTAGATGAGATTGGAATTAATGATAGAAGCACACCTCATTTTTAGGAAGCCTGATTTTGAAACATAACTCAGAAAATTATTAAAAAGTTTCTCAATTTTACAGAAGAATTTCTGGGATGCTTTTAAACAGTAGAACCCCACCAGCACTCATACACATTCAAGGCTTGCCAAGATGGGTTAGAATTCCCTTTGTCACAGTAAATGGAGTCAGGCAAGAAGCTTCACTGTTAGGAGACATTCCTTATTGAAGAGCATTCAGAAATGCACATTTAGAAAACTGGTGCTGAAGGAAACTACGATTCAATGTCTGAAAATTTAATGTATGTGACTTTTCAAGAACATATCTATCAAAAAAAGACTTAGCTATCAACATTCTTGAAGAGAAGGAAAATGTCAGTGTAAGGAAATATTTTCGTACCAAATCCTCATAGTCTGTCCAGTTAGGCTAATTTTCATATGTGCTCAGGTAGGATGATGCTGTGTCCTCAGTGTAGTCCTGCATCTCCAGGAAGCATTGACACATGTGGTGCAACCAGTCTCTGGAATCAATCAGCACCCCAGAGTGACCGGGGGTGGAAGGCTTTCCCAAGACCACTGGGACCTCCTTGACCCACATGGGACCATTGTCCGAGACAGGCTCTTGGAGACCAGACTAGAACTGGATGCTACCTATACAAGTGTGCTGGAATTAATAAGAGTTTTGAGTAGCTTTGCTCAAAATACTACAAAAAATTGTTCTATTTTCTGTTTTTGGCTATTGAATACTTTCCACTATTAAAACTGTGCAAGAGTCACTGTTCACTGATTAAAGCAATAATTTCATATTGAGAACATCTTGCACATTCAAAATAATTTGGGATAGTGTTTATTTTTAACGAGCTTTTAAAGTATATCTCCAATATACTTCACTACCAGAAGAGGTGACCTAATGGCACACAGACGGTGTTTGAATGCATGCAAAGTTAATTCGACATTCTACATACCATTTACAGAGGTAGTTCTCTTCCAGATAACTGCAGTGTTCCATAACACCCTGGATGCACCCAGTGGGTCACTGAAGTCATCCTTTGAACCAGCCCCATGCAGGAACCTTCATTATATTGTCATAGTCCTTACTTGCCAGGCACTAGAAAGCTCATGACAGCCTGATAATGGAAGGAGAAAATGTGTTTACCTTACTAAGAGTTAAAGTATAAAGATAGTTTATAATTTCCACCAGAATGTGATCAATGTGTACCCTTCCTGCTCATGGCCCTCAGCTCAAACAGCCATCTCTGATATTTCAGCTTTATGATAAGGATGCAAATGATTACATATATAAGGTTCACCCCAGGTTACTCCCAGTCTTATGATGCCTCTAGGATCAGCTCAACAGTCTATATTATTAAAGGGTTATGCTTAGAATTACTTCATTCATGTTGATTGTCATAGCACTCCAAGAGATGGCATCTTGACTAGTATTCTAGTCCCTTATATTAAAATAAGTTGTATTTTAATATATTTTTGAAAAGGGAGTCATAAATATATATGTATATATATATTATATGCTTGATCCCTAGCTGAGAAAGCTATATAAAATAATAAAACTCAAATTATTAGAGAATTAACTGAATTTTAGTGTTTTCATCTCAGTTTTCTCTAGAGCATCTGACAATAAGATGACAGGATTTTCCAGCTTTGTTCAAGTATGTGTGATGTAGATTACTAACCAGGAAACAGCTTAAATCTTCCCTAGCACCTGGTTGTCCAGGTGGTGGGATCAAGCCTGACCATTCCTGAAACACGTTGAAAGATGGCAAATGACTCTTTTGTAAAATTTCATTGATTCCAATAGGCCCTAAGTTACCACTTCTGGCTCATTGGTGATCACGTGACAGATGATTAATGAAGTTTGGAGGGAATGCAAATGTTACTCCCTCATAATTAATAAGTAATTGGTTCATGAGACTTGATGATGAACATTCACTGCACTAGAGTAAGCTTCAAGTAATTTTTCTCTTTGAATATATAAATTATAATTTAATACATTAATTTAATTTAATTTATATAGTAAATTTATAAACATTTAAATATATATACTCTCTCATATATGTAATATATTATATATTATTATAATATAAGTACATAAGATACCAGACTCTTAATGTAACTTATCATGAGAACTTCTAATAGTATCATTAAGACAAAACCAATGACCTAGTTATGGTAATGGCAGTTAATCTTTTCACAGCAAAGAAAACTTAAATTAATTTAAGTGAAACAAACAGAAAAGGGTTTTTATTTTCTCTTCAAAATTCAATTAATAAACACAATATACAAAATATTGTCAGTAGAATTTTGTGGTGTTTGACATGTATTTATCAAGGCTGATATAGTTAAAATATTTTAAATTAGTAATCCAAAATGCTGTCACCTGGTGGTGTGTACATTCTTGGTTTTCATCACACTTCCTTTGGCACACCTAGGTTTTCAGTGCTGTCAGTTCAGTGATATTTGTGGCATACGTGAAAAGTGAAATTGGGAGAATGTTAAGGATAATGAGTTTAAACAAACTTGGCATCAATGATAACTGTAGATCTTAGAAAAATGCTTTCTTGGCCAAGAAAAAGGAAGCTATTAAATTATGAATAGATCTCAGAGTGTTGAAAATCAACCTGACATGGGACAATGCAGCTATAATCAGTTGGGAAACCAAAAAGGTTGCTACTATCAAAAGCAGTGTGGGTTCAGAGTCAAGTTGAGTAATATGCCATCAACCAGGTCTAAGGCCATGGTCACAGGCAACATTAGGTTATTTGAGCAGACAATGAGTGATGATGCCTTATGAAGGCTTCACATAAATCACATTAAGCAGAGGAACAAGGACTGGTTTTGAACAATTGCCTCCATACTTGTGGAGCTTAGAAGTCAGGAGCATCCTGTTCTAGTCCAAATATCTTTTTCTTCTTTTCCTAATTTCCAACCTTCTTTTTTTTATTGATTATATTCCCTATGCTGTACTTTACACCCCAATTACTATTCTGTAAAAGTCAAATTGTACTTCTTATTCCCTTCACCTTTTTCACCCAACTCCCCAACCCGCTACCATCTGGGAACCATAAAAATGTTCTCTGTATCTATGAGTCTGTTTCTGTTATGCTTGTGTATTTTGTTTTTGAGATTCAATGGTTGATAGATATGAATTTATTATCATTTTATTGTTCTTTTTTTTATTTTTTCCCTCCTTCATAAAAAAGACCTGTTAACATTTCATGTAATACATATCTTGGTGATGATGAATTCCCTTAGCTTTTTCTTGTCTGGGAACCTCTTTTTATGTCCTTCAATTCTAAATAATAGTTCTGCTGGGTAGTATGTTTGTAGGTCCTTGTTTTTCATCACTTTGAATATTTCTTGCAAAGCTCTTCTGGCATGAAATGTGTCAGTTGAGAAATATGACAGTCTTATGGGAGCTCCCTTGTAGGTAACTAACTGCTTTTCCCTTTCTCCTTTTAAGATTTTCTTTTTGTCCCTAACCTTTGGCATTTCAGTTATGATCTGTCTTGGCGTGGCATTCTTTGGGTTCATCTTGTTTGGGACTCTTTGTGCTTCCTGGACTTGTATGTCTATTTTCTTCACCAGATTAGGCAAGTTTTCTGTAATTACTTTTTAAAACAGGTTTTCAATTTCTTGCTTTCTCTCTTTTCCTTCTGGCACCCCATGATGTGAATGTTGGTATACCTGAAATTGTCCCAGAGGCTCCTTACAGTATCCTCATTTTTTTAGATGCTTTTTTTTGTTATTGTTTCTCTGATTCGGTGTTTTCTCTTCTTTATCTTTTGTTGAGGGCTGCCCTGCCTGGTCTCAGTAAGCTGTGACCCCCTGTGACTTAGGCTGAGTGAGAGACCTCCGGATCAGGAGCCACCCAGGAGACAAAATTTATTCCCCTGGCATGAACGCTACCTGTTCTGTACCTGGCCTTTAAATGCTATATCAGTTACCAATGACAGGTAAGACTCCTCATGGAAGGGGCAACCTAAGCCAGGTTCTGGTCTCATAAGGCCTGTGGAATAAGTCTCACGAGACTGTGGAAATAAATGAAGGGGCTATAGAAAGGAAGGGGTGATCGGTATCTACCCCTGCCCCCTCTTAGCCTGAGTCTTTGTACTCAGATGTGAGAAATCCTAGTCTCCTTGCTGCCTCTGTCTCCAGCCCTTCCCAGGGCTTACTTAGCAAACAGCCTAAGAAAGGGCCAGCTCAGACTGAAGACGGCGGACCCCCGGGGTAATCAGGCCTGAGACAAAGAATATGCAAGATCCTGTGAGATCTGTTTGCTGGAGGGTGTTATTAACTTGGAATTTGAAGGCACAGTCAGGAAACCTTTGAAACTTGTAGTCTTTTCATATGATAAAACTCCAATCTCTGCCCGGAATCACAACAGAAACTCTGTTGACATCCTTGAAAGATATGTGTTCCCTTTGATCCCTTCTGCCAGACTGTCAATCCACAAACTGTGTCTGTTTTCTCAATAAAACCCCACTGGGACAAAGGAAGGGGCTCTTCCCCCTAGGGGGGTTTAGCCCGGAGCAGCTCAAAGAATTGGAGAGTGAGTGCTCTGTCTTTGACTTCCACTCAGAAAACTGTTTCTGTGCATAATTATTTCTATAGTATGTTTAAGCATGTCCATAGCCAGGGGGGCGGGGTTCTGCATGCTTCAGATAGTTATGCGTGTCCATGGCTGGCCGGGAAGCAGCCAGGTTCTGCATGCTTTCAGTCAGACAGCCGGGTGTTTAAGCGAGGTTTGAAAATCGCTACAATCTTTCACAATTCTGATTTGATCCTCTGCTTCATCTGCTCCACTATTGCTTCTCTATAATGTATTCTTCACTTCAGTTAATGTAGTCTAGATCTCTGACTGGCTCTTTATTTTTTTCTAGTTCCATTTTTATGTTTCCTGTCTCTTTGTTGAAGTTCTCACTGAGATCACTGAGCCTCTTTATAGTCAATGTTCTGAAATTTGCAACTGGTAGATGGTTTTTCTCCATTTTGTTTAGTTCTTTTTCTGAAATTTTGTTCTGATCTTTCATTTGGGACATATTTGTTTGTCTTCTCATATTGGAAGCTTCCCTGTATTGGTTTCTATGTATTAGGAAGAGGTGTTACATATCCCAGGCTGAGTAGAGGGGCCTTATGTAGTAGGTGTTCTGTAGAGTCCAGTGGCATAGCCTTTCCAATTACCCAAGCTGGGCACTCCAGTTGTGACCCTGTGTGAGATGTGTGTACCCTCCTATTGTAACTGAGCCTTGATTGCTGTTGGCATGTCAATTGGAAGGATTTATCACCAGGCTGATGGGCTATAAGGACTGGCTGTGACCACAAACCACCATGGAGAATCAGTTGTGCAGGAACAGGACTTAATTCAAGGTGCCTGCTGAGTCTGCCCTGTGAGGGTATTGCTTGCGGAAATGGTTGGGTGGTGTTTCAATGTGGTCTGAAGCTGTCCAGCATGTATACAGGTTCTGAGGCCTCACAGAAGGTGCAGGCCAAGATCAGCCTCCACCTGTTTTCTGCCCAGTGCCACTCAGCATGAGCTACAAAGTGATCTGCAGATGACTGCTACTTGTGCTGATCTTAGAGATGCATAGGAAAGGCCAAGCTGTAAACTAAGTCCATCTGCCACTAGTGCCAAGCCTAGGGACACTTAGCAAGGGGTATGGGGCATTCTGAGGCTATATGCTACTTGTTTGAGAGATTTTAGGAAAGTCTGAAGCATGAGCCACTACAAGCCATTTATATGGAAAAGGCACTGGAAACTTGGGTGGGTGGGGTAGGTCTTAGGGAGCCACTAGGGCAGTGTGAGCCAGGTTGATGGAGAATCAGATATGGCACCTGTCTGGGGGTTCTTTGAGGGGTGGGTCTCAGAAAAAGAACAATGGCCTCTGTCAGCACTTTTATCTGACAGAAAGCTGCCCATCAGCTCTTGTCCTAATGTCAGACAATTCATTCCTCCCTATATGTCCCTGGGTCCTTTCAAGCTGCTGCCTTAGCACTGGCACTCAGAAGGGGTGAGTTTGAATAAGTCCATGAAGGCCCTTTAAGAGAAACACATGGGGCTCCAGCCACCCTCCATCTTACTCAGCCACAATCCTTGCTGGTTTTTACAGCTAGAACTTATGGGGACTTCTCTTTCTGACACTGGAACCCTGGGTTAGGGGCCTAGTGTGGGGCTAGGACTCCTTGCTCCTCAGTGGGAACCTCAACAGCCAAGATATTACTCCTGATTTTTATCCACCACACAGGAGTGTGGGACCAGCCTGCTCTACAACACTGCCCCTCCTACCAGTCTCAATGTGTCTTCTTTAATTCCCTGCTCATAAAACTTCCATTCAACTAGATTTTAGGTAGTTCTGAATGATGGTTTTTCTGTAGTTTAATTGTAATTTTGATGTTGATTTCCAACATTATTAAAGCAAAACTGTAAAGAGACTGATTAGCAATTAATATTGCATCCCTTTCTACTGGCATTCTCAAAGTTTCATTGAAGTTTCTGTCTTTTCAGGGTGGGAAAGAGCTTCTCAAAAATGTAAGATTTTTAAAAACACATGTGAAGGTGAAGACAGACTGAGACAAGGATGTAGTTATTGTTTTGGTAAAAGACACAGATTATGTCTATACAAGGCCAACCATATGATAGGAAAGAAGAAATTAAGTATTCCAGATGTTTTATCTGCATACCATGAAAAACTACTTTGATTGAATTTTTTACTTTCATGTGTGTGTTTGATGTTGTATAGACAAAGTCACAGAAGAACATGAGAAGAAATGAAAGGTGAGTAAAAATACAGCATTGAAAATGCTTTTTGATGCTAATAAAGTTCCCCTTTAATGTTTTAGAGTTTTCTTCCAAGCAAGATTGAATGAATTTTGTATTTATATAGGATATCTATTAGCATATTTTGGGTCTTTAGGAGGTGTTAATCTTTATGCCTAAAAACCAAAAAGGAGAGAACCACAGATTGAATTTTTAAATGTCTTCATCATAAAAAAAAAGCTTGTTTCTGGTGGTTATTTTAGAAAATAAGCTGGTAAACCAAAGTAGAAGCTAATGTAGAAAAACTAAGACTAAGGAGGAAAAATCATGAAGTGAGAGGAAATGAAATATAACAAAGTCAGCAGAAGTAGGAAAACAAACAGAACTCTTATGACCTCAAAAGGTCTATTGGTTTGAGACTTTACTGTAGGGAAATTTGGATGCTAGGCTAAGAATCATGTATTCTTGTCCCTAGGCCCTAAGGAACCATTTGTTATTTATATTTAATTTGTTTGTTTATTAGTTGTCAACAACAGAATCTGCTGCACTAGTCCAAGCTGAAGGAGATTTATTAAACAATATTAGTAACTTACAGAATTTTGGGGTTAGCCAAACAGGCAGACTCTGAAGCTAGATACAGGAAAACACTTACCACCAACACTCCTGAGGCTTCAGACACTTTCCATACTGCCTTTGACAGAAGACTAGATCCCTCTACGCAGCCACTTCAAAAGGTTATTCGCTTTTGGTTTCACTTCTCTTGCAAGAATCTGAGGTGCCTGTGATTCACAAAACTGAAATCATAAACCTGAACCTTAACTGCAAGGGAGTCTTGGAGAGGAGGTTTCTACTATGGAAGGCATTGACCTGAAATATGCAAGGATGTTCAATGATATTAGGTGGCCACTAATGACAAATGTCAACTGTAGGAATGAGATGATGGTAGCTTTGCTTTAGGAAAACTAATTCAACATGATTTGTATAGAAGAGTAGGAGTGGGAAAAGGCCAAATGTGAAGAAGACAAGTTAGGAGCCAGTTGCAATTGTCAAAGGAAGCAATGACAATGTGTTTCAATGCAGTGCTAGTGGTGGAAGCATAAGTGAGAGGAAGATTCTGTAATCACTAAAGAGATAGAATTGACAATATTTACCGATGATAGTTGTGCCTTCAACAGAAATAGGGAAGTCAAGAGGAGGTGCCATTCTGAGGGGGAAGGTTGAGGTCAGTCTGGGACACATTCAGTTTGGGAGACAACAAGATACACCCCAGGGGACAAATCCAGTGGGCAATTAAGAAAATAAATCTGGACCTGTAGAGAGAGGTATTAAGACATAGGTATTAGAGTCACCTACAGAGAGATGAGAGTTGAAAGAACAGCACTTAAAGAGTATAGTTCAAAGTTAGTGTTTCCATTTCTTTTGAACTTGTTTTATTTTAGGGGGCAGTATTCTTGCTATAGTGATTTAAGAAGACCTTAACTTAGAGCTTTTTTCCCCTTCCCAGCAGAACAGGATCAGTTGAAGTTTTACTCTTATCCAAAGAATATCTTCTTTTCTGTTTTGAGGAACATTCTCTGTATAACTTATCTTGAGGGTTTGAAGATTTACTTGTTTGTGTTCAGGTGACAGGGTATATCATGAATAAGGAGAGCCAAATCTTGTTTTCACAGCAGTCATTTTTCACCCAGTTTGAGAGAAAACTAAGGACACACTTGATCAAAAGAGCCCACATCATGAAGGAGAAAGCTTCTGAATCACTAACCTGGACAAGTCTCTGTGAGGAAAGGGGAGCTCGTTTCCAAGGATGTAAGTACCATAAGAGCTCACAGCATGGGGCTTCACTGTCCCACATTTCCACTTCCCAGTCTCCTAACAATGAAGCCTCTCTGAGGCATCAGAGAAAGAGACCCTCTGCAGAGTGAATGGGAGGCTTGTTCACAAAGAGTAAACTAAGTTGGGACCAGCATTTTCTTTTAAATCAAGGGGCACTTTTGTTTTGAAGGACAAAACTGTCTCAGAACAGCCTGAGCTGCCCCGTGGGGAAGGAACCTCGATCTGATCAGGACTGCAGGGCCCCTGGCACTGGCTAGAGTCAAGGTCACCAACACCCCTTGAAGGATTCTGAAATGGGGGCCGATCACCTGCTCAGGGTCATTGACTTGGGCATCATGTCACAGGCACCCTCCTTTCTTCTGAGAACTCACCTCCTGATGCAGAATCTTCTGTGAAGATGCCTGAGACAGATGGAACTACACACACAAATGGATGCCTTGCTTCAGAGCTGAGCCTCCTAATATTGCCATTTGTTTTCTGAAAAGTAGGAGGATCTGCAGCTGCTCAGAAGGGAAAGGGAGAGGCCCACCAACCCCCCAGTCACTGAGACCCGTGTGCTGCTTCTCTGTGCAAACCACCCAGTTCGCCACATGTTGAGTAAATTTTTCAGAATTCCATCTTCCCAAGAGCATCAGGAGAAGCAGGGCATCATTTTTTAATACCTTGGGGCACCAC
Source organism: Tonatia bakeri (assembly GCA_004024845.1). Classification (NCBI taxonomy): domain Eukaryota; kingdom Metazoa; phylum Chordata; class Mammalia; order Chiroptera; family Phyllostomidae; genus Tonatia; species Tonatia bakeri. The sequence continues at coordinate 16,409 of PVIA01002905.1, read as the reverse complement.
AAGTGTGTATTACTCTGAACAGTAACTGACATTGTCCCTAAGACAGAAAGAGTCCCTCACAGGACAGCCCAGGCAGGGAAAACATGGGGGTTTCCTTCAAGAGATCGGAAGACTGAAGGGGTTCAGGATGGCATAGCAGCTCTGGTTAAATTCAAATGTCACACTGTCTCTGGGAGGGGCATTCTGCTGCAGAAGTTTTACAGGTGGTTCTAGATGTGGCAACAGATTATTGAAGGGAAAAGTAGACTTGCTTGGCAGAGCTTACACTTCTCAGGTGTTGACCTGGGTTGTAGATTTTGCCACTGTAGTCTTAGAGGACATGGGACACTCACAAAGTCTGTCTTGGAGCAGCACAAAGACAAAGAGGTGCTGCAACTCAGTCTTTAGCACAGAAGGCTAGCGATAATGCATGGGTCAGAGCACTAGGAACAGGCCAGTCAGTGCGTGTGAATCAGTGTGAATTCTTTCCTTCCAGAAGGGGACATTCTTAGGCCTTTCTGGAGGCCTCTAGGGACCCCACTAATGACTGCATTAACGTCTTGGCCCTGCAGTGTCCCAGGGCACTGGGGGATGAGACTCCCAGTGCTTGGATCCAGGAGAGCCCCGGGGGAGAAAAAAATGTGATGTTTTCTGCAGAAATCTTCATTCTCCCAGCAGGGAAGTAAACCCAAGTCACCTTTTCTGCTCTGTAGGCACTGAGCTACAGGGAGTAAGTGCAAAGGGTTTTATCTGCCTGTTGGTCCTGAAAATAATATCCCAGACATGCTTGGTTGCACCCTCAGAGGAAAGCCAAGATTGCAAAGGGAACTGAAAGTGTCAGAGACAGGAGAAGTCTGAGTTGTCAGCTTCCTTAAGGATTATCTAGAAGTAAAAGAAAAGGGAGGTCTCTAGGACAGAGCTCCAGGGTGGTAACACCCAGCTGCTCCTTGCTTCACACCAGCCAACATCCAACAAAGATGTCATTTACTCACCAGCTCTGAGCCAATGTCCCTTATGGGTGGTCTGACCCAGTGTAGGTGGAAGTAGAGAGAAAAGACAAAGGACAGCATGACATGAGCCCACTGACCTTTCACCTTATCACACATTTGAGGGTGGTCTGGTTCTTACTGGGCTTCAGAAAAACCTTGGTGGTCCCCTGAATCTCCTTAGGATTTGCCATCTTTCCAGGACTGGCTGGAAGCCTCACCTCCTTACCTGTCCATCTTCCTCTGACAGGCTGTTGATAACAGCATCCTGACAACTGTAGAGGCATTTACAGACTACAGAACATGTTCCCGTTAACCCTCAACACAGCCCAGGGACTAGTTAATTACTGTTCTCATGTTCCCAGTGTAGTACCTAAGGTGCAGAGAAGATAAGAGGCTTGTCCAACATTGTACCCTCCAAAGAAAATATTCCTAGGATATAGCATTTACTAAGCATTTATTACCTTCCAGATAAGTGCTTTAATTGACTTTATGATTTCATCCTCGTAACAGCCCAGGGTTATTATTGCCCCCAGTTTACAGAGGAGAAGGCAAGACACAGAAAGCAAACATGCATCTTGCCCTTGGATTCAGCATTCATGGGATGTCAGTATCTGTCATGTCAACCAGGCAGTATGGCCCCAGAACCTTGACTCTTCACTCCAGGGTGTGCCTCTGTCACAACTAGAATCTGGTGAAGGTAGAATTTAAATGCTTGTCCTAGACCAATTTTCCCAGTACACAGGGGACCATGTGGAAATGTAGGTCCTGGTCCTAGAGGTCTAGGATATGGCCCACTTTCTGCATTTTTAAAGAAGCTCTCAATTACATTTTTGTTGATGGCCTGCCAACCCCACTGTGAGCAATGGCCTTCTGTACCACAGCAAATTTTTATTGTTATATGACCACCAAAATCCACTCATTTCTGACTGCCACAACCCATCGCTCCCTCCCATACAAACCACTGCCATACCTATTCCTAAATGAACCTTGTTCTTACAATCTGACCTGTTCTATGGCTGCATCATTAGGACAATGGCCCTTTACCAAGAATGAATTTAATAATCATTAGGGAGCTATTTCAATACAAAACACTTTGCCTTCAATTGCAGACACTGATTCAGTACATCAGTAGGGCTGGGGATTTGCACAGTGATACTTAGCCCTTTCCAATATAACTTAATGCATCCTTTCCTTTATCCTTTCAATTTACCCATTACCTATTGAATCTAGGAACAAAAGCCAGAAGGGGGCTAGCAAATCCTGAGTCCTTGTTCTCCACCACCACAACCAGATAGGTTGAATTGCCTGCCAGTCATGCCCTGTACATGCACAGGATTGGCTCTTCTGCCTCTACCCCACCCCCAAGGACACAATTTCCCAACCAAAGACTTCATTTTCCTGCCACATGATGGCTTGACCAATAGGCATAAAGCTGAGCCTTTTCGGGAAGGATCAGAATCACTTCTGATCTCACAAGTGTAAAAATTGAGGAACAGAGATGTTTTTTCTCTCCCCTCAAACTCTGAGTCCAGTTTTCTAGCTGTTCTGGGCCTTGCCTGAGAAATCAGAGCTCTTCAAGAAGAGTCCTTTCACTATAAGGATTTTCAAAGACCACCTCCTTCTGTGATTAAGTTTCTCCTAACTTTTTTTTCCTACATTGCCAAAGAAAGCCTCACTTTGAGGATTAAAAAGGCATGATTCAGGATGTCAAATGGTCTCAGGATTCCTTCTTCCAAAGCCTTTGTTAATTGTACCCAGTATCTATAGTGATAAATTTAAAGACACATGAAACAGCAGGATCCCAAAGACACTGGGCTATTGTATTGTCCCATTAAGCGGAAACAATAGGGCAGAGCCTTGAGCCTATCTCCAGGGCAACAGAAAATGCCAGTCACAGTCAGGTGGACTTTCTGAAGAATTTTTAAAAATAGAGCTTTACATACATTGTTATTTTAAAGATTGGAAAATTAACTCATAAGGATTTATGTAAAATTATAAACCAAAAATGTATCTTTGATTTAGCCCAAGTTTTCTTTTTTAGTATTTTGTTATTTTGAGGCAAAATAAAATTTCCCTTATCAGGAGCCAAGGGATACCATGGAAAACCCAAAAACAACATATTAACAAAAAAATTTTTTAAATATTTTATTTATTTTTAGTGAAAGGGGAAGGGAAGGAGAAACAGAGGGAGAGAAACATCAAAGCAAGTGAGAAACATCAATCCATTGCATCTCATAGGTGCCCTTACTGGGGAACTAATTTTCAACCAAGGCATGTGCCCTGACTGGGAATTGAACTGGCAATATTCACTTCATGGAATGATGCCCAACCAACTGAGCCACACCAGTCAGGGAAGCAAAAAAAAATTTTATTTAAAAATCTATTTTAGCATTTAAGTATCAGCAGATCAATTGACAATATATTGTAGTTTGCTGATATGCTGTCATGTGGCCTTAAAAATCTCTATTACTAAACGGCTTCACTTTGCTCTGGACACCAGGCCTGGGTCTTCTGGAAAGGTCAGGGCAGTCAAATACAACTTAGGAGCTCTTTAATATGCAGCTGTAGACAAGGGGCCCCCAAGCCTGTCAAGGGGAAACTGCCAAAGCATCCACTGGGAACTCATGTCAGTTTCTCAGTTTGAACTCTTCTCTCCCTGCCCCTGGTTGATCCTCTATTCTCAGCTTTGGTTTCTTGCCACCAACTGTCCTGAATCACCACCCATTTTGGCTTTTTTCTGGCTGAGCTCGGCATCCACCTTTGGATATGATTTTAGGTCCTTGTTCTCTAAACACATTTATGATGACAAGGAATAAAAAGTTCTAGAGGTGGGCTATCCAATATGGGAGCCACTAGCCACATAGGGCTATTTAATGGTTTTAAATTAAATAACATGTAAAAAGCTAGTTCCTTAGTACCACTAACTACATTTCAAGTGCTCAATAGCCACATTTTCTTCATTGCAGAAAGTTCTATTTTACAGTGATTTAGAGATGTTCTTCCTCCCATTTTAACCCCAAGGAGATGACCAACAAATATGCTAAGTCAACTTTAGCATCTTCCCCAAATTCCCCAAACCAAGAAATATGAGACTGAAGTCACTGAAGTCTGAGATAATTTTATTAGCCTTCTCTCGACACAGTTTTAGGAGTGGTTCAGAGTTCCTTCAGATGACTGCAGGATGCCCGTACCACCCCTATCTCAATCTCCCATAAGTTACAAACACCAGGCAGAGGGATCACCAATGAAGAAGGATTAGGTTGAGGAACTCAGAGCAGCATGGAAATGCTGATTCTAGAAACAGTAGAATACCACCTTCAGTACAACATATTTCTTGTAAAACTATATTAGTCTGCTGCCTGGTTGTCTTCTTATTTGGTGTGGTGTCTGCCATTCTACCATCAGAGGTTTATTCCTTTGGGTTTTATAGGTATCTTCTTCACTCTCTAAACCAGGACAAGGCACATGGACTACACTGGTGGCAGAAAAGAAAGAGACAGAGCTGTAGGGGACTAAGGGATATTGTTAATGATCTCACTTGACCTACCATTACCTCAAAACAACCCTACAGGGGAGAGAGCAAGAATGAGGTTCCAGGGTACCTCTTCCTACCACATATCACACATGAGAAACATTTTTGAATGTTACATATTATGTACTCAACATAGTTCTGGGCCCATTAGGTTTTCAATGAATACCTAAGGCATTTATTATAGATATTTAATTTTAAGAATGGCTTTAAGAATACTTTAGCAATAGAATCACTCCAAAGCATGTTCATTCATTATAAATTTTTTTAAAAATGTAAGGCTTCCAATCACGATGGTGGCATAGGTAAACATAGTACTTGTCTCCTCCCACAACCATATTAAAATTACAACCAAATTACATAGCAACCATCATTCAGAACTGCCAGAAATGAAGCTGAATGGAAGTTCTACAACCCTGGAATTAAAGAAGAAACCACATCGAGACTCACAGGAGGGGCAGAGATGAGGTACGGGCTGGTGCCACACTGACACATGCTACATAAAAATCAGGAGGAATATCTCAGATAAGGAGTTCCCCACTGAGGAGTGTGGGGTCCCAGATCCACACCAGGCCCCTCAGCTTAGAGTTACAGTACCAGGAAGAGAAGTCCCCATAACTTCTATTGGTAAAAAAACAGTGGGGATTGAGGTCATAGAAGACAGAAACTGCTGAACTCCCAGGCATTTCCTCTTAAAGGGCTCATGCACAGATTTACTTGGACTCACTCCCTCTGAGCTCCAGCATGGGAAGCAGCAGCTTCAAAGACACCACAGACATATGGGGAAGAACTGAATTGTTTGGTATTAGAGTGAGAGCTGCAGGCGCAGCTTTCTGGCAAAGGCCATTGTTTCTTTGCTGACCCCTTCCCCAAGTGAGCCCATGGGTGTGTGCCATATCTGAGATTGCATTAACCTGACTCACACTGTTTGCCCCACCCTGGTGATTCCCTGAGGCCCTGCCACACCAAACTTTTGAGCCCATCCAACCTGTTTCCAGTGGCTTTTCCATACAAATGGCTTATCTTAGTTCATGCTTCAGATTTTTTCTGAATTCTTTCATACAAGCAGCAGCTGGTCTCTGTGAGCCCCATACCTCTTGCTAAGTGGCCCCAGGCCTAAAACTAGCAGCAGCTGGCCCTGTTTCACAGCATGGCCTCACCTGGGTACCTCCAAGGCCAGCACAGGTAGCAACCATCAGCATGTCACTTTAAAGCTAATACCAGGTCACCAGGGAAAGAACACAGGCAGTGGCTGACCTTGGCCTGCACGTCCTGGAAGGTACCAGAGCCAGTGCACCCAGTGAACAGCTTCAGACCACTTTGAAGCACCACCACTCAACTACCTCCACAAATGACACACTCAAGGGGTGGACTCAGCAGGCAACTGGAGTCCCAATGAAGTAAATCCTGCTATGTGGGGTGGTCACCTGCACAGCTGATCCTCCACAGTGGCTGGACGTCAAGTCACAGGCAGTCCTTACAGCTGATTGGCCTGGGTAAATCTCTCCCTTTGGCATGCCAGCAGCAATGAAGACTCAACTACAACAGAGTGTACACAGCCCACATGTTAAGTGCAGCTTAAATACCCAGTTTGGGCGATGAAGGAGACTGTGCCACTGGACCCTATAGGACACATACTACATTAGGCTACTCTTCCAAGCCTGGGATGTGTAGCAGCTCTATGTAATAAATAGAAATAAACAGGGAGGCTGACAAAATGAGGAGACAAAGAAACATGGCCCAAATGAAAGAATAGAACAAAACTCCAGAAACATAACTAAACAAAATGGGGACACGCAATCTACCAGATGCAAATTTCAAAACACTGGTTATAAGGATGTTCATGAACTTAGTGAGAACTTAACAGCATAAAAAAGAACCAGTCAGAAATGAAGGATACACTAACTGAAATAAAGAATAATTTATAGGGAAACAACAATAAAGTGGATGAAGCTGAGAATCAAATCAATGATATGGATAATGATATGGATAAGCATAAGGAAGCAAAAAATACCCAATCAGAACAGCAAGAAGGAAAAAGGATCCAAAAAAATGAGGACAGTGTAAAGAGGCTTCTGAGACAACTTCAAGTGTATCAACATTCACATGGGGGTGCCAGAAGGAGAAGAGAGAGAGCAAGTAATTTAAAAATCTATTTTAAAAATAATTACAGAAAACTTCCCTAACCTGGTGAAGGAAATAGACATACAAGTCCAGGAAGCACAGAGAGTCCCAAAGAAGATGGATGCAAAGAGGCCCACTCCAAGACACAACATAATTAAAATGCCAAAGCTTAAAGACAAAGAGAAAATCTTAAAAAGAGCAAGAGAAAAGCAGCTTCTAGAAGGCAGCTCCTGTAAGACTGTCAACTGATTTCTCAAAAGAAACTTTGCAGGCCAGAAGGGAGTGGTGAGAAATATTCAAAGTGATGAAAAGCAAAGACCTGCAACCAAGATTACTATACCCAGCAAAGCCGTCATTTAGAATCAAAGGACAAATAAAGAACTTCCCAGACAAGAAAAAGCTAAAGGAGTTCATCACCACAAAGCCAAACCTATATTATATAAAATGTTAAAGGGTCTTCTTTAAGAAGAAGTAGATAAAAAATTTGAACAATAAATGGACAATAAATACATATCTATCAACAATTGGATCTAAAAATACAAAATGAACAAGCAGAACAGTAATAGAATCATATATATGGAGAATGTTTTGATGGTTGCCAGAAGAGACAGAAGTTGAGGGGATGTGCAAAAAAGGTGAAGGGACTAAGAAGTACAAATTGGTTGCTATAGAATAGTCATGGAGATGTGAAGTGCAGGATAGGGAACATAGAGGGGTGTGAGATTTATCAGGATGATCACTGATTAAGTTATGTAATGTCTAATCACTGGGGTGTGCAACTGAAAATAATATAATAATGTATGCCAAACTTAACTGAAAATACAAAATGATTTAAAAAAAATTAAGTACCTAAAGCAAATTTTCTTTTGTATTTTTGGCTAAATGAGCTAAAATCATCCTTTCCACATTCTCACCTTCATTTTCTTCATTCATTTGTTTATTTATTCATTATACAGTTATTTTTGTGTGCCCATTTTGCATTGTCATCTTTGTAGGGGTTACAAAGTTGAATAACAATCTTATATAAAACTTGGAAGGTGACTATGGAATCCCAATTGGGACCCACAACTTCTAGAATAGAAGATCCTGGCCTTGTTGTCTTTGATTTGTAGTCTCCATCTCAAATTCCTGAATCCCACTCTGTTGGTTAGAATCCATCTTGGGTGCCCAACTGAGGAAACCCTAAATAGCAGAGTTTGTGTAAATGGCTTACACAAGACAGAACTTAATTTCTCTTTCAGGTAAAAACCAGAGTTAGCCTTCTGGACTAATATGTGGCTCCTATGCAATACAGGCTCCTCCCTTCCCCTGGTTTTGCCAACCTTACTTAATCACTTCACAATCTAAGGCCTGCTTCCTAAGCAGCAGAAAGAAGGGGAAGGAAAGAAAATTTTCACACTTTCAGGAGGCTTCCTCTTAACCTTCCTGGATAGAATTTTGTCTCGTGGCTGCACCGCACTACAAAAGAGAATGAGCTTTTCCCCATCAAGCTTCTGATCCAAAAGAGAAAGTCTGTCGTGGATGGCAGGGTGATACTAATAATCTCTGCCACCTGCCACACATGGTGCCTAAAGCCCTGTCCTACTCTAAGTGCGGAGCCTGCAGATGCAAAGGTAATAATCCATGCTGTCTGGTGATAGAAATGAAAGCCATTATGTTTGAATGATATCATTTACATGACCAACTTTCTTTCAATTGTATATAGTGCAAAGTTCTAATCTCATCTTTTGCACTCTTGTTACTGAAAACAGGAATAAAATGGATGTCAGCAGACACCACTATTAAAACCTTTCTTATATATTAAGACAAAACACTTGCAGAGGCAATAAAACTAGAACATCTAGGTTTTTAATAAAAAAACAAAGCATCAAACTGGTCATATTGACCATAGTGTTTCAAATTTCCAATTTGCAAAATCTTAGAATAAAACATTGAAAGAAAATGGGGAAATAAATTAATATTACTGTGAGAACCTGAATTTTTTAGACCATAATTTTTAAATAGTTCCATGCATAAAAGGAAGAAACAGCAGAGTGGAAAACACTGGCGTGTGTAATACTCATGGTGACAAAGTCCATGGAGGCTTTGATGTTAACATCTGACAGTTAAAAAAAGGACCGGCTCAGCCTTACTTGCTACTGATATTCGACTGGGGATAATTAAACCACCATCAGATTTCCCAGGCAGAGGAGAGACATTTTCTCAAGTGAAGTAAAGTGCTCTTCTAAGTTCTGCCCAAATTACACCCTAGGCACATGGAGAAAACTTCTCTTTAAACTGGGATTTATTGAAGGTTTTAATTGTTTGTAACGAACATTTCATTTGCTTTCACCCCTTTGGTTAATGTAGGATCCTGGTCCAAAGCAAATACCCCTCTCTCTCCAAGTGTTTCTGACAGTTTTTCTGTGCTCTTGGAGAACCTAGTTGAATTTTAAAAGGCAGCCGTGGTGGTGTTTCTTTTTTTCAGGTTCTCTGGTGTCTTGCCCTCTCCTGTTCCACAGAATACCACATCTGCAGGCCAGTGACTGGAGAGCATGTGTGCTGTGGGTCCCCAGGCACCCTCTCAGCTCTGCTGGTCACTCACAGGCTCTCCAGTCTTCCACCTCTGGCACAAATCATAGACCTCCCACCAGCACTCACTACAAAATTAATAGAAATGGTGACACATGACTGAACCCCAATAACGGAACCATCATCTATGGGAACTACAATCCAGTGGCAGAGTTTTGTCTCCTAGCATTCTTTCTTCCAGTTTTCCATAGTAATAAAATACATAATTTTCACAGTACAAAATAAAGGCAATACTTTCTAGCTTCTCCTGCAGTTAAATGTAAGAGCACATACCTAAGCTCTGGCCAAAGAGATAGAAGTGAAAATGGAAGAGAAGGGTCATAGCCTTCCTTTCTCCTTTCTCCTCTCTGTTGGTGAAAATGTAGATGCAATGGCTGGCGCTCCAGCAGTGGTCTTAAGTCATGAGATAACCTGGAGAATGGAAACTATATATGCAAAAACAATCAAACAAACAAAAAGAGTTTGGGTTCTTCTGACACTATCTAGTAAAATCTAGCTCAGAAGTAATGTCTCCAGACTCATAGACATTAGAGAAAAATAATCTTTCTTCTTGCTTAAGTCACTATTATGTTTTACTCAGAGCCAAATTTGACCCTAACTACATGCTACAATTATAGAGCTAGCCATTGTCAAATAGTGAGTAGTTGAATTGGTTTTTCATTTTCTGGGTTCTATTTTATGATTCTTTTCCCAGAGCTCACTGTCCTCTGATGCCCTGTGTCTGCCTTGGCACTAATACCCTCCACAGAAGTACCCATGCTCTGAAATTTTCCTAATCACTCTTCTATCCAGACATACAAAGTCTACATCCCACCCCCTTTGGGGTGGTTACTGACCACCCCAAGGCAGGTTACTGACTAGGTACCATGATAAATGCATACTAAGTTATTCATGGGAAATAATAAGCGTTTTTATTCTAATAAAGCATTCTAACAGGGCTTGGGGTGACTAGATCCTAGGAATGACTAACATGGGTCTTCTGGCAGATAATTATGGCAGGTATTTTCAGGCAAGCAGATTTTTGACACTTGATACAAATATATAGTTCTGCAAACTGTCAGCCAGCTCCAAGTTTATGTACATAGCATGTCGGATTCAATTAGGATTTCCAGATACTTGTCTCAACTTTTTCCTTATATCACTTACTTGTGTAAAACCATACAAGTGGTGTTCAAAATAAGGCATGGCTAGGTGAGAAAATGTACAGAAGTTAACAGTTTGAAAACACTTCAAGTTTTCAGAAATTGTATTCTTTTGATTTTCTTACCATCAAAATTGGAAACAGTGTTTAAAAAAGACGCCCATGTCTAACACAATAATGTGTTTTGAAAAGTCTTTGGCTCCCCCCATAAGTTCTATCAGCCAGCCCTCAACCTTACTTACAATCTAAGTAAGAACTATGGGCGCCACATGGAAACACCACTTGTGGACAAATTCCCTGACTCTTGCCCTCCCAATACCCTTCGATTTGAAAATTATGGGGCTGCCACCAATCAAGGCAGTATTATGTTCTTTTTCACTTCTTGAAACCATCAAAGCCAAGTCTACTAAGTATTTATGAAATAGTAATGGTTTGTTGCTATTTCAATAGCTTTTATATTAATGGGCTTTTCTCTAACTTTGTATAAGTCAGAGCTAGCTAACATTCAGGGAAATATATGGTGGGGAAATACAGGAGACCCCTTGAATCACTGAATATTGCCTGAATAAACATCTACCTTTCCTTAGCTACCATTGGTATCACTTCCACTAGAAATACAGTAATTTGAGCCTGTGTTCTGAGTCCCAAAGGAACAGCTTATGACCGACATGTAATTGTAAACCATCTTCCCTGAAGATAGCAATGCCTTGAAATGCAAGGCTGGCCTTGGAAACTAGGGAGGCAAGTAACCTCCTGGTAACCTCTTATCTTTCCTTTCAGTGCCTCTTATCTTACCATTCTCATCCTTCTCTGTCTCTCTGTCACCCTACTGCTATTTACAACAACAGTCCCCTGGCAGGAAATGAATTTTTTAAAAAATTATCAAAATATCCTGTTACCCACAATTTTTTAAAGATGTTATTTATTTATTTTTTAGAGAGGGAAGGGAGGGAGAAGGAGAGAGAGAGAAACATCAATGTGCGGTTGCTGGGGGCCGTGGTCTGCAACCCAAGCATGTGCCCTGGCTGGGAATTGAACCTGCGATGCTTTAGTTCACAGCCCGAGCTCAATCCACTGAGCTATGACAGCCAGGGCCTGTTACCCATAATTAAAAAAAAAAATCTCATTACTTCCCCCTCCTTGTATTTTATTTAAGATGTATCTCTTTACTATATAACTTGTTATTTTTTTTTAAACCCGTACCCCCAAAACTCACCAAGTTGGAGATTGAAGACCAGGACACTGGGTTTGGAGACAGGAGCACATTTCTGGACTGCTTAGCACTCTCCTAGGCATGCAGGGGAGTCAGTCACCTGGTGACATGACTGCCACAATTAACTGGTAGTCTTCTTGTGGGAAGCAAGCCAGAATGGATGAAACCATTAGAAAGCAATGTCAATTGAAGATAATTGACAATGATGTCATGCTAGAAGTCAGTCCTTGAAATAACAATGCACATGCCTAAAAATAGAGCTCAGGTGAGTAAGGAACTAGGTGGGTAGAGAGGTGTAAGAACTGGAAAGGTCCAGTTAGAGCCAGGTGAGGCTCACCGGCTACTGAGAGAGCTCTCAGAACTACTGAGAGCAATTGTTTGGGCCAGAACTTGATCCCATTAAGGTCTTTGTAGAGTTTCAGTTTTGAGGCTTCAGTACTGGTTAAAAAAGAAACTGACTCTCTTAATGGACTCTTAGAAATAAGAATGGTCCTTCTTATTTCTCTAGGAGCTGTAAAGTGGTCACTGTGGTCAGATGGCCCTTTAATCTCTCCGTACCAGCTGAAAGAGTGCACGGGTTTTTTTCTTCAGCAGAACCCTTTGGGTGCGAGGAGAGGAAGAAGGGAGAAACACACTAAAAAGCGATTAGAGGGAAAAAGTGAAAATGAAATGAGGTTTTAATCTTACTTGTAATCCATATTATACATACATAATGTCTAAAATTTTTTGTAAAATGAGCAATAATTAAGGTGCACTGCAGTCAATATATAATTACCCATGAGTTCAACATAATCTGTCCCTTTGCAAATATAAAAGCCTTGCTATTAGAAGAAAAAAATCAGTGTAAAGTGAGTAAGATTTTGTTTCTAATCCTAGGTTTAAATGAAGCTTCCTTTTGAACATGGTTTAAATTGTTGTGTTAATCAGTTTATGACTTTGTGTTAAATGAGGTAGAAAATGTCCAGCACACTGGCTGACCATAGTGCTCAATAAATATTAATTTATTATTTTTAACAAAACTGTGTGATTAAGTTATAATCTGCAGTAATACAGATTTATTGAGCATTGCAAATTTTTCATGAACTCAGCCCTTATTTTTCATTTAGATGAGTTCAAAATACACAGTGGGAAAATGTTCAGTTTTTAATTTTACTGGACCCTCCCTAAAACTCTTATCTCAAGGTTCTGCATTAGAACTAATTCTCCTGGGTGTACTTTAGTAGCCATACTATCTCAGTCAAGATCTTGATTGGCAACTTATCATTATCTCACCAGTGAAATGGTTCTTCACTGACTGGCAAAGCCATTCTGCTTCTCCTAAGTGGGGACGTGGTAGTGCTTCTGTGGTGGGTGTTTGTGTGTCATTCATTTTTAAAGAAATTGCTGCAAGCCTAGTTGATCTCTAATGGTTTTAACAGCTGCCATTTTTCCAACTTTCTTTAGTGAGTGGTTAGCATCTTTGGCTGCAGGAAATCTCTGGCCCTCACTATAAATTAAATGTTGGCAAACCAAATTATATTACATGCAACAGAGCTCTCAAACAAATGTTCAAGTTGCTCTTTTGCAAAATGAAGGATTCTTTCACAAAGCCAATCATCACTTCCTAATGCATGGGTTTTGCAAATCTGGAATCTAGTCCATCAGATTTGCTAAAACAGGTAACCCTTCATTATTTGCTTCTCTGAGTGTTGGTCTTTTGGCTTAATTTTAACTGAAAGAATAAAAGAACCAGCCCAGATTGCCCCAACCACATTTTGGTTTGGACAAGGTTGGCAACTAATGTGTAAAAAGCAATTTGGGGACTATGTTCCATCCGCAAGTTCAAGATCCTGGAAGAGCTGAAGTTTGAACCATATATATATATTTTTTAAATTTACCAGGCTCTTTGCAAGATTACATCCTACAAAAACAAACAAAAACCCAATATTCCACAATTGATTCTATACATGAAGTAGCAACAGGAGAGGATGATGCCAGCCCAGAGAGACATGCAGCCTGAGCAAGGAAATGCCTAAACTGGTTTGTAAAACAAAACCATGGAGGTGGAAAAGGACAAAATGAGTTGGAGAAGTATATTTTTCCAAACAGGAGAATACAAAACTAAAAATAAGACCTCCTTCCTATGAAGAAAGGCTGTCTGTGTCCTTCACATTTTTCCTTTGTGCCTCTTACTCCCATGCTTCTGTCTGGCATGGCCGCCGTCCAGTCCTCCAGGGAGAAAAAGAATCTGCTTTGACCCTGCCAGACCTTCCAAGCAAGTGCAGCCCTTTGTTTCAGAGCTCTTTCACCTTCACAAAACGCTGAGACAGTTTTCACAAATCAGAGGAAATCTGATGGTGGGAGTGGGGGCAGCTTTGCAGGAAAAAAAATTCCCTTCCTGCAACCAAGACGGGATACATTTCAAATCACCTCCCCTGTGACAGAGACTGACGCGTCGGTCGTCTAGAACTTACATGCTTTAAGGGCTCCTTTCAGGGACTCTGTGCCAAACAGTGTCAGAGTTACAGGGAAGAAATCTATCCTACCTATATGCTCTGCCCCTCTAGCTACCTACATTTTTCTCCAGATTTTTAGCTGTATGTTCTTTAAGGTGATGCATTTTCAAAGGGAAACCTCCAATTCTGACCTTTCCGCTTAGTCAACTTCTTTGCGTTTCCTTTTCAGGTTCTCTAAATCCTCAGTGAGGCTTTCTGCTTGACATTGAGCATGAGAGCATTTCAGGGGCTCAATCAAAGATAATAGAAGGGCTTTGAGCCTTTATAGTTTAAAAGAATGCTGTTTTCAGAAGTTGTGAACAAGAGCACTGTTATAAGCATTTAATTGTTTTTGAATATATTAAAAACACTCTCCATCTCTAGAACGTAATAACTAAAAATGGCCTCATAATGAAATTTAAATGAATTTCATTCCATGAAAATGAGATTTTAAAGTCAGCCAGGCGAACAATGGCATTTTTCCCCCCATTGGCTTCTCAAAACTGCTGTTCCATCAAGACACAGAGCAATGTTCCTCCTGTCATGTAAGGCATAATATTAACGTGACTTTCATCATAGTTCAAAGACCCTGGTTATACAATATTCCAGGGCTAGTCCAGCTACTTCAAGAATATTGGAAATCCCCACTGGAAAAAAAAAAGCCCTAAATAAAGTTTAATACACACGTCTACACCTTAATGAAAAAATAGGTATATGGAATGAAGGATTTTTGGAAGTGGAAGCATCAATAACCAATTATATAAATATATTTATTCTTTGCCAATTGCCAAGAGTTTAAGGCCTTGGATCTGAGAGATGATAGATTGAGGTTTAAAGAGAGAAAACCAAAAAATAATTAAACATTTATATACATTCACCTTCGACTATTTAAGTGTTAATTATACAATTTGTAGAGCTTTTATTTTTCTTCCTGACTATACCTGGACCTTGGGCAATTGTTCCTTATGATCTTCTCAAGATGCTGGGTTGTACAAGACAAAAGAAATAAAAGTCATACTCAGGTAACTAGTCTAGCTCAGTTAGAAATGTTAAATGGAAATATACACATGTCGTGGCAGGCCCTATGATGGAACAGTATGCAACCATTCACCATGACATTTACAAAGAGCCGTGATGCTGTCAAAGTGTTTATGATCATGAAAAAAAAGGCAAGGTTCCAAATTGTGTGTATAGTATGAGTCCCAATATTTAAAAGAAATGCAGAGCACAAGACTAATGGGAGGGGTTAGGGGTTAGGGTTATGGGTGAAATTTTTCTGGTTTTATGTCTTTCACTTTTTCTAATGAGAATGTGTTACTTTTGCGCTTGCGATTTTAAAAACAAACTTTTAAAAGACAAATTCATTTCTATGCCTTTTCCGGCTGCAATAATTCTTAATTAATCCTCTTATTATTTTTGCAAAGGCTAGAGTTAAAGAAGCCCCTTAAGTGTTTGGTACAAACAGAGAGTCCAAACGATCATTGTAGTCCTGACCCAGCCTCACAGAGAGTATGGATCAGAGGCTAACTTAGGCATGGTCAGTCCACACGCAGTACATGCCACAGCGTGTACATCTCTGAAAGGGTTCTCATGATTATTAAGTGTTACCTTTGAATGGGTAAACAAAAGATGCTTTTTTACTCCTCCATCTTAGACTCAAAGATGGCTTAGAGTGTACAACACTAAGTGAACAATAGCTTAAAAGGGGAACAGGCAGAAAATAGAGGAAAGTTCCAAAAGAGAGATGTGGTGTTGATTTCACCAGAAGCTGAGCATCAGAAGAGACCTCTTTTGGGGGTCAGAGAAGTTTAACTGGGAGCTCTGCCAAAACTGGGACCAGAATCGAGGGCCTGGCAGGAGCCCTGCTCTGGAATTCAGGAAGAGCGGTTTGGCCCAATGGACAGAGATGACTGAGGAGTGAAGGTTGGGCAGAAATCAGGATGACGGTAGATGAAAACAGTCCTGGACTCGTGAGGCTGGACAGAACTCCGTGTTCATGGGAGTTGATTCACCTGAACCAAACCGGACTGTTTTATTATGTTTTATTACATCTAACCACCTGTCCATGGACAGCTTGCACCCTTGTCAATTATTATCTGGAGGAAAATTGTTTCTATCACCACACTTGCAAAGACTGGCCTGCATGTGTATGGCTGGCACAATAATGATAACCTACCAGGGAGAAAAGTGTAGTGATGATGATAGATTTTTGGCCAACGGCAGAAGGGAGAATCTCAAGCTCTTCAGGAGATAGAAGTAAGGACACAGAGGTCTGTCTGTTGCCTCATGCTTCTGGTCATAGCTGCCACAGCAGCCACACTAATTAAACTGGCATTCTTTATCACCACTGCTGTAGTTCCTCAGAACATTTTAACATATAAGTTTGTCC